>JAMWET010000019.1:22500-42500 GCA_024036415.1 Prochilodus magdalenae | reverse complement strand
GGAGGCCTGTTTCAGGAATTTCGGGAGATTCCTGGCTAATACATACCAGTGAACTTTGTAATGGTTGGTCTGTACAGTGCAGGCCAGAATGAAACAATATTTATAAGCTGATTTTGAAAAGGGTTTTGCTAAACAGCCTTAGACTTACTAATCTGTGGTTGCCGATGATGGAAAAGCACCCTGATGGCGATTTGTGAAAGGCAATAAATGCCAATTTAGTAAAATATCTGACAGAGAATTGGAGAGGACTAATTTACTAATTTACTCTGACTGTACATCTACAAGGTGGACCAGCAAGGTAGGAGTGTCTAATAGAGTGGACAGTAAGTGGACACAGAGTTTAAACACTCCAGCAGCATGATTCACCACCCACATAATACCTGCTCTCTGGTGGTCCTGTGGGGGTCCTGTGGGGGTCCTGACCATTTGAAGAACAGGGTAATAAAGTAATATACAGAGAAACAGGTGGACTACAGTCTGTAACTGTAGAACTACAGAGTGTCCTATATGACAAGTGGAGCTGATAAAATGGGCAGTGAGTGTAGATACAAGGAGGTGGTTTTAATGTTATGGCTGGTGGGTGTGATAGATGGATGGATGGATAGCTAGATAGATAGATAGATAGATAGATAGATAGATAGATAGATAGATAGATAGATGGATGGATGGATGTATAGATAGATAGAAATATAGACTAAATGGAGTAACATGTCGTAGCTGTCCAAAGAAAAACAAGTATCTCCAAAATGGGAACTTTACAGGAGAGGACAAAAACCCCCTTTAACTTTAATGGAAGTCAATGGAACCAGACGTCTTTCCAAGCACTTTTGGGTCATTTCTGTTGGTTCATTTATCATGAGATTTTCACACAGTGTAAACAGCTGCTGGGGTCAAATTATGCATAAAAGTAAAAATGGCGATACATGTTTTCATTGGACAGCGACAATATGGACCTATGCAATACCACTGGCCAAATAACACATTGAGTTGATTTTCTCGATTATAAAGACTCAGCACATCCTCCATTTTTCTGCATGCCTTATTTTGACTGTACTTTTCACAGAGAATCGATAACAAGTCGTTTACCCAGGGGTGCCCAAACTTTGATATATGATTGTATGTAAACATGTTGTTTGTATGGACTGGGCAGTGAACTCTCACAGTGTTTACATGCCACATCAAACTGTTCTACTTCAGAAAAGCGAGCACAAAGAGTACAAAGACCTACAAGAGTGAACGAATGGTAGTAGAAGAAAGCGGTAGATGACAGAAGTATGAAAACCTTACTGTAGTTTTCTGTCTGTAAAGCAGTTCGTCTGAAAGAGCTCAAGAAAACGGAATAAGGGCAGAGGTGACCTTCACTATGGAAGGTCGTCATCCTCAAACTGTGCAACACAAGTGCAGCCCTAAAGCTGACTGTGAGTACACACACAAATGCCGGCCACAAAAGACAAACAGTGACCACACATCATGCCTCCTTGTGAACCTCCTTTCTGTGCCGTAAAAAGGCATGCTGTGTAAACACATGCACTCAGTCTCTCTCTCCTCGTGTGGAGCACTTGTCAGGAGCTGAGTGTGGCAACTGTGTGTGTGTGTGTGTGTGTGTGTTTGTTTAGGTAATGGAGGACTTGTGTGGACGTGTCGCAATTCTAATGTTTACTCACACCCTGACTGACCAATCGGACATCATTGTTTTCTCAGTAATGGTTAATAAAGCTAGTCTCCACTTGGGTGGTCAGTAAGGGGGTGATAGAGGCTGACAGAAGGAGCAAGTCTTTCCAATGTAGTTCATATAGACCTATTATCAATAGTCAAATGACATGTTCTTCACACTGAACCATTTTGTGGGCAAGGCTCTTGTTTAGGCTTCACCAGGCAAGGAAGGGTTAACTTACAGACATGACACTCTATGTATGGTGTTGCAAGTTAGCCGTTTCCAGATTTACAAAGCCGGGAAACAAGGCTAGATGCTAATGGCCCACAAAGCACGGACTTGGGGTTCTTAGAGTTGATACACAATTGCTGTTAATTTGCTGATTTTAATCTTTAAAAATAAAATGTAACTTTTAAATGTCCTATAGGACATGTGGTTACTTATTGCCACTTGAAAATTAACAAATCTAAAACTCAAACCAGATATGGAAGAATTGACCCACTACCATCCCTTATGGGTATCCACCAATGGTCAGCTCAGATATACTCATCATGAAAATAATATGTTTACCCAGAAAGAAGTGTGGGATTACAGTGCTATTTGGAAGGAAGATAAACATTACCACAAAAAATAAATCATCAAAACTATAGACTGATCTGTGCAATATTTATTGAGCTACACATACAGAAGTAGTGTCTCTCAGTATGGTGTGTTTACTAATGCAACATGCCAGACGACTCAGTTGTAGAGGTTCCTAATGGTGTCCTGTGATAATCCATCCCATGCAGCTTTAATATTCTCACAGTTCCTGCAGATTTTGCAGTAGGGGTGGAGGTGGAATGACACCAGGCCTTCACCAGGTGTGCAGCTTGACAACAAGCCATTCATCTTGGGGCTGACCACGGTGCTTCCACTGTTCGTTAGTCGTCTCCTCCGAGTCAAAAGTGAGGCCTGCTGCTGTTCTAACTCGATTCTGAGAGCTGATATAAAATATATGACGGAGGTTAAGGATTACTGCAGGCCTGCACAAGGCCATTTGGCCAGAGGGCTCTGCAGGTTCTCATACAAACTCTAGATGGAAATAGCCATATTGACATTTTGACATGCCCTTGAGGGCACAGCTAGTAAACATGCCGTCAGTGTTTCGTTTTTTATAATATCTGCCTCATGCAGACTTATGAAGGCAGCATAACAGTCCATCCCTACCCATGATCAGTATCCACGTTCCACTGATTGAGCTGAATGGTGACTGGCAAACACACTATCAGCCCCAAACACACTAATTTCTCTACCTCTATGACTGAGCTTGAGCTCCACCCTCACAAGGCACTGAATTGATTTAGAAATAGACCCAGCTTATTTCCACGCTAATAAGACTATATTCCCTTCCGAGAGTTCGCCCTAAATTTCTCATGATTATCCAGAGAAGTTCTGTTACAGTCTGGCGAGACGTCTTCCTGCCTTCAGAATGTTTTATTTCTACTACAGTACAGTTTTTTAAAGCACAATAAAAAGGCTTTGATTTGATTTGGTATGGTTTTATTTGGTGGGTTCATCGACTGCCATTGCAAATGAAAGCTTTAACGAGGCTTTTTTTCTGGCTCATTATAAATCACAAGTGTTTGTTTTAGAGGGCTGAAGAGTGACAGGAGTGAGTGTGTGTGTGTGTGTCTGTGTGTGGGGGTTTGGGTGTGTGTGTGTAAGTGTGTATGTGTGAGTGTGTGTGCTTGTTGTAAGCATATGTCTGCAAGCCGTTTATTTTAACCCCAGTGATTAGATCACTTAGATTGCCAGTATGCGTGTATATATTGTAATACGTTATATACCTAGAACTCATAGACTGATGTGTACGTATAGTTTTCCTAATTCTGCACTGCCAGTGTAGGGCTCAATCAGCTCATACACTGCATTTTTTCTTCACCACTAGCCTCCGCACATCTACAACATATGTGTGTTTCCAAAGAATGAGTCATTTTTATCTTTATATGATCATTTTCAAATCTCTTGTTACTTTTTAGGGTAGAGATATACTTGCTGTTTGGTCATGCGTTCACGTAGGCAACTGGCTACGTCAGGAACATAACTGTTCACATACTTGCTTATGTGCTACGTGTGCTACTGGACGATTCCTCTTGAGGCCCGTCAATTGCATTTGTCCAGCATTTTCCAAGATGCGTTTAAATAATGGTCTTGGAGAAGCGTGTTTGTCACTATGCAGCAGCAATAACACATTTTTATAACACATCTTTGAAACTTTCCCCACTGTTTTCCCCAATGCCAGTACTGGCCCCAGCGTTTTTTTGTGACTGCATCCTGTAGCTTCCATTTTTGAGGGTTAGGGTTAGGGTAGTGCACAACTGTTTCCCCGACAAATGCAGGAAGTGAGGCAACCATCATGCATATGCAGATGCACAGTTAATAGTTATCTCTACCCTTACAGAGCACAATGTTTAGTTGCTAACTCTAACACAGACTGCCCGCAGTAACAGCACTCCATATCACTTCAGAGCGAATGGGTGGGGCTAAACTGTGGTAGGCTGAATTGTAAATGTGAGTTTGTGGATCTGAATGCTTCCAATTACTATAAAACTCAACTGATCTCTCCCTAAGACTGAGTGTGGTGACTGGCTGCATGTAGGATGGGGAGGTGGTCTTGAGTGATGGTTGGGTGGGGTGAGAGAGTTTGGGTGGGGCTGTCCCCATCATGCTCTGGAATTCCACAGAGAGGCTTTGGAATGTGGAGAATGATAGTCATGAGATGGTCCCAGGGGTCAGAAGCCACGTGGGGTCAAAAAGACACCTGCTGGTTGGTCCACCATCATACGTGCAAAGAGCTGTGTGTGTGTGTGTTGCTTTTTATGTATTTTCAAGACATTAATGTCTTAACATTATTATTATTATTATTGTTATTATTATTATTATTGTTGTTGTTGTTATTGATATTATTATTATTGTTATTATGATTATTATTATTATTATAACATAAAGTTATAACTCAGTTATAGTGAGTACAGTTAGTGTACTCAGTTATAGTGAGTATAGTTAGTGTACTCAGCTATGCTGAGTATAGTTAGTGTAGTCAGTTGTAGTGAGTATAGTTAGTGTACTCAGCTATGCTGAGTATAGTTAGTGTAGTCAGTTATAGTGAGTATAGTTAGTGTAGTCAGTTGTAGTGAGTATAGTTAGTGTACTCAGCTATGCTGAGTATAGTTAGTGTAGTCAGTTATAGTGAGTATAGTTAGTGTAGTCAGTTATGCTGGGTATAGTTAGTGTAGTCAGTTATAGTGAGTATAGTTAGTGTACTCAGTTATAGTGAGTAAAGTTAGTGTAGTCAGTTATTGTTAGTATAGTTAGTGTAGTCAGTTATGCTGAGTATAGTTAGTGTAGTCAGTTATGCTGAGTATAGTTAGTGTAGTCAGTTATTGTTAGTATAGTTAGTGTAGTCAGTTATGCTGAGTATAGTTAGTGTAGTCAGTTATAGTGAGTATAGTTAGTGTAGTCAGTTATAGTGAGTATAGTTAGTGTAGTCAGTTATAGTGAGTAGAGGCAGTTGCGGTGAGTATAGTTAGTATACTGAGTTGCAGTGAGTATAGTTAGTGTAGTCAGTTATAGTGAGTATAGTTAGTGTACTCAGTTATAGTGAGTATAGTTAGTGTAGTCAGTTATAGTGAGTATAGTTAGTGTAGTCAGTTATAGTGAGTATAGTTAGTGTAGTCAGTTATAGTGAGTAGAGGCAGTTGCAGTGAGTATAGTTAGTATACTGAGTTGCAGTGAGTATAGTTAGTGTAGTCAGTTATAGTGAGTATAGTTAGTGTAGTCAGTTATAGTGAGTATAGTTAGTGTACTCAGTTATAGTGAGTATAGTTAGTGTAGTCAGTTATAGTGAGTATAGTTAGTGTACTCAGTTATAGTGAGTATAGTTAGTGTAGTCAGTTATAGTGAGTATAGTTAGTGTAGTCAGTTATAGTGAGTATAGTTAGTATACTCAGTTATAGTGAGTATAGTTAGTGTACTCAGTTATAGTGAGTAAAGTTAGTGTAGTCAGTTATAGTGAGTAGAGGCAGTTATTCTGAGTATAGTTAGTGTAATCACTTATTGTTAGTATAGTTAGTGTAGTCAGTTATAGTGAGTAGAGGCAGTTGCAGTAAGTATAGTTAGTATACTGAGTTGCAGTGAGTATAGTTAGTGTAGTATACTGGGCATTATTCTGTACGGTGAAGGAAACCAAACCCAAACTCATTATTCCAGCCCCGCAGGCAGAAGGTTAAACAGGGTGGCCTGGCTCCTTGGTGAG
The DNA here is from genome assembly GCA_024036415.1 of Prochilodus magdalenae. NCBI lineage: Eukaryota > Metazoa > Chordata > Actinopteri > Characiformes > Prochilodontidae > Prochilodus > Prochilodus magdalenae. The sequence continues at coordinate 36,552 of JAMWET010000019.1, read as the reverse complement.
AGCTTCTCAAGAGGCGTCTTCCTTTTGGAGCACAGCCTGATCCATTACTTTGATTAAACCCTCCTCTGGGAAGTGTGTGCGTGTGTGTGTGCGTGTGTGTGTGTGTGTGTGTGTGTGTGTGTGAGTTTGTGAGTTTGCCTTCTTTGCCTCCTGACAATAGCCAGGGCTGGATAGGCATTGTGCTTGTGTCAGTGCAGACGGCCCTACCAGGAAAAGAGCAAGATAATGTAAGGAAGAGCGAAAAGAGTGAGGGACAGCGAGAGAGAAAGTGACAGGAAAGAAACGAGAGAGAGAGTTAAGTGGCGTCCTTGAGTGAGCAGTAATGGGAGTTATGGGGAACATCATTCTTAATTAAAGCAATGCATGAAGTTTTATGACATGCAGATAATCTGAAGCAGGCCTGGGTAACTCTGTCTGATGTACACATACACTCAAACATGTGACAAGTTTAATTTACTTTGATTCAATGTGTACATCATTTTCACATTAATAAAATATATTACATCAATGCAGCTGTTGCCAAAAGTGAGTAAACTAAAAGACATGAGCAGCAGATGAAATTTACCCCCCGGGATCAATAAAGTCTATCCACCAATCAGGCCCTATCCGTCTTTCATCCGTCTGTCTAGTTTAATCTACTTAGGGAGAAAATATACAGCCTTGGGCGTGTGCTTCTAGAAAGTACAGACTATAAAACTGTTACTTTATTTGGAGGTACTTTAAACTTTAGAAAGCTTCTTCACACTTGCACATTGTTTACTGCATGTTTATCTAAAGACCCATCCTCTGGAAGTGGTTAGTCTATGGCATTGTCCTGAAGGACCCTCTTTGGCTGTTGCTTTCGCAAGTGTACAGGAGTTTATTTGAGAACTTATTGAGTGATTTAATTCTCTCTGTGGAATTTGCTGGTTTAATGGTAAGCATAGTGACATCAAACATGCAGGTTTACTGCTGCTTTTTTACAGAATCTCAAAAAAACACTCGTGATAAATGCTTTAATTGAATTGCATTATTTGTATTGCATAAAAAAACTTGATTGATTCTTGAGTTATATTCTCACCAGGTTCAAACAAGTGCAAAATCTGATTTAAAATGGAAAGAAATGCATAAGGTGCATGAAGTTCTGCAAAGTAGTAAACCTAAAAAGCAATTTAACTGATTTCTTAACCGATTTAAAAACTGAACTGCTTAAATTTCTGCCCTTTAAATTGAAAAAAACAAAACAAAAACAAATAGAAAAGACCATAAAGTCTCACATTAAGCATCAATTTACTAATTCGGTATTTCCATGATTAGTGAGGGACTCCAAATAAGAGACTGATGCACTTTACCAGAAGTTCATTTTTTTTAGAATCAGGTTTATTGGCCAAAAATGCTGACACAAACAAGAACTTTGGCAGGTCATGTCTCTCTAGTACACTACCAATATAGAGATATCTGACTCACGGTCAACAATATACACAATGACTCCACATATACACAATAAATACAGACATTTAAAATATACACTCTACACAGTATACAAACAGTAAACTATATGTGGAAAATAATGTACAGTTTACACATTATTTACAACCATAAAAGGCAGTAGTGTTGAGGTGGAGGCAGTAGTGTTGAGGTGGAGGCAGTAGTGTTGAGGTAGTGGCAGTAGTGTTGAGGTGGAGGTAGTAGTGTTGAGGTGGAGGCAGTAGTGTTGAGGTAGAGGCAGTAGTGTTGAGGTGGTGGCAGTAGTGTTGAGGTGGAGGCAGTAGTGTTAAGGTAGAGGCAGTAGTGTTGTGGTAGAGGCAGTAGTGTTGAGGTGGAAGCAGTAGTGTTGAGGTGGAAGCAGTAGTGTTGAGGTGGAGGCAGTAGTGTTGTGGTAGAGGCAGTAGTGTTGAGGTGGAAGCAGTAGTGTTGAGGTGGAAGCAGTAGTGTTGAGGTAGGGACAGTAGTGTTGAGGTGGAGGCAGTAGTGTTGAGGTGGAAGCAGTAGTGTTGAGGTGGAGGCAGTAGTGTTGAGGTAGAAGCAGTAGTGTTGAGGTGGAAGCAGTAGTGTTGAGGTGGAGGCAGTAGTGTTGAGGTAGAAGCAGTAGTGTTGAGGTGGAGGCAGTAGTGTTGAGATGGAGGCGGTAGTGTTGAGGTAGAGGCAGTAGTGTTGAGGTAGAGGCAGTAGTGTTGAGGTGGAGGCAGTAGTGTTGAGGTTGAGGCAGTAGTGTTGACGTAGAGGCAGTAGTGTTGAGGTGGAGGCAGTAGTGTTGAGATAGAGGCAGTAGTGTTAAGGTGGAAGCAGTAGTGTTGAGGTGGAGGCAGTAGTGTTGAGATGGAGGCGGTAGTGTTGAGGTGTAGGCAGTAGTGTTGACGTAGAGGTAGTAGTGTTGAGGTGGAAGCAGTAGTGTTTAGGTAGAGGGAGTAGTGTTGTGGTGTAGGCAATAATGTTGAGGTGGAGGCAGTAGTGTTGAGGTGGAGGCAGTAGTGTTGAGGTGGAAGCAGTAGTGTTGAGGTAGGGACAGTAGTGTTGAGGTGGAGGCAGTAGTGTTGAGGTAGAAGCAGTAGTGTTGAGGTGGAGGCAGTAGTGTTGAGGTAGAGGCAGTAGTGTTGAGGTGGAAGCAGTAGTGTTGAGGTGGAGGCAGTAGTGTTGAGGTAGAAGCAGTAGTGTTGAGGTGGAGGTAGAGGTAGTAGTGTTGAGGTGGAGGCTGTAGTGTTGAGGTGGAGGCAGTAGTGTTGAGGTGGAGGTAGAGGTAGTAGTGTTGAGGTGGAGGCTGTAGTGTTGAGGTGGAGGCAGTAGTGTTGAGGTGGAGGTAGAGGTAGTAGTGTTGAGGTGGAGGCTGTAGTGTTGAGGTGGAGGCAGTAGTGTTGAGGTGGAGGTAGAGGTAGTAGTGTTGAGGTGGAGGCTGTAGTGTTGAGGTGGAGGCAGTAGTGTTGAGGTGGAGGCAGTAGTGTTGAGGTGGTGCAACAGCATTAGTGTGCATGTATGAGGAGGAGCTTGTAGTGTTTAATCTGGCATGTGGGTGAAACTGGTGAACACTGTGGAGTAAGAGGAGTAACTATCGTCCAGCAGATGATGTGACTGGTCAGCTGTTTATGAAGCCGATGGCCTGAGGACAGAAGCCGTTTCTGGGTCTGGTTGTGTTCTCCAGATTTCTCAGTGCCTTATTAAAATTGTTACACCCTTACCCTTTCTATTCGGTCTTTGGTCTTGGTTCACCACAGGCAGGAACGATTTAAGAAGCTACACTTTTAAGAGGGTATTGGATGTTTTGAGGTTCGGTTATGTTTTATGTCTGGATTAAGAATGTGCTATGAGCACGTCATTAAAGAACGAACCTGCAAACCGTCAATAGAGACAGATCTGAAGTAATTAAAAAACCTTCCAGTCCAGTCATCTGTTTATTCTCTGAAGTCGCGGAGGAATGAAACTCATATGGAATAATAAAAAGCTGGTTTTAAAGCCCTCAGCTCTGACAGACTATTCGGTGGTGTAATGAGGTTTGGCCAGCTCTGCAGCCGCAGAAAATTAACAGACACACGTCAGACACGGGCTATTTGTGAGTGGAACTGCATGTGATCTGCTGGGTGAATGTTCAGATGTGTGTGTGGAGGCTGATCAAGGGTGCAAATCAAATAACGGAGTGATGAAGGAGTGGGAATATTACTAAAGTGAAAGTACTGTGGCTTGACATACAGTACTGTACTGACTTTCAAATGCATCATAAGTGGCTTTGTTTGTGTGGTCACTTCTTCTTTTGTGTGTTGGGAATGTGTAAAGCTTCACTCCCATCCAAACATCTGCCATGTCTGGTATGATTTAACGCAGCTCCACGTGACGTTACAGAATCTTTAGTCGGTCAGAGGTGCCAGATCCTAATTAGTCTCTAAGAAACGAATGGGCAGTCAGTATTTAGAGGAGGGGTTTAGTGAAATGTGTGCTGTGATTGGTTTGATTCATTGGGGGATGTGCATCTTGAGCCCTATTCAAGCTAGACTTGATTTACTAAACGGGGTCTTGTATAGTCAGCTAGTTGATTCATACAAGGTCCACAGAACAGAACATGTAGGCGTATTCTAACTGTCCAGTCATAGAGGTGTGGGTGTTTTTCAGCTGTCTAGTCATGGTTGGATGTTTAGGGTTATTGGCCCTAAATTGCAAATGCTGCTAAATGCTCACTTCTTTTCTGCATAAGAGACTCCATATTTGATTCATAGGAGCTAAAGTATTCCCACATTGTTCCCAAATTACCTCAGGTAGCCTGGATCAAATCCCTAAAGCCTGGACGTTCACTTCAGTGGTGAGCTTCAATTTAAACGGATCCAAACTAGAGTATTTTAGCATTAGCATGATGTGCAATGTCATACTACTACAGGGGTTGGACAATGAAACTGAAACACCTGGCTTTAGACCACAATCATTTATTAGTATGGTGTAGGGCCTCCTTTTGCGGCCAGTACAGCGTCATTTGGGCAGCCGTGGTTTTATGTTTTTTGGATACAATCCGGGTTAGCACCCGAACATCCCTTTCAGACAGCTTCCTCTTGCGTCCACAGTTAATCCTGTTGGATGTGGTTCGTCCTTCTTGGTGGTATGCTGACATTACCCTGGATACCGTGGCTCTTGATACATCACAAAGACTTGCTGTCTTGGTCACAGATGCGCCAGCAAGACGTGCACCAACAGTTTGTCCTCTTTTGAACTCTGGTATGTCTCCCATAATGCTGTGTGCATTGCAGTATTTTGAGCAGAACTGTGCTCTTACCTGCTAACTGAACCTTCACACTCTGCTCTTACTGGTGCAATGTGCAATTAATGAAGATTGGCCACCAGGCTGGTGCAATTTAGCCATGAGACCTCCCACACTAAAATGACAGGTGTTTCAGTTTCATTGTCCAACCCCTGTACATGTTTCATTACAAAGTGTAACGGTTGATTACGTGCTCTGGACTATTGCGCATGCGCGCTGAGCTGTAGCTCTCTTTGCGGGACGAAGAAGCTAGTTGTAGCCTAGCCTCCCGTCTGATGCAGCTGCTTCTAAGTTACTCCGGACAGTAATGGTGAGATCTGTGGTTGCTTGGGCCAATAAACACCACTTCTACCCTGCATGCAGTGTGTCCTGGGCATGTGTCTTTAGAGAGTCCCAGGACCCATGCTTTTTCCGTGTCTGGCTCCTGCACTGCACCTTTTCACCCTTACAAAAGTGAACATAATCGGGTGAAGAGCACTTTTTAAAACATCTAATAATAATCATTTCAGTTGAGTTTATAGTGATGCATCATGTGTATCATGAAAATTAAGTTCCTGAAGTGGCATGGCATGAAATCGCTGGAGAAACAGTAAATCACCCTGACTGAAACTTACCTTATAGCAAATCATCATTTAACAATTCTATTTGACACCTACTGGACATGTTTCTGGGTGTAGGCCACATCAGTGTCCAGACATCATCAAAGAATTGGGGCCAGGCTGGTAGATCCGTGTCACCATACACTTCCATACACCTGCTGATCCGGCTACTTCCTTCACACTGTGGTCTTTGGCACACCCAAATTCAAACACTCCTGCTTTGCTTGGATCCATTTCCCACACATTCTTCCGAACGAGACATTCACCGCACTGTAGCACCTCTTTCCAATCTGTGAATCCCGTCACTCACAGCCCACAGGTGTTTGTATCCCCATCATCCTCATGCATCTTCATCTGCAGGAGTCCGAAGTTACCGTAAACATGCAGGGTGCCAGGTCTTTGTCCAGTTGGCTTTTTTTCAGGACCCTACAGGGCAGAAATCGCTTTGCCTTGTGAAGAGTACCTTCAGATATGTAATTTCATTCTTCTTCTGATCAGCCCATCGCTATAAGGAGGACCTAAGGAGGTTGGGTTCCGCCCTTGAGCCTGGTTCCTCTCGAGGTTTCTTCCTTACTCACAGGAGTGTTTCCTCGCCACTGTTGCCTCTGGCTCAAGCGGGGCTTGGACCTGGTTTTTCCCCACCCCCCCCGTCCCTCAAATGTCTGTACATTAACTGTGTTTTTCTTTTTTTCTTTCCTTTTCTTATATATAACAAACTGATTTTATGTGAAGCTGCTTTGAGACAACGCTGGTTGTAAAAAGCGCTATACAAATAAACATTGATTGATTGATTGATTGATTGATAAAAGTGTTTTAGATCACAGTAGTGTTTGAATCTAGAGATAGAGGAAGTGTGTGGAGTGGTGCTTCCCTGTCTCAAACCACAGAGGAGCTGAAGTCTGTAAGCAGAATTTGATATTACATTACCATATGATCGATTCGTTGAAGGCTACTATTACTGAAGGAGCTCAGAGTTCAGCAAGTTATAGATAGTAATTCACTCTGCAGGGATTATTTAGCTGACTAAGCAGATTCACACTGGGCTGAAATCAGGGATCATAATTGTAACCACTCAGATCATGGCACCTCTACAGGTAAAACTAATGCAGCTCAAATAGACGTTTATTCCTTCATGCATTATTAAAATAATACAGTGTTTATTTTGTCTACTTTTTATCTCTCAGAGGATGGAGTATGGAAAGAGTGTGGAATGTAAAGGAATACAGGAACTGTGGAATATAAAAGGGAATATAGAAGTAACTGCATCAGTACTTCAGTGCTGCCCACCACTGTGTGAATGAGTCAGTAAGCCATGTTGTGTTTCTTCCTCAGCAGCTCCAGAAGAACGGACAGATCTCTATCTCCAGCTTGAACGGAAAGACTGATGAGCAGACCGACATTAACGGACACGCTGAGGAGGATACGCTGGCTGAGAGTGAGTCTGAGTGAATGGTTTCAGTTGGTCGTCCACCTCTGTGTATGTGTTTATGTATACTGTCTGTTCATTTGTGCATCCATATCTCTGTGAGAATGTGCATGCATGTTTGGCTGTCACAAATGAGCACACTGCATACCGTGATGTCACTGATCAACAATAGCAGGTATCACTACTCATTATTCATATACTGTGTCATTTAAACTCAGATGCTCTTTATAGTATGTGAGACAATCCACAATGGATGGACCAATAGGAATGCTCCAAAATCAAAACTGTTTGGGAGATTTTCATTGGACAGCAACAATATGGTGTCTGTGTATGTGTGTGTGTGTGTGTGTCTGTGTCTGTGTGTGCGTTTGTGTGTCTGTGTGTGTCTGTGTATGTGTGTGTGTCTGTGTATGTGTGTGTGTGTGTGTCTGTGTGTGCGTGTGTGTGTGTCTGTGTGTGTGTGTGTGTGTGTGTGTGTGTGTGTCTGTGTGTGTGTGTGTCTGTGTGTGTGTGTGTGTGTGTGTGTGTGTGTGTGTGTCTGTGTGTGTCTGTGTGTGCGTGTGTCTGTGTGTGTCTGTGTGTGTGTGTGTGTGAGGTGGTCTTTATCTCTTTATCTGCAGCGTCTAATATCCCCCACATAATCCCACCCCAACCCTAAAAAGAACACCTACAGAGAATTCTCTACATCTGTGTGCTCAAGATCGAGCATGTGAGACAGACAGAAAGAAAGAGACAGAGAAAGTGAGACAAACAGAAGAGAGAGAGAGAGAGAGAGAGAGAGAGAGAGAGAGAGAGAGAGAGAGTGAGAGAGAGACAGAGACAGAGACAGAGACAGAGAGAGAGAGAGAGAGAGAGAGAGAGAGAGAGAGAGACAGAGACAGAGACAGAGAGAGAGAGAACACATCAGACACAGCAGTGCTGGTGGAGTGTTTAAACACCTCAGTGTCACTGCTTCCACCAACCAAAACTGTCCAACCAACAGCGCCCTGTGGACAGCGTCCTGTGACCACATCAGCAAGGTGGACCAGCAAGGTAGGAGTGTCTAATAGAGTGGACAGTGAGTGGACACAGTAAACGCTCCAGCAGCACTGCTGTGTCTGATCCACTCACACCAGCACAACACACACTAACACACCACCACCACGTCAGTGTTACTGCAGTGCTGACAATGATTCACCACCCACATAATACCTGCTCTGCAGTGGTCCCGTGGGGGTCCTGACCATTGAAGAACAAGGTAAAAAGCGTACGGAGAATCAGATGGACTACAGCCTGTAACATTAGAACTACAAAGTGCTCCTGTGTGGTAAGTGGAGCTAATAAAGTGGGCAGTGAGTGCAGATCCAAGGAGGTGGTTTAATGTTATGGTTAATTAGTGTATTGGAGAAGATGATCAGCGTCTAGAGTTTCCACACTGAGAAACTGTTCTGCATATTAGGAAGGAAGAGTGGCCTGACAGCACAAATGCACACATGCACATGGCCACTCATGTATATGGTTATCAGTTTACCTGGGCTGCAGGAAAGCCCTCTTCAGTTCATTAATGTCTGCGTATTCCTTTCCCATCATTCAAAGCACAGCCTTCTCATTCTGTCCTCCGTTCCTCCTGTCTGAACACCGCAGTAGGTCTTTTGCTCGTTTCCACAACTCTGTCTGGAGCGTGTGCTGTTTATTTATCCTTCGCGCTGCCTTTAAACTTCCAGAGACCACCGAGATGTTTCCCTTCGAAAATATTTAGCGAGCCGTGACCTGGTGGAACTTCAGAGCACCCCGTACCCATTTTTAATAAGCTTACCTCACCGTGCGTTCAGAAACTCGAGATGACTTTAAATGCGCAGATACGGAGGAGCCCGGGCCTTTTAATAACGTCCATAATGACCTGTCCTCTGGCTGTATGGAGTAACCTTACGCTGCATCAAACAAAGCACAGCCAGGCCCTGTAGAGATGAATGGGAGCCGTGTCGTCCATTAAGAGCAAGAATGTGAGTAGTAGATACAGTATCATGATGACAAGAGGAGTATGTCTAATAACTTTATGAGCACATTTTTGCTTGACAACAACCACCGTTTGGCCTGCAGCCTTTAAACTTGAGGGTTTTTCAGTTATTAAAGGAGCGATATGTAAAATTTTCAGATAAAAACATTTTAGTTCAGCATCAAACTTCATCCCTTTACTCACAAAAATCATTCCCAGTTAGAAGCAGTGTTGCTTTTCACCACTGGCAGTGCTTTTCGTGAGTAAAGGGATGAAGTTTGATGCTGAACTCACATCTTTTCTACTCAACTGAGCAAATCAAGTCAAATCAAATGTATTAATATGGGGCTGTATTTATATATGACGTTGTCTCAAATCGTCTTCACAGTAATTCGGTAATACTAATTCATTAAGGAGAGAAAAGTGATGAGTGCCCCCTGTTGTTGGGAGTATGGAGTATGAATTTGCCAGGTTGAGTCAACATACAGATTGTTTCTTTAGGCTTCGACCGTATTATTCAGTTTACACCCTGGTAGTGCCACAGCCATCCATGGCCTGGGAGTCCAAGAGGGCATATTAGGTCTCCCTCTCTTTAAACAGGTGCAGCAGGGAGGAAACTGGAAAATCGTTAAGTAGCTAATTCAGCCCATTTATTTAGTACCTTATCTCCGGAAGTGAATTATAGTTAAAACTGTACAAACATCTACAAACGGAACTTGGATAATGTGCTTTATAATAGTGTTTCCTCATGTAGGAATAGTGTTTCCTTATATGAGTATCATGGAAAGAAAGCATTTCTCCATACTTAATCCTGTGATGTAGTGTTGTTCAAGTGTTGAAGTATCGAATCATTCACTCCAGTCTACAGGATAATATGAATTACTGAGACGCGAGCACACAGATCCAGTCAGAGTTTGTTTCGGCCAGTTGTAAATGTGGAGGAAAGCAGACAGAGAGAATAAATTCTCTCCAGAAGAACTGGAAGTGCTGACAGAGGAGGCTGGCGCCTGACAAACAGCTTGGAAATTCACCATCAAGAAAATGAATGAATTTGGAACTGCTAGAAGGTGTGTGGAAAAAGAAAATATTTCTAAAGGAATGAAAAAGAAAAGGTTGCTTTAAATGACAAATCTGAGAGAGAGTAATTACCTGATGGAATGGTGCGACTTTCCGTTGTCACTCGTACTGTTTTCAGCACTGTGGCTATTGCCAAAGTAATTGCATCTCCTGTTCTTCTCGTCTTCTTAGAATTAAAAAACAGGTTTATTTCCATATCCACTGGGGCAGCTTGTGCTAGAGAACCACTCCAGGCGTTTGGTTGAGAATTTAATCAGACTTTTAGTTGAAAACTAACTTAGTTTATCTGACTTTTAGTTAAAAACCGACGTAGGTAACCTGACTTTTAGTTGAAAACTGATTTCGTTAATCAGACTTTTAGTTGAAACTAACTTAGTTTGTCTGACTTTTAGTTAAAACTGACGTAGCTAACCTGACTTTTAGTTGGAAACCGACATAGTTAACCTGACTTTTAGTTGGAAACCGACATAGTTAACCTGACTTTTAGTTGGAAACCGACATAGTTAACCTGACTTTTAGTTGAAAACTGACGTCGCTAACCTTATTTTTAGTTGAAAACTGATGTAGCTAACCTGACTTTTAATTGAAAATCAGTTTAGTGGAGCTGACTTATAAGTGGAAATCTACTTCTTTGGCTGACTTTTAGTTGGAAACTGATGTAGTTAACCTGACTTTTAGTTGAAAACCGACATAGTTAACCTGACTTTTAGTTGAAAACTGATTAAGTTAATCAGACTTTTAGTTGAAAACTGACATAGCTAACCTGACTTTTAGTTGAAAACTGATGTAGCTAACCTGACTTTTAGTTGAAAACTGACATAGCTAACCTGACTTTTAGTTGAAAACTGATGTAGCTAACCTGACTTTTAGTTGAAAACTGATGTAGCTAACCTGACTTTTAATTGAAAATCAGTTTAGTGGAGCTGACTTATAAGTGGAAATCTACTTCTTTGGCTGACCTTTAAGAGGAATTCTATTGAGTTCAGCTGACTTTTAGATACAAATATTTTTTTAATTAATTGACCTGATATTTACTTGACAATTGACATTGAAGCACTTATGTTTATTTGATCATTGATTTATTTTAACTGACTTTTAGTTGAGGTGACAGTTGAAATTAGACGTCATTCGGATAAAACTTCAATTGACATTCAACCTAGTTTAGCTTAGGTGGAAGTGTATTTGGTTGTGATTGGTGTGGCGCACCAGAGAGCTTCTGTGGGAGATGGGGGTTTGAATCCCAGTCTAGGTAGCAAAACCAGAGCTACAGCAATAAGAGTCCTTAAGCAAAACTCCCAACACTGCACTGGCCTACCTGTGAAACGAGCAACCATCTAAGTCGCTCTGGATAACAGCGTCAGCTAAAAGCCTTAAATGTACAGGGTTTTGGCAGCTTTTAGATTTAGGTGAACTGAGATTGTAATTAAAATCTAATTAGGTGGGCTGATTTTAAGTCAGAAATTCATTTGGTAGTTCAGGCATATGCACATCACTCTGAGAAAATCAGAAGAAGGCAAAACAGGAAGAAACAAGTTTCTTGAGAAGTACAGCCAGAGAGTTTATCCATTTTCTTTAGAGCACTCCACATGGGTGTACGCTACCTTATACAGCAGCTGAAACTGCGTAGTGAGCAATTTGTGTGTCAGTGTAGATAATCGAGACACTGTTTGAGATGCATTTGCTTGGACTCCAGCCAAAACAGTAGGACTCTGATTGGTCAGTGTAATGTTTTATGAACCCACACAATGCAGAAAACGTAACTGTCCCACATAAAAGCTCGGTCTCGGAGTCCGTCTGTTTCAGACTTGTCATGAAAGACAGCCTCAATGTGCCTGTATTAGTTTTCAGATGTGTATTTTAACTGGAAAATTTTTCAAAATGTTACACCGTTGGACTCTGAAGTTGCACAACCACACACACGCATCCCCTCCGGACCACGCTGCTTCCCCTGACGCTGCTTGCAAACTCCATCAATATTTTTTAAAACTCCTCCAACATCTGTTTGCTTTTACAGAGCCGTATGTGGCCGAGTCCTCGGAGCTACAACTGTTTACCCTGAGAGTCTGTAGTGAAGTTTACTGAGGCAGGGATGCCAGCGCTGCTCAGATCAGATGTATAGTATGTGTGGTATGCTTCTATTGTGTCAGGGTCTGAAACTTTGTAGAAAGGGCTGGGGGAACGGCTGGAGCAGTGCGTGAGTGAGGGGTTGGAATGCAGTGATTGAGACGTAAGAGAGGGCTTTAACAGCCAGGAACCTGATAAAAGCACCAGAGCCACCGGTGGCCTCTGAAGGAACAGGAATGCCACTGATAACAGAAGGACAGGATTCAAGTGTAAGCCCCCACCCCCCCACCCCCCCGCAGACAGTATACACATGCATACACATACACACATTCCTGACAGCCACAGAACGTTCACTACCGTACATACACTACTGTTCATACATTTACAATCAGTCTTTTCAACAGGAAGCCAGTTTGTTTGCTGACAAAGGAGTAACATTCAGGTGTCCAGTAATTGCTAGCAGCTCTCTTTACACTGGGAAACGAGTCGCACGTGTCTTGGTGGGCTGCATTCCCTACTAGACAATAACATCATATACCAAACCAATATGTTGTGTTTTAATGCTGGGATGCTGGTCAACCAGCATGCTGGGTGTTCCCTAAACACTGGCACCTGATCAGCATTATACCAGCTTAAACCAGCTGCTTTGTCATTTCCATATTAGACGAAAGAAGACTGTTAGCATTAGCTGGCTAATTAATGCAGCTAACTGGACAAACTGGAAAACTACCATGCTTGAGTCGGTCAGAGGGTATCTTCTTTTCTACTGTCCATTAAACTGTCTTCTTTTTCTATTTTCCTTCGCCTATGCCTGGTGAACTTATTCTCTTGCTTGACGTGATCATGTGGCATGTTAATGCTGGGTAAATATTAGATGGCTGGAGCTATTGCCACTGAGTTGCAGGACACTCGCAATTGCCACATGCAATCAAAGTTGCATGAAGGTTTCATTGTTTAAAGCCAGCCAAACAGCTGTAAAATACAGTGACGAGGGTTTAACTGTGTGCAGAATGATAAACAGAGCTACACTGTACCAAATGATTCAGTGTTTTAACCTCAAAATGAGTGCATTGTCAGGCAAGAAGAACTAGGCGTGACGCTAGCAGAGCGAAAGGACACATGAGCTTTATTACATAAACCAAGTGCTTTACACAACAGCAATGGACAAGTTAGCAATGACAAGAGACAATACCTGGTCATCAGTAGATAGGACAAGCGAGGGTCAAAATCCAGGAGGGCAAGGAAGAAGGCAGACTAAACCAGAGCGGACAACCAAGCAAGGTTGAAAGAACAGATTAAGCTAACAACTAGCTAACTAGACAAAGGGAGAAAACGAAAAGAGAAGACAATGGGGAAAACAGGTTCGAAGTCAGAGATGGAGTAGATCAGAACGCTCAGAAATGCAACAAGACTTGGCAAAACTTCACGAAGCCTGTGTGTCTCTGTGGGGTATATAAGACTGGCGTCCCAGCTGAAAGCAATCAGTATTCTGGTGACCTAGACCGGGAGTGATTGGTAGACTGTGAGCATGTGGGTGCGACGTCATCGGGCTGTGCCCTCTGGAAAAGTGGAATCTGGAGGAACAGTGGAGTCAGACAGACCCACGGACGTGACAATAATAAGCAAACTGAATATAAAGCAGATTATTGTTCTGTTAACTTAAAAGGTTTCAGGAAACCAGGTGACTAACTTTCAAACTTTTGTACAGTGAAAAGGTGTCTTAAATTACTGAGATCATGAGATCACAAGTTCCTCTGTGATGCCACGACAGCAAAATTGGCAGAGCTATATATGGATCAGTGGCAGGATTATTGTTGGGCCCAGTGCTTCTAGACTCTAGACCTGCTCACTCTAAATAGCCCACCCAAAATGAGTGCTCAAGTTCACGTTCGGTATTAATGTAGTATAAATAAGTTTAGACAAGCAGAAACACACTTTCTATATACTGTATATGATATTCCACATTCCATTTATGACACTAACCAATCACAGTCACAGTGTAATCAGTAACCGCTCTCCCCCTGAGCCACAAACCCTCACTCAGACACTCTCAGAATTCCTCATGAGTTTAGGAGAATGAGTATATCGAGTCCTGCATTAGCAGGGATGCTGTCAGACTTCTTCGATTAAAGAGAGTATCTATAGATATTATTTTATGACTTATTATTATTGTATATAAAATCACTATTAATAATTA
>JAMWET010000019.1:0-17500 GCA_024036415.1 Prochilodus magdalenae | reverse complement strand
AAAATGTTCCAAGCTGTAATCTTATTGGTCTGTCCATCATGAATATCACCGCTGTCCAAAGAAAAATGTATCTCCATTTTTGTTGATTTTTACTTTTATGTCTCATTTGATCACATGAGCTGTTGTTTATACTGTGTGGGAATTTCATGTAGAATGGACCAACAGAAATAGCCCAAAACTGCTCAGAAAGATGTTCGGTTCCATTGACCTCCATTCAGATGAAATGAGGTTTTTGGCCTCTCCTGTAAAGTTGCCATTTTGGAGATGCCTGTTTTTCTTTGGACAGCGGCGATATTCACTAAACTGAAAGAGTAACTAGAGCTTTTAAACTGCGCAACTGTGCAAACTGTTTTTGCGCAACTATATAGATATTAGAGGTGGAGATATGGCAGAAACATCACACTGTGATACATTAAGAGTATATGGGGCATATCAGGATATGTATTATTCAGACATCAGCTGAAACTGTGAAACGTAAGCCTGTAGAGTCTTTAAGCTAACCAACAACATCCATTGGGTGTGTCTAAACTTTTGTCTGGTACTGTGTAAGGAGTAGTTGTGTTCAAGACCTCAGTACAGAGCAGCCAATCAGAGCAGGCCGTTTACACATAGTTGTCTTCAGAACACGGTAACAAAATCTGCCTGTTTAATTGTGAGGGATAAAGAGAGGTTGGGAAATGACCGTGTGGAAATGAGTTTTTCAGCATGTAAACCCACATGAGCATCGTAAGTGGACCTCAGGAGTAATACTACAACAGTGACAACGGTTCTTTATACATTACAACAGCCCGGTGAGCTAGATTAAAGCAAAATGCTAACTCCTGACACATGTTTACAGTAATGACAGCGAGTGTGGGCCTGCGCTGCGGTTTCAGAGGTTAAATATTGATTTAAAGAGGAAGACCAAAGCATGGCAAGATCATCCAAACTGCGTTCCGAATCTGAGTATCAGAGGAAACTTCTAGAATTGAGACTGCGTTTAAAGGTTTGATGTTGAAACACATTCCCTTAGCGTGGAGATCCAGGAGAAAGCATGCCCCAGTGAACTTGCACCAGGCCTCCTCTTTCAGAGCGAGTGCATTGTTCAAAGTCAAATATTGGTTCCCTCCTAGCTCACACAGACGAAACTCACTTTCCCCAGCATCCCTCTCTCACGCTGGGGCCTTCTAATCTGCAGTGGACTGCTTTCTGACCACCGGGAAGGGCCAAAGAATGTGAGGACCATCCCCCAAAGTACACCAAACCCTATCACACTGCATTGTCCCAGCTAGAGGCTCATGCATTAATATCAGAGAGGGATAGCAGAGGAATGCCAGAAACACTGGGAATTCAGGGGAATGGAGCAGAGAGAGATGTTTTCAGACTAAATGTGTATTTCATTTCATTTAATCTAATTTGATGTAATTCAATTTAGATGTACAGTATGAGGCGAGCGAATAGTGTTGGGGCGTATGAAGAAAGAGGGTGTGAGGCTTCACTGCTTTAAAGCCTTCCCCAGTAATACTGATACAAGGACATGGTTACATGAGCATTTCTGTGTTAATAGGTATCCATGTGCTTCTTTATTTGTGGAGTGTATTTGAGTTCCAGACTCATCAGACCTGTCTGAGAACTTTGTTGGTGTGGTTTTTATATAAAGTCCAGCATCCGTGATTGACATGCCTCAGTCCTTGACTCCTAACATGCTATACACCACCACAGAACTTAACCACAGGCCGAACAGACACAGAAACCCAGGCTCTACACATACAGGAGTCATAGAGTCTCAAAGTCAAAAGTCTTAGGCACCCAAGCACATTGTTTAAAGGCCTTTCCTTTGGCAAATAGTCATTAGATAATTTAGATATTTGAAATAGATAATTAGATCATTTAGATAATTTGAATAAAGACACATTTACTCATATATGTGTATATATATTTTCATATTTGTGTATATATATTTTAATATTTGAAAATTCTGGATTTATGGATGCCCCAGATGAACATAATGGTGGTGATAGCGCTTGGTAACATGACCATATATATAATTTTTGTAATAATCGGTAACACTTTGCCTAACTTGTATTAACTAACTAACAAAGTAATGCATTAGATAACATGATGTAATACTATAACAGTGATTACAATGCTTAACTAATCATAAGTAAACATAAAACATCTACATGTTTACATGTTAAACACACATAACAGTTGTTACATGTTTGTTACATTAGTGAAGCATTGTTCGTGTATTATTTCATTTTAAGTAATATATTACCTAGTTATTACATTCCTTAGCTACATATTAGTTAGTCAGTATGTAGTATTAAGTGGTATTATTTACATATACGGTATTTAGCTGACGCTTTTATCCAGAGCGACTTACAAGGTTAATCATATTACAAGTACAAGCCAATGTAGTGTTAGGAGTCTTGCCCAAGGACTCTTATTGATGTAGCACAGCATAGTCACTCAGCCGGGGATTCGAACCCCAGTCTCCTACGTGTGGTGGTGGCTACTTAGCAGGTAGTGGTGTTATTCGCTGAGCTACACCAATCACAATACAACATAATACGCTTTTATGAACATATAGTAGCCTCCCACTACCAGCTCGCTTGGCTGGAGTGCCAAGCCCCCTGAGAGAACGCTTTTAGTTGTACATGTGTGCCTGGGGGGCTGTGTTTGTACTGTGGTGCTCTTTAGTGTGATAGTGGTACAGACATATGTCTAAACTTGGCAAATTATATGAATAGTATTATTTTTTTTCTTATGTTATTATTTTATTAGCCAATAAACACTTACTATGTAGATAAACAGCTTTTTAAGTCTAGGTTTCTCAGACGCCTGAAGCACCGTACTATGTGACAGCACCTTAAAGACTTTACTGTACGCTTTACTGCTAGATATGCATCCAGGCGATGCTGGCATGGCTGGCCGACCGAACGAACATATGAATAGACGCTGGCTTTTGTGTGCCGTTAGCTCTCTCATGGTACATTTCTCTGACTTCAATAGGGAGAAGGACATCACAGGGGGGTTTCGTTCAAGCTTTGTTGGTGGGACAAGTCGCATCAGCCATGTGATCAGCTTATCTCTGATTATCTTATCTGGTTTAGTTCTTCAGTCATTTATGGTATACAGCCAACCGCTTAGGAGTCTGGTGAGTCCTGACTTTTAACTCCTGTAGACTCCCCCATGTGGTTTCTGACCCTGTACGTCATATTGTTATCTGTGAAATGAATGAAAGAATGTTGCATGGTGAAAAACACAGATAATAGTGCTCCAGTAAGCCGCTGGTACTTGTGAGCTCCATTAGCCTCGTAGCTTTAGCGCAAAGGCTAAAGGTGCAAGCTTCAAACGTTCAACCTGATTGAGTATATTACATGTATGGCCAGTTCTGTGAGTCAGGTGAACGGACTCCGGAGCGCTCTCGCTGGGTGGTCACTAGCACTGAACCCCGTTAATGGGGAATGTGTTATCACCTCGGAGGAGATCTAGGGCCACTTGAGAGCTGGCAGGTTGGGGTGAGAGGTGAAGGAGCTGAGGAGAGATTTAAAGGGCAGAATTCACCGTTTCAACTCCTCCCCCACCTCCTCACAAGATATGCTCTCCTCATCTGACCCCCACCCCCTCCCCAAACCTGAGATCACACAAATCACAATTACTAAGAAAGCCTGGACTGTCTGCTCTTCACTCTGGGCCGCAGTCTGCCAGTTCATTAAACCATGCCTGTCTCATTGTTGCATCAGAGCCACAGTTTATGGGGTTGGGATGGAAGGGGAACTGGCCAGGACAGTAGCTACTGAACTGGTTTCAGCAGAAACTTTTGGGATAAAGGCCAGAAACAGCCGTAAACAGGTTTCATCCAACACTTCATCGGATGCTTCATTGACACGTGATACCTTATAGTATCTAATATAACAGTACTGGTCCCGAGTCAGCCATGTGTTCATGGTAACTGAGCTTACAGATCTAAACCCTTCTACATCCTGTAAGGTCAGGAGTTATAAACACAGTCATGCTGCATTTTTGGTATCCATATATGTGCCTGATGATTCTATGTATGTAGTAGCTTTAAAAAAATAAAATTTTCATTGTTTGTTTGATGAAATGACCAAAAACATTGATGTAAATATGAAGGATGTTGCTTCTTTCCATAAAACACAGTCTTATAACTATGAAATATAATAATAAATTGAACTAAATCTGCCAAATATTCTCTGTTACCTATAAACACACATGTGGTATGGATTGAATTGTTTACATTTCCAACATTTGAGGGGTTTCTCAGTCTCTTTCAATGAGTTATGTATAAGAAATTGTTAAACAACTATAGGAACTGCCACTTGAAGGCTCATGTATGCTATGAAAGGCCTAAGAGGTTCTACATCTTCACTTTATTTTATTTATTTCCTCAATCACGTATCATTCCTGTCCAGAATACATGAGTCTGTATACCCACCGAGCCTTTGAGGAGTTTGTTTTCACTGGTTTGCTTTCATACACAGGATCCGTTGGATCGATTGCACAATGCCATACGTCACATTCCGATGCAGTTTGCCAACTGGCCTGCACTAGCTTCATCCATTTGCTGTTTTTTATTAGTTTCCTTGGACACCAGCACTTTCATCCGCTATAGTCCATTTCATGCCATCATGAAACTTGGAAAGGGAATAATTGCGAAAGCCAAAGCAGTCAGGTAACAAAATGAATCAATCAGTCAACCGCACGTGCGGCACCGGGAGAGGGAACTCCAGATCACTGATTTCAGTAGGAGATTGGTTCTCTGGACGGATTCTGGGCTAAAACCAGCTTTCACACTTAACCTAATGCAGCAAACTCACTACAGGACCCGGAATTGAAAAAAATTGTAGTCTACTGGGAATAACACTGAGAATAACACTGGCTGTTAGACATTTAACCATGTCTCTCTGGATGTCAGATGTGGAATATTACTAATAGAGATTGGAAATATGATGGTATTTGTTGTGGTTTTTGCAATTAATTACAGTACAATAAACTTTACCAACCATATTGTGGAAATTATGATAATAGCAGAATGTGGAATGTTACAGAAATGGAATATATAAAGAAATATAAGAGTTTTTTAATAAGTGGTATTAGGTAGCATTAGTTTATTAGTACTTCTACTAAAAGTAGGCCTTTTGTCTTTTCCAACTTGTCAAACATCATCCCTATGAGCTTCCCTTATCCTTCTGGGTCGGGAGGGTCTGAGGCCTATCCTATTGCTCATTGGGCGCAAGTCGGGAAACATCCTGGACAGCCCACCAGTCCATCACAGAGCAGACACCCAGACATAAACATTCACACCTAGGGGGTAATTTAGTATCTCTAATTCACCTGACAGCATGTCTTTGTGGGAGGATCCAGACGTTCTGGAGGAAGTCCAAATAGGCATGGGGAGATCATCCCAACTGTACACAGAAATGACCCCACCCGCCCCAACTGGGAATCCAACCACGGTGACAGTGCTAGTGTGCTACCCAAACTGGAAACCCCTCATAGTTAATGACTAAATGGGGAGCGTGTGTGAGGCTAGCTGGCAACATTTTTCTACATTTAATGACTGCATGAATCTGGAAACAGTTAGCATTATGAGCATCGTGATCCGCTTAATTAAGCAGCTCATAATGCTAACAGCTCTCAGGCTTATGCAGTCACTGAAGGTAGTCCCACATGGTCATCTGTCCTCTCTCACACACTTTTCCTGTTTAGTCATTACCTACGGGTGGGTAATATGGATGACCATGTGGGACTATATGAAATGACGGCATAGGTCTGGCATTAGCATTATGACCAGCGTGAGCAGGTTCATTAAGCAGGTCCGACCTACTAAATACTGAGTCAACATCTACTGACAGCACGCAGATGCAGAAAGTGAAAAACGGGAAGGCTGGGAACACAAAGAGCGAGGAATGAGCTCACAGGCACAGGAAGCAGCAGAAGGAAGAAGAAATGGTGACGCAAACGAATGAATGCTTTTCCTCTGTGGCATTCTTTAGCTTCCGGTTTTCCATAGAAAGCCTAAGAGACAGAGAGAGTGAGCAAAGGCTGAGGGTGGAGTGTATAGAGCTGGATAAAAATAAAGATGATGGTAAAGTAGAGAAGGGTATATACCGAAAGAGAAGCGAAGGGAGGGGGAGAAAGAGAGAGAAAGAGAGAGAGAGAGAGAGTGAGTAAGACACTGAGAAGCGTGAGAGAGAGTCCTCTGATCCTGGGTAGATTCTGCAGCCATTTCCTTTTCCTCCCATTATTTCAACATCATCTCTCCAGCTCGAGGAATGCGTGCACGCAGCAGGGTGTGCGGGAGTTTATGTGTGTGTGTTGGGCCATAATGATGTCACAGCGTCCCGTTCGAACCCTAAACTCAGCGTGTAGCCCACCTCCCCCTGTTCCTGCCCAGAGAGGACCACACCTCGAAGCCCACATTCCTGGACTCCGTCACGTTTCCCTGATTGTTAGTGATAGCATAAGCGTCTCTGTCAGTTCCGCCAAGCCACACTACCACCAGTTTCAGCTACGCCAGCAAAACCTTCACCAGCAAAACTGCATCAAACCCTGTTATCAAACGTGGACAGTTTTCTTCTTACTCTACCCGATTCTTTTCACAGGCCTGGAGGTCAAGGCATCTATGTGCAATCATTGCATCTATCCAAATCATTGCAACTTAAATATATAACTGTAATACAATATGACACAATTGCTAAAGATAGTACCATCTGAAGGGTACCACCGATTCTCTCAGGCAGGATTAACAGTGTGCAAATGAGCAAAATGAGTGTCAGCTAATCAAATTGTGGATAAGTGGTCATATCACGCATTGAAGTTTCAATCAGATACTCAGATAAACACAAACTTAGCTGTGGGGGATATAAAAGCTTAAGAGCAACATCAGGCTCATCTGAGAGCTGGTGAGAGAACCAGTTATAATAAAGAGTGTATGGCAGTACAGTTTTTGAACATAAATGTGTTATAACTGTGTAATAAATGTGTAATAAATGTGTAATAAATGTGTAATAATGCATGATCTGCCCTACAACAAGCACATAGCACTGTTTGTTACACTCATTTTTTTTTTTTGCTAATTGTTTTTAGCGGTGGCTGCTACATTCCTGACATCCCTGCTTGCTTACGTGGTCTCAGATACTGTACTGTTCACTATACTGTTCTATAAACGTACATTTCCAGATTAAAAACAAACAGTACAACTGTCGTGTTCAAGCCTGAACATGTCAGTACCCTTGTCCACTTAACATGTTATGACTGAGTGACTTATATTAAGGATGAGGGGACAGTTGATTCTGACCGAGCTGACCAATACTGTCTGACTGTAGGATGATTCATGAAGAAAGAATAATCTTTAATCTTCGGGGAAACCACATTGTCATCTACTTCTTCTGACTCATTCTAAATGTCCCAGCTTTAATATGAGGGAACTGTACGTACCAAATTCCTCTCTGGCCAAGTCACTGGGAATTAAAAGGCCTTTCCCATGTGTCACATCCCTTATAGCTGACCTACTGGGCAGTTTGATTGAGTGCCTTACAGCACAAAGGCCTATTCAGTAACACTTGTTCCTCATAACTGTGCTCTCTGAACTGTGGATATATTGAGATTTGTAAATTTGCAGAAAATGACTAATATTCCACCCAACTGTTAAATAGAACCACATACACAGCTAACAGATATTGCTCCTTGGGAGTTGAATTAGCTCTTGGAAAATGGACAGTCCGTCTAGAGAAGGAGGCTTTTATGTTGATTTGAATGCCAAAAAATCCTGTGGCTTGGTGTTAAAAAGTCAAGTTTCTTTGCCTCCAGAAACATTTACACATGCCTCCCATTGGAAGTCCTCACGTCTCGCTGATTGTCTGGAGTTTGTCTGAAGGTTTCAGGCCAGGTGGGATTAGGGTCGTTATCACCTTTTAGCAGATTTCACCTGGAATTTGCACATTCCGTCAGGACAATGCGGAGGTGTGAGATTCTGATTAGGGTGCTCTACGTCTGAGAAACCTGACCAGCATTCTGTAAAGCTTCTTACGTGCATACGGGCCCAGTTGGACGTGCCTGAGTTGCTTTAATTTACAGTTTGAATGAGCCGTTAACACACTTAGAGGTTGTAGCTGTTGGAGTATTGGTTTAACCCTTAGCATACAAAGCTAATTAGGTGATACTTCCTTTGGTAATTGTTAATTTGATAAAAAATAAAATAAAAGTGTTTAAACTGTAATGTTAATGCTTGGTTAAAGTTTTGATATAGCCTTATACTACGGTTACATGGCACATAATGGGTAATTCCACTGAATTGTGCTTGATTCTAACTTTGTCACACAAATTCAGATAGTTCAGTTTAGGGAAACTAACAGATTCTGATTTCTTTACAGTGGTGGTGATGGGAACCAGGGGTCCCCATGTCTACAACACAAATATGGCCGTTTTATTTACTATCCAAAACCACCAGCAAACCTACACAGGTCTTCTAAGTAACGTTAATAGTGGAAAATAGTGGAAAATCTGAAAAAAAAACCCACCCTGCATGCACCCCTACGCCATGGGTCGATGTTTTAGGCCAAGTCTTTACAATAATACTATCAGAAAACAATGTCTCAGGCATCAGACGGCATATTCATAACCATTTTTGAACTAGTGCCACTTAATACCACTAACTTTCTGTGATGCAGCTTTCAGAGGCATCAACCTCCTCAGCCGCCTAGTTCCTATCACCAACACTGTTTCTCTAAGACGAAGCACTTCACATCACTCTACTCGAAATGACTTTGTTTAGATCTTACCCATTTACCCTACAGAACCTTGATAAATGGTTCTGTAGACATATATAATAAGGTTACTTCTTGGATGGCTATATAAAGCCTACCTGGAATGCTCTAGTAGTCCACCACAGCTTGCTGCAGGCATGGCCTGATGTTTTAAGTGCCATTAATTAATGCTCGTGGCATCTATATGTGGCCAAAGAGGTTATATAGCCTAAAATATGTCTTAGGAATGTTTTATGTCAGGGCAAAGTACCCTTTAAGTAAATGTTGGATAGGTAACATCTGAAGCCGTGACTGCATACCTGCGATATATCTGGAATTCATGCCTTTACTGGTTCATGGGGCTACAGTGAGTTCCTTCAGGAGAAGTCATAGATCAACAAAGTCTCTCATGGCCGACACTGTTAGCATTCCTGCAACGTTAGCCCTGTCACACATGAGAGGAGAAAGAAGAGATGTTTTCTTTTCATGAGAAAAAGCGATGTGGAGAGATAACGAGGGAGGAATATGGAGAGAACGGAGGGTTAAATATGAAGTATACTGTATAACATATGGCCGCATGGAGAACCTTCTGGTTGGCCCTTTGGTTTTATCTGTTATCTATGGCATTTAGCTGACACTCTTATCCAGAGCGACTTACAAGGTTAAGCATATTACAGGGAGGCCAGTGTAGTGTTAGGAGTCTTGCCCAAGGGCTCTTATTGGTGTAGCACAGCATAGTCACCCAGAACGGGAATCGAACCCCAGTCTCCCACATGGGACGGTAGCTGCCTGGTGAGTAGTGGTAGACTGCGTTTAGTAAATGAGTTGTATCAGTTTGAGAAGACTTCTCGAAGTTCTTGAAGTTGGAGGAACGAACCCAGACGAGCCCAAAACCACCTTTACTTTTAGGAGCAGTGAGAAATGAAGTGGGTGACACTATGAATGTGGTGATATTGGATCCAGAGTGTATTGTCCATGACATTTAATGTCAATGGGAGAGAGAGAGAGAGAGAGAGAGAGAGAGAGAGAAAGCGAAGTGTTAAAAGAAAACCTAGAGTATGTGAGAGGCGAAGGCAACAGGGTGGGGAGGGGGGGCGTTTAGAGGACGAGAAAAGAGAGGAAAAGGAAGCCCCATTCAGAAGAAAAGAGGAGCAGTGGACAGCTGAAGAAAAGAGGGGAGGGGGAAGCTGGGATGGGGTGGTCCCTCGTAGAGCCTGAGTGTGTCAGAGTGCGTTGAAATGTGTGTGTTGCCCTCCTCCTTTACTCATTGTAATCCAGAAACGGAGAGGAGGAGAAGCTTGGCTTGGCCTCGATG
This sequence comes from Prochilodus magdalenae, assembly GCA_024036415.1. Lineage (NCBI taxonomy): Eukaryota > Metazoa > Chordata > Actinopteri > Characiformes > Prochilodontidae > Prochilodus > Prochilodus magdalenae. Next base: position 7,432 of record JAMWET010000019.1, on the reverse strand, counting down.
AGAGTTCACGAGAGAGATAGGAGTGTAACCTAAAGAGCAGCCGAACTCCACTTACCAGACGCCTTTACAGCAGGAAGCTTGATTCAGCATCTCTGCCGCACACAACCGGGTTGTTCAAGATCGAGGCTCATTGGTTCATTCTCAGAGGCTTTTACAAATGCTTGGGACAATAACTTTAACAGGTAAGCTGTGTCTTCAGGTTCTACAGGGGGGTTCTAGTATTTCAGCTCCAGGTTCTACTGTTTGTCTTTGGTTGTTATTGTGTGGATGTGCTGGTTTATGGTCCGAGAACTGATGGATTATTATAGTGTGCTTGTGTTGTTGTCCATCAAATCAGTGGACTTAGGGTGAGGGAACATTATGGTACACTTGCGGTTTCTTTCTTAGAGTGAAGATGCTCAGCCAAAGGCATTGTTACTTCAAGGGCGTGGTGGTCACTGGCTGTAAACTGGTGCATCACTTGAGGAGGCAACATAATGCTGCCTGCAGCTTTGCGGTTACTAGAGTTTACTTCGAGGCATCTCCACAGCAAAGGAAACGTGTTTGTTGTCTTTAACTTTGTGGTCAGAAAGAGAGCCCCTGCTTGGGGACACGTTTGAGCTAATCTGTAATGCCCCTCATTCATTCATTAAAAAAGCAGCAGCGTGGAACCAACTAGGAACGATCCCATCTTACTATTCAGATGATATGAGAATCATACATGAGTTACATATTCTCACTCTGCGTGTGCTTCAAAACACAAGGTTTGAGCCGAGGGGGTTCGGAAGCCTTTGTATGTCTCTGCATGGAATTTAAATGAGGTTTTTAAGCTCCTTAGATCTTAGTCAGGGTCCTCTTTAGGAGCCCCAGTGGGTGGTGTAGGTGTATGGGATTGATTACCCTGTTGCAGATGACTTAAGTAGGTTTTTGGGGAGGACTGTAGCTAACGGATGAGCATTAACTTTATGTTTCTGATGATGAAATACTTTATGTTCCTTATTTGTATACATTTTTATACATTCATATAACAAAAATATATGTATATAATGTATTCTATACCTTTAGCTAAAAGGGTTCTATGACTAAATGACCCATATGTCTTTTCTTGGTTCTATAAAAAGTGGTGTTATATGAAGTTGGGTCCTTTGTATGATGCCATAGAAGTGCCATTCAACAGATGAGCTTTAGAGAACCTTTCAGAGTGTGAAGACTTTCTTTTTAAAGTTTCCAGAACATATCATTTGTCATAGAACCTTTACCTAACACGGAAGTTCTCCATGCTCTTCATGGTTCTTAGGGGAACCAGAAATGGTTCATCTTAAGCATCATTCAAAGCCCCTCTTGTGTGCAGAGAACCATTTAAGCATTCATTGTTCTATGTTTACCTACTGCCTGCACAAAAGAACCTTAGGAGAACCCAAAACGAGTGTAAGCTTGTGGTTCATTCCCATATTCATCATTCCCCATTCCTTTCAAATCAGGAGTACAGTAAGAGAGTACATCTGGACTCGTCCCACTCTTTCAATAGTCAGTATAATTAGTATCACTGGAGCCACACCTTTCTCTATGGGGGAGGAGGATGCGGTATAGGCGTTTGGAGCCATGGTGGAATGGGGTACAGTCATTCAGTCTGGGTGGGGTGTGAAGTTCTAGCTTGGTGGGAAGTAGATAAACTGTGCTGTTTGCTGAGTGTCACCAGATCCCAGACCCCAGGCTTGTTCTTCTTCCTCAAACAGGGGAACTAATTAATAGCCTGCAGTTGCATACATCTGTTTGCCAAACGTGACAAACAAAAGGGGGAGAGGGGGATGGAGGGGTGTTGCGGGCACGCCATAAGTTAAGACCCCCCCCTCCCCACCCCTAACTCTTGTGGACAATCCAAACCATTATCCCACCAAGAGTTCAGATAACAACCCCTCCCCCCACCGAATACTCCATCCACTATACTCTACAAGCAGCCGCAAACAGGGAGATGGGATCAGATTCCTTAGCTCATGTTTCAGTCCACTCAGACGCATTTTAGAGACAGCAGCAGATGTAGGGCGGCTTCTAGCTTCAGTAGCCTCTTGACATATTTTGTATATGTCTCCGTCTCCCTTTCATGGACATGTACACCCACCCTGTCTCCAGCTGTCCAAGGCATGTAAGCAATGTAATGTTTAGTATGTGCGTGTGAGCATTCCCTCTTCATGGATGTGGTACACTGACCATACTGCCATTAGCGAAGAGATAGCATTCACCATCATAATGGCATGAGGCACTCTTCCTCTTGGCCTTGATCTACTCCACTAGATCTTTGTTTGTGGTTGCTGAGTTATATAGCCAACACTCCAAATGGGCTTTCTTTAACCACAGCCACCAAAGAGCTGCTTGTTTGTGTAGAGTTCAGTGTTTTTCACTTTTATTACCCTACAAGGCCCTACCCAACTGTTTGATTAACAAAGACGTGGATGACATGTCAGTGCAAGGGCTGTTGTGGCAAATGACAACTATGTGAGAGTCCGCTTTAAGCCCACCCATCTATTCTTTCAGTCCTCTGCATGGTAAGAATGTGGAATTCCTGGTTATACATTGTCATGGTCACCATAGTACTCCCCATCCTTTCAGTGCTCAGTGCGGTAAGATTTTGAAATTCCTATCAATCTTTTTATCGGACTCTCTCTTTTTGTGGCCCATCCAGGGCTTTCGTCATGGCTATTTAAGTTTTAGGATGGACAATAGCTTGGGGGGGCCCCCCATCCATTTTAGCCAAGCCGGGAGAAGCCAGGGACCTATTGTGAAAGAACTGGGAGCTAAACAATGTAGCCTTTCCTAGCTGAAGTGAAGGCTTTGTTTTCTGGGGGATAGGTTGCTGCTGTGTGGTGGGGGATGTGAAATGGCATCTTCTGGATTTCTTGGAAGTGCATCTTGAGTTTCTTATTCCTTAAGAGATTGTTTGTTTTTCATTTTTGTTCAAGAATGCGTCTTTGGAACCGGTTCTCTAGAAGAGCCTCAGAATGCAACGTGCCTGTAGTGTGAACCCAAAGTAAAAACAAATCCTGAGGTAGTGAAAGTTTATTGCGTAAGTATATCAGGGGTGTAGAAGAGGTAGTAGTCAGAGCTGTAAACACTCTCTTCTAGCAGACTTTGTACTTTCTCAGTGCCTCTAACCAGGAAATTTAAATAAGACTGCTTAGAGGGAATCCTGGCCGCTAAGACTTGTATACCTGTATACCTTAACCCTTTAATGTCCTCACCAATGAATAAATAGATAAATAAACTTTTACAAACTCAATATACAATAATAATGAATTAAGTAGTCTGTATTATTTACATTAGCATGAGCACGGATGCCTTTAGCGTCAAGATGCCATTTGAGCATTTGGTCTTTTGAAATTATTTTAAAATGATTACACTCAATTTTGTTGTTTAAAGTTACATCATTCTGTCCATCAAAAACTCTGAAACTATAATATACCACTAAAATAATCTCACCATTGAAAATTCCACCAAAGACAATCCACATGTGTGGAGAGATTTACTTGTTGCTTGCCTCCTCTAGGGAGAAGAACAAATTAAACCAAATCAAATTAAATCACATCACTTTTATTGTCACATTTCCACAGGTGTGAAGGTGAGTGAAAAACGTAGGTGCGTAGTCCCTTACAGTACTTCGATACAAAAAATATACATTAGATAATAAATATATACAATACTAAACACAAAAATCTCTGTTTATACTAATATATGGTTTTATATAACAGTTATGAATAAAAAACTATGATATATGCAGATGTACACATTACCATATAGCACTATGGTATGGCTAAGGTAGATGAGAGATGCAGGGTATAGAATATTGATATGTATATATATATATGTATACACACACGCACATACACTACCGATATACAATATGGATGGAAGATAACGGTAGGTCAGTCTATATGTGCAAGTACAAACATGCTAATGTAAAGTGTAGAGTGATGATTGTCCATAGGCGTCTCTATCGAAAGACTCAGTGTCCTCTAGTGGATTTTTTTTATCTAGCCTCACATATGCTTGCCGATTGGTGGAGATGGCACAATCAGGTTGAGTTCAACACCTTTTTCATTAAAATATAGTGACTCAAAATGTGCTCTACTAAAAAGTTGAGCAGGAGGGTAAACAGGGTTAAACAGGGTCCAGTACTGTTAAAATATGACATATAAACCACATGGGAAGATTCAGATATTTTCTTACGAATTATACAACATGACAATGACGTATTGGTATGTCAAATATGTGACAATGTCATATGATTGCCCTGAACTCAAACAAGTTTGGCTCTTGACTGATGTCACACTTTAGTTGACATGCTTAATATTATATGAGTTAAACAAGATACTTAGCTGTTCCTCGTTCAGTAGACGAGAGAGAGAGCAACCATTTAATGCTGTACCAAAGATGTCCGCCATTTAGTAAAAGGGTTTCATCTATTTTCCTTTATTTGTACAGCACATTTGAGCATTATTGATCATGTACACCTTATTGGGGCATATATGTCTTAATCGCCATGGCTCCCTTTAAGAGGATGTGACTTGATCATTAATGAGTTTCCAGGAATACCGAAATCTGCACGTGCGTGTTTGTCTGTCTGTCTTCATGCTTGTCAGTAATGAAGTCAGGTAATGCGATACCCATGCAATAAAATGTAGTTTTTAAAGTAACTGGGTGTGTTTTGGAGCCCAGAGCCAGAGCAAGCAGAGCCAGATGTGAGCATTCCCCAGTGAAGGGATGGATGTCAGAGGGAAGCTGGGCCTCAAGGAGCACAGCGCTGCCTGTGAACTAAGGTCCCCCTCCCTACACACCACCCTATATCCTCCCCACTCCTGTCAAAACACAGATAGACATGGGAGGAATTTAGGACGTGTGGTGTGTTTCCCTGTTTGTCTCACCTGTTACCATGTGGCCGTATTGAGTCGAATCGAGCACCGGAATGCTAAAAAATCAAAGCTACTAGAAGATTGTCATTTTTCTTCTTTTATGTTTTTGCTGCTTTCTGCTAAATTGGGTCAGTGCATTTGCCCAGACATTTGGCAGTGGTTATGTGATTGTGAAACTTACAACACAGAAATTTCCCCTAAGGCCTTGTTGTTGAATTGTGTCGTCATTCCCGAGCCTGTGTTTTTGGCTTGTGCTCAGAGGAAAGGGATCGGGAAACGTAAGGCCAAGATCAGATTGTCATCATTTGCTTGATTAAATCTGTACATGGGGTGAAAGTCTTTTAGGGAATTTTGCAGCTACATGACTGCAGATGTTTGAACCCTCATCTTGTATTAATTACATCAGCGAAAGTATTACCTTCTTATGTCCCATGCCGGTGATTCGTTTTAGGGTTAATGGCTGGAGATCTGCGAGAAGGGATGGCCTATTTATGACTTATGAGGAATAATTTCTCAGACTGATGTGTTTATGTTTCTGGGTGATGTACAGATTAGATGGTGCCAGATATTCGGATGCAATCTGCAACTCAATTGTAACAGCTGTTAACACGACATTGCTCTGTTTCGACTCTCTTTGCAGTTGGCCAGACGGATGCCATGCCCCAGAAGGAGGATAGCCCTGAGACGATTGAGGTGCTCCAAGATGAAGTCTCCCCTCAAGTTAATGGAGAGCAAGAGGAAGAAAAATCCGTTAGCGTGGATAAAACCGAAGCCATAGAGGAGAAGGCAGCTGAGGAGAAGCCAGCTGAGTCTAACGAAGTGGGCTTCAAAAAGATCTTCCGCTTTGTTGGCTTCAAGTTCACCCTGAAGAAGGACAAAAACGAGAAGGCCGAGCCTGTGCAGCTGCTGACAGTGAAAGAAACCGAGGATGGTGCTACAGAGGCTGCTGTTGAGGAAGGCAAGGAAGAAGCTGCAACAGAGGAAGTGAAGCCGGAGGATGAAAATGCACCGGAAGCACCAGAATCAGAGAAAGAGGTTCCCAGTAATGATGCCGTGGAAGCAGAAGCAGCAACAGATGTCCCGGCAACCGACGCCCCAGCGGAGACCGATGCCCCAGACAGTGCTGCAGAACCTGAACAGCAGAAAGCTGAAGAAGTTGCAACGGCTCCAGAGAATGAGGCAGCTGAAGAAGTAGTAACAACTCCTGAGAAAGAGAAAGAAGCAGAGGCCCTAACTGAATCCCCCACCAGCCCACCCTCCCAAGAGACACAGTCCTCCTTCAAAAGATTCTTCACTCAGGGAATCTTCTCTAACCTGCGGAAAAAGACAAGCTTCAAGAAGTCCAAAGATGAGGAACCGGTGAAGGAGCAGGCTCAGGAGGAGGATATAAAGGAGGCAGAGGAAAAAGCAGAGGAGGCAGTAGCGGAAGACAAAGAGGTTAAAGAGGATGCGGAGGATGGGGCAACAGGTGAACAAGCTGATGAATCAACAGCTACAACAACTACAGAGGAGACCAAGGTGGAAGCAAGTCCAGAGGAATCACCATCTACCACTGAGGACCAGAAAGAGGAGGAGCTGAAAGTGCAGGCTGAGGCAACAGTTGAGGCAGAGGCAACAAGTGAGGCTGAAGCTGAGGTACAGGAAGCTGAAACGGTGACTCAGACTGCAGCTGTTGAGGTGGCAGAGACTCCTGTTGCTGATGCCCAAGATGAAGCCAAACCCACTGATGATACCAAACCTGTTGACGACAAACCTGAAGAATCTCCTGAGGACAAGCCTGGTGACAGTCCAGACAAATCTGAAGCAGACGCCCATACGGAACCTGAGGCTGTGTCAGCCCAAGAAAAAAACAAGGCTCAGGGAAGCCCACTGAAGAAGCTCTTCACAGGAGCAGGACTAAAGAAGCTGTCCTCCAAAAAACAAAAGGGCAAAAAAGAAGCAGAGTCAAAGCCAACCGAGTCAAAGCCAACCGAGTCTGGCGAGCAAGCAGCTGAGCAGATTCAGACATCTACTGAGTCAGCGGAGCCACAGAAAGCAGACAGCAGACCCTCCTCTCCAGAGCCAGAGGAATCTGGTGAGCATGTTGTAGAGGAGGCAAGTCAGCCTGAGGCTAAAGTGGAAGGTGAAGGTGAGGCAGTTACCTCTGATGGTGAGAAGAAGAAAGAGGGCATCCTTCCTTGGGCCTCTTTTAAAAAATTAGTCACTCCGAAGAAGCGTGTCAAGAGGCCATCTGAGAGTGAAGATGAGGCACCTGGAGACAAGCCCAAATCTGCCACTCTATCCTCTACAGAGAGTGCAGCCTTGGATGACAAAACCGAGGAGACAAAGCCAAGTGAGGAGGTAAAGGAAGAAGCTAAAGAGGAGTCACAAGCTGAATCCAAGGCTGAGACAAAAGCTGAGAAGCTTGAACAAAGTACAGAGGAGCCCAAGAGGAAGATGGACACCTCTGTGTCATGGGAAGCTCTTATTTGTGTGGGATCAGCCAAAAAGAGAGCAAGGAAAACCTCCGACTCTGAGGATGATGAAACTAAGATAGAGGAAGAAGTGCA
>JAMWET010000018.1:0-50385 GCA_024036415.1 Prochilodus magdalenae | reverse complement strand
AGACAGACTTAAGGTGAGGAATCTCTAAGCAGTCTCCAGACCTCCAGGAGTACACATAATCCTCAGAGCTTGTCCTTGGTCGCACCTCAGTCCCAATCCTAAGATCCTACCACATGCCCCGATCGAGCTCATAGCAAGCAAACGCATAGGCCACACCGCTCATCTACAATCTCAGAAATGCTCCTCAAGATCATTCTGAACAATGTCGGCCCAGTGGGGGTCCTGTCATTAAGGGGGTATCAGAAATCCATAAATGGCACCGGTGAATGGCATGTATAGGCAGACCAGTGGACACCAACCCATGTCATTACAACACACCCTACACCAGTATGGAACAACCCCCACCACCCTGCATAGTGCCTTGTTGACAGCTGTGGTCAATGGTTTCATGGGTTCTGTGCCACACATGGACCCTACCATCAGCCTGAACAACAGCTATGACTCATCGGACCACTCCAGATATTACCAGTCTGCTAAGGTCCAGTTAGTGACCTCATCAGGCCAGGTGAGGTGCTGTGTCCAGTGGGGTGGTGTTCCTGGTGCATCCTCTGCTCCCATATCCCAAGGAAGCTAAGGGACATTGTACCAAACTGCGGGATGTGTGTGTGTGTGGCCTCCTGCAATGGAATGTTCCATTCGTCTGGCACAAAAATGAAAGAGTGACTTTAGGACAGTTACCCTCTACACATTAATAAGACTCACTTCCTGTCAGATCTGAGATCAGCTGATAAAGACAGTCAGTGTCAGGTGGTCTGATATGGCCCTGAGTTGCAGGCCTTGCTGTGGGTTTCCTGTTTGTGCATGTCTGAGTCTCTCAGGCTCGTTTGTAAGTGGGTGAAGGTGAATCGCATCACAACCACAAACTGAACCTCCATTTCTAAAGTGTGTATAAACTGAGCATGAGGGGGTTTATACAGCTGTAAGGGGGATTTGTTCACCACACTGACCAGCTGGCTATGATCAGGATAACCCTTTAATGACTGATTTTAAGAACACACTAATCTATTCAGGTTTGAGGTGACCGGTTCTAGATAACTGTCTGTAAAAGAGCTGTCGGTGGTAAAATGTCCTCCCAGTGTTCTGATCTGTGTGTAGTGTAATGAGCTGGGGGTCATGTTGTGTGGTGTGAGCTCTGAGCTTCTGTTTGTCTCTGTGTCTTTATGAGGGGACCGTTACTAACCACAGAAGTTTCCATGACCGTGTGTGGAGCAGAAGAACTTTGAGCCAGTTTCAATTTCTTTACTGTTTCACTGAACTGTGATCCTAGATGGTGTGGTGATATGTCTTGAGTGGACTTGAGAGCAGAGAGGCCCTCTTCTCCTCTTCTGTTTTCTCTTTGCAGACACAAACCTCAACATACCGTACCAGTCACCCTCAATACAGGCGTGACAGTGGTGTGCTGTTAGCCACAGACTAAAGACCTAACAGCCATCGCCCTCTGCTGGCAGCCGACTGCACAGGCTGACCCCTTCCAGTGCCTCAGTGCTGTTGCCCTCTGCTGGCAGCACAGCCTGAACCCTTTCAGCGCCTAGCTGACATTGCCTGCACATCGTATCCAACAGCAGCAGAAGAAATGGGAGCTGAGGGTTGATGTAATAAATGGCAGATTGAGAATGACACTCACAGTCAGCATCAACACAAGCAGGGACAGACAGGCAGGTACAATGCAGGAACATCTAAGACAAACTGAGATACAATGGCTTCAGGTGAGTGTGATCATGTGAGGGTGGAACTGGAGTGGGCAGTCTGTCGTTTCCCTGGAGGTCTACAGACTCTTTGACAGAGCCCCCCGATGCACAATTCCCATATTGAGAAGTCCTGGACAGATCAGGAACGTGGGGGAGCACAACCATTACAAGTGGAATATTCAGTGAGGAGGGCTGTCCAGCAGAAGGACACAGGGACAGGCCCTCACAAGACTGGAGCACTGGGGCCTATTTTGCATTTGGGCCCTCAAGGCTTGGACTGCCCATCAGGTGTACTGGGAGATGTTCTGCCTGGTCATTTGGACTCTCTGGACAAGTCGAGCTAAACTACATCATCCATTAATGAAGAAACCCCCCTGTCCTGCTCCTCTGCCTCCTAATCTCTCACGTGATTGGTCTTCTTATAGCACATGGTTCTAGATCAGTCACACACTATAACTAAGAAAGGAACAGGGAACGAAAACCCAAACCTAATGTTCCTAACAGAACCATGTGGTAAACAGGATGAAGGTGAGATCTGATCTCTATTTGCCAGCATCTTGTTAAAATTCCCATTCCACCTTAAATAGAACAGTGTATGCTGTCGAGTGCTGGAGCATGATTAAGGTAACTGCTGGATCACTTAAGGTGGACCGGAAGCGCTCAGGGTTTCTCCTCATTAAGTGAATAACCTGAACTGTACTCATACCACTGTAATCTGTATCAGGTATGTTCAACAGGTGTATGTTTAAGGTGGTGTAGTCTCTGCTGTGTTCCTTCATCACTGGCTCTGGGCTTGTCCTGGTTACAATTAAGAGGAGTCAAGTAGACGACTCCAGTAGACCCAGAGTCGTGGATCAGTAGGTAGTGGAGACTCTACAGTATACATGTATACAGAGAACAGCAGGTCAGTGAGGGCTCCTCTCTGCTGACCATGGTGCTGAAGATCCTGCTGTACTGCTCACACAGACCTGCTCACTCTAATAGTGGTGAACCCTTAAATCAGCCAGGAGTCACTGCTTGGTCCAGCATTCTAACCCTAACACAGAGGAACTGATGTAGCATTATCTTAATTATGAACATTAATCTGTAATAAAGCTGATCATTTATAGAGCTCTGTAATAAACCCTACAGGAGTGAAATAAACAGGCACGGTGTGTTTGTGTTAATCAGTAAATCAATAAAATCATTTATTATCAGTATCAGATTAAAGTTCAGAGGATCAGAGGAAGTGAGTCCACTGAATCGACTCAATCACTGAATCCCTGAATCAGTTCAGCTACACCTGATCAGTTTTAACCTCAGAGTATGTGCTGAACTGTCTGTGCTGTCCTCTGCTCGGGAGGTCCAGCGCCGCATAACACACATCAACTCCTCCAGCCTGGCTTTTAGAGTGCTGTTTCTACGAGAGTAATTAAGAATTAAAGCTTATGTGTATTAGATATAAATGAACTGGACTAATAATATCTACAGTTTGATAATTAATATAAATAGTATTATATCCTGAATTATATACACAGATGGAGCCTTTTAGCAGACTACAAAATTAAATGGTGACGCTTCATAACTCGAAACGTGTGGTGGAAACCGCAGAGTGATTGTGCAGCTAATGCTACTGGCTAGGTGATTCATATTGCATCCTAAACGGTTGCAAGGTGGTTACTATGGTATCCGAGGTAGTAAAGGCGCTGGATGGCAGTGACTATAGTATCCCGGGTGGTTATTAGGGACTTTCTAGACAGTTACTAGTGTATCCTATGTGGTTGCTATTGTGTTGCTAGTGTATACCCATTGGTTGCTAAGTTGTTGCTAGGTGGTTACTATGGTATCCCAGATGTTTGCTATGGTGGTGCTGGGCATTTGCTGTGGTATCCCAGGTGGTTGCTTGTGTGTTGCTAGTTGGTGGCTTTGATGTGAGGGTTGTTTACTGAGTGATTGTTTTAGGGTTAGGTTTGGGCTAGAGGTAGGTGTCAGTAAAAATGAATGGGAGTCTATAGGAGGAATGAGTGATGAATAAATGATACATAGAGGAGAGTGGGTCAGTATGGCTGTGGATTAGAGTTTGAGGATCTTTTTAGTCAGTACATGCAGTTTGGTTTCTGTAGGTTAAAGGAGACAATAGAGTTTGAATGGGGTGAAAATGAATGGGTGCTAATGGGAGAAAATAGGGATGGAGGGAAAGAAGACAAACAGACGAGTGTGGGTCAGTCCAACAGTGAATTTGTACCAAATATGTAATCTTCATATATGGACCTGTCTGCAGTAAAGTCTAGACTGGTCATAACTAGCTCCTCATGTTTCTAGAAGAAATGAAAGAATACCTTTTTACTTTTCATGCTGTTCTCTTTATCCTTCTCCTCTTTCTGTTTCTTCTCTCCTGTCCGTGAAATAAAACACCAAACATTCATATGTAACTCACCAGTTCCAACGTCAAACCTCACCCCCCTACACCATCCTCTTCATCAGACACCCCTGCCTTGGTACACACTGTAGAGACACAGTCTGTCTCCACTCCATCCAGCCCTTCATCACTGGTCAGTTAAACACAAGACTACTGTAGTGAATACCCTGAATACTGAACACCCTTAACTGGTGCGCATGCCTCAACCCAGCAGGTGAACCGATCAACATCCCAGCAATGCTGCTTCATTTGATACACTCATTCCAGTGAACACACACCCCAACATGCCTCTACCATGTCACTACTGTGCCCACCACCCAATTATATACCAGGACCACCACTTACCAAATATTATAGATGGAGAAGGAGCAATGAAGCATCAGCAGCAGTCACATGCTTTTACATATGGAATGTACATTAAAGTAAAAACTTTTGAACATGTGTCATGAATGTGACTGTATATAAAATACAGAAATACATATTTAATGAATTTCTATAGACCATTTCCCTATACCTCACAGTCATGGCAAGTCAACACACAACCATGAGTTTTCTTGGGAGACCAAACCACATGGTCTCTGTACAGATGTTAACTGTATTCCAGACAGATATGTCTCCATAGCTTGGCGCTGCTGCAGCCACGGCTAAAAACATATCCACCATTAATGAGCTCCCTGGAAGTTTATGAGCATACAAGTAATACACAGAAAGGAGCTTCACCATCAGATGGAGAAACACATGCTAATAGTAAAACAGCCACTGATAGAAACGGAGAGAGTACCTCTAGTAGTGTATCTGTAGGTACAGTACACACAGGTGGAGGAGAGGAGGACACACACTGACCAGCAGCTTCCAGCAGACACTACAGTCTGATACAGAAGGGGTGGAGGGAGCCTGGCGGGGATTGGCATAACGAACTATGGGGTCTGTAAAAGTGAGAACCCCACTGATTAGATTAACAGAATGTAGCATTAATTAAAAACAGTGGATGAGTAATCTTACCCAGGAACGAGAGGAATGTGGTTCTGTTTCCATCATGGTAAACATCTCCAGAGCATGTAGCTCCCTTTTCAGTCTCCGTAAAGTTATTAACATGTAGAGCGCAGTAGTACAGACCCAGGTCTGACTCAGAGACGTTCCTCACCAGCAGGTCGTAGGTGGTGTTGGAGATGTTCCACACAAAGGAGTAACGTGGAGGAGCATTACGCATCAAGTCTTCACTCATGATCAGAGGAGGCTGTTGCCCGTGTGAGCAGTTTCTCAGCCATGCTATTTTGAACCTGTGCTGCCGAGTGCAGTCACAGTAGATGGTGACATTGTCTCCTGGCTTCACTCTCATCTCCACTACGATTCCAGAGATGCTGGAGATCAAAACACCTGGAACACAAAATCAAACCCAGATTAAACAAACATGTACAGAACCAAGATGTTCTGATGGTTCTAGAGTGTCACAGAGTCCACCATGAGATGAAACTGAACAGATGTAGAAGTTTACTTACACATGAGAGTGATGAGAGCGACTCTCGATCTCAGAGACTGGTGCTGGGGGGGCTGGTGATGGTGAGGGTCTTTGAAGCAGATATCTGTGCTGAGATCTGATTGGTCCACGTCAGTGGAACATTTCCATTTCCAAATATGGCCCACAGCATAGCAGTTAGTCTTGTTGTTCAGAGAGCTTACCAATCAGAGATGTGCAGACTGGTCACATGATCACTTCCTGATGGGTCACTTCTTAGCACCGTGGTCTTTGATTTAGACGTGTGATTAACCTCACTGTTCCATAGCTGCTCAGTTCTTTGTCTCCGGGTGTGAAGGCTTTGACTAACGAGTATGTAACATGATAAAATGTACATGAGTCTCATATATATAAAAACTCGCCCTGAGCTCAGACGCTGCCCAACAAGGGCCAGTGCTTATACCTAGACCGAAGGATATACAGTTACTAGCTAGGGTTACTATACTAGTTACTATACTAGCTAGGGTTAGTGCACCTAACGAGGCTAAGATCCGTATCAGGGCAAAACAAAGCAGCCCAGTACATACTCTGATCAGTACTTCCTCAGGTGCTTCACAAAGAGACAAGTCTGTAGTCTGTGTTTTAGGACCACATGGGAGAGTCTACTGTTTGGACAGCCCGTGGAAGTTCATTCCATCATCTGGGCTCCATGACAGAGAAAGGTCTGGATGCTTGTGTTGCTTTCATCTTGAGGCATGGAGGGTCAAGCCGAGCTGTACTTGAAGGTCTAGGGCTCGAGGTGCAGATCATCTCTTAACCACTGCCATAAGGTAGGATGGGGCTGGTCCATTCTTGACTTTGTAGGCAGCTTGAGGGTTTTAAATCTGACCCAAGCACTATAAACTGATTCCCGCATGGTTGGAGGTAAGTCTTAAATTAAGAGCAGCCAACTGTAAGCCACCGTCACCATCCACTGAGGGTTTCCTGTTTTCCACGCGTAACTCTTTGACTCTGGTGAGCTCTCCGGCTTCAGGTTCTGTGTAGGATGTTCGCCTATCTTTGTTTATCTGCTATCACAATAAACAACCACAGTTCTATTACAGTGCGCAATGAGCATGTGTGGTCATGGACCCTGAAGGCTATTCAGACATGAAGTAACTGGTTCAGGTAAAAGGGCCTTAATGGGATCTTGTTTCCTGGTTACTGGGTTTGGTGGGGTAGTCAGCTCTAGGAAGGAGCCCTGGGTGATCCAGACTGGAAGCCATGGTGCTCTAGGCTTGGTGATTGCTCTGACATGCATTGTTAGCTGTGAGATCTAACAGACAGGTGTTGTCTTCTTAAGCTCAGTCTGAGCAAAACCAAAGGCTTGACCTTTTAAGCAGATTGAGTATCAAAGCTAGGCCACACTCAAAGTTAAGGACTGTCAGTCATTACCTGTGAGATGAGTCAGTAAAGACGGTGTGCAGGGGCCTGTTGTGGTCTGAGCTGCAGGGCCTCAGTGTGGGTTTCCTGTTTTAGGTGCCTGAGCTGCTGCTGAGCTCTTAGAGACACACCTCTCTCTGGTCTTATACTCAGCACCTGTCAGAGTCTCAGTATGACTGGACGAGTTAGTCGACACACTGATCTGATTATCATTATTAGACTTATAGCAGTGCTTTAGTCTATTGGTCTAAACTCAACAAACAGAGTTAGCGATGGTGAAGAAGTCCTTCATGAGTCCTGACGTGTGTCTGATGAGCTGGAGGACATTAGTGTATTTCTTCTGCATGTGTGAATGTGGGGCTTCATGTATTGTGGCTTTCTCAGAAACTGAAAGGAGTGTCTGTCTGTCTCTGCTTCTTTAAGAGGGGGACGTTACTAACCACAGATGTTTCCATGACTGTGTGAGTCTGTATGTGGTGCAGATCAAGTACCATTTGAACAGTAGGGTTCAAAACAGCACATACCAGCATCATATTCTTCATTGCATTATACTTTACCCTTAGATTAAACTTGTAAATTAAATTCTGGGTCCTATTAGCTACATCTGAAAGCTGTAGCTACACCCTGCAAGTCTTGTGTGAGATCAGTCTCTGAGCTGCAAGGGCTTATTGTGGGTTTCCTGTTGTAGCCTGTTTCTCTAGCTCTCGGTGTGGGGGAGGCGACACACATCTCTGTATATATGATTTCAAACTGACCTACCACACATTTCCATTCCTGCTTAAACGGCCAGTATATGCATAAGTTGCATAAGGGGGAGGTACTTAGGAGCTCTATCAGAAACTTCCTGCTATAAGACCACCAGCTGAACCATTCTCCAGTATAGCAGATGGTGGACCCTGAAGAGAGAAGAGTCAGCACTCAGAGTATTTGTGTGAGCTCCTCCTGTAGCCCTCTAAACACTCTAGGATTGTTACTCATGAACAGCCAACACAAACCCACTTACAGAGCTCCCTCTATCTCCTCTGTGATCTGTCTCTAACTGTGTTTAGGAGGAGAACCAAAGGTCCACCAGCTCTAAGAGTCTGTCCCTGTCCACAGTGCTGAATCTCCTGCTAGCTTTACTCTCCATACATGCTGTTATAAGGGCTGTGAGTGAAGTGATCGTCACACTGGTGGGCTGTGCAGGACCCTCTGGATATCCACTACATAAGGGATCATCAAGGTACACCAACAGCAGATCTAAGGAACCTTGAAGAACATTTGATTTACGGGCAAAACCAGGGGCACTTCACAGCCCAAATGGCATCACCATTAACTCACAGAAACCACTGTCAGTGGTGAAGGTGATCTTGGGCAGGCATTGCCTTCCAGTACCCATGGTAGAGACCAAGAAGAGTGGCACCACTTTCAGTTTGCTAGGTGATGAAGGTACGGAGGTCTTCAGCACAGAGCAGGTAGAATTTCATTCCAGCTGGTGGTGTAACACCAGTTACTCAAACAGAACATGAGGGTCTCCCGTGGGTCAAGAAGGACTAGAGACTATATTAATGCTAGCACAGACCACCTCACACATTGTTCACCAGGATCGTTAGAACTTTATTAGAACTCTGCAGTGTGAACACTCTCTCAAAGTCATAATCAGCATGCATAAGCTATTTATCTTTAACTCACAGATATTAGAGATATTAGTATTACAGCTGAGATACAGGACCATCTCTCAAAGGAGCGTCCAGCATCCTCCTCAGAAGGTCTACACTCTGTCAGTTTTAACCTCAGAGTATGTGCACAGATCAGAGCTTTCAACTGTCCTCTTCTTCAGCCGTCTCTGTCCACTGCTCAGGATGTCCAGTGGAGCATAGACGACATCACTACCACCACCAAGACCACCATCACCACCACCATCTCCAACCTGCAGTTATTATAAAGACTTTCATCTCAATACACACAATAACCCACCCAGAGAAATGAGCTGCTCTGAGTGGACTGTATTTAAATGAGTGTATGATATAAAGTGTGTTGTGTGTGTTATTACCTCATTATGGTTCCTCATTTCCATATTCCCTAGTCGCTCTGCTGTATTATGAGCTGTTATGGTTGGGAAGGACACGACATTATGATCATGAAGCTGTTCTATGTTCATTTGCAGAGACGAATATAGTACGGTTCCACATCTGTACAAATGTTCTAGATATTTTATATTACTGCAGGAGAGAGAGTACCTTTAGTTCTCCTTCTGTAGATGCAGTACACACAGGTGGAGGAGACAACTGAGGAAAGGAGAACACACACAGGACACACACTGACCAGCAGCTTCCAGCAAACACTACAGTCGGGTACAGGAGGGGTGGAGGTCGTGTCTACGATAAGAGAGAAAATAGAACTGCATTAATTGGATCAGCAGGACTTAATTGACCATCCTAGGTGACATGGTAACTGGATCACAACGTTCTGGCTGTTTTCCGGTTTTAACTTTTGAAGGAGACCCAGATCAGAAGAACTAGTAGTTGAGAATTAACAGACTCACCCAGGAAAGAGAGGAACGTGGTTCTGTTTCCTTCATGATAAACATCCTCCAGCAGTGCACCACCACATTCATTTTCTGACTTCTTTGTCTCACGTAGAGCACAGTAGTACAGGCCCAGGTCTGACTTGGTGATGTTCTCCACCAGCAGGTCGACTGTATTAGTGGAGCTGTTCCAGACTAAAGAGTGATGTGGATGCATCTTAACCATGAAATTAATGAGAGGAGATTTATGCTCATGATAGGGTTTCATCGACCATGCTATCTTAGATCCATTCCTCTCAGCACAGTCACAGTAGATGGTGGCGTTGTCTCCCGGTTTGACTGTCATCTCCACTACGATTCCAGAGATGCTGGAGATCAAAACACCTGGAACACAAAATCAAACCCAGATTAAACAAACATGTACAGAACCAAGATGTTCTGATGGTTCTAGAGTGTCACAAAGTCCACTATGAGATGAAACTGAACAGATGTAGAAGTTTACTTACACATGAGAGTGATGAGAGCGACTCTCAATCTCTCCATCTCAGAGACTGGTGCTGGGGGGCTGGTGATAGAAAGCGTCTTTGAAGCGGATGTCTGTGCTGAGATCTGATTGGTCCACGTCAGTGGAACATTTCTATTTTCCGTTAGGGCCCACAGCATAGCGGTAAGTCCTGTTGTTGAGAGAGCAATCAGAGACATGCAAACTGATCACATGATTACTGCCTGACGGGTCACTTCTAAAGACTGAGGTTAATCACATGATTGGGTCAAAAACCACATTGTTCCATTTCTTTGATTCTGGGTATGTAGGTTTTGGCTAACAGACAAATAAAGCTAAAGAGAGAAGCTGTGACTTCATAAGAAAGGAAGAGCACATCTTTTAATCAGACTGCACATGACTATAACTATAAGGACCCAATAACAGTCCTGGAGCCCTTGAGTTTTCCCTGTTCTAAAACAACTGGTTCACCACATGCTGGATGAGCTACCTGTTAAATCGTACTGCACACTGAACTTTTAGGGTTGATCCAAAAAAATTTGAGAAATGGAAAGCAACCCAGAAACTAAAGTGTTCTTACCCAAATCTGGCCCAAGTTCCTCATTTTCCTCTGGCCTTCTATATGGATGGACTCCACGTGAGCAGACTCCACCCTGTTCTGGAATCAGTCCTGGAAACTTCCCATATAGCATACAGATGTGGGCTGCATATGCAGCAGATTAGGGCCATGCATCAGCAAGACATAGGCAACTCTGCTGTATCTGTGCCAGAAGTGGACCAGATTTGTTCTGGGACAGATGGGCCAACTTTGGCTTAAATGCAGGTTGCCAGTGCCAACAGTGAGCCAGCCATAGCCTCCACAACTCCACATGCTGTCTGGTAAGTTTCCAGGAGTGATTCCTAGACAGTCACTGTTTAAAAGCCAGTTAGGGTCAGCCAGCTGTGAGAAGATCTAAGATCAGTTACTGAAGGCAGTCAGTGTGTAGCAGCCTGATGAAGCCTGAGCTGCAGGGCCTCACTGTGGGCGTCCTGTTTTTGCAGGAATGAACTTTGATGCTGGTGAGCTCTCAGACTTTGTTGTATAGTGGTGAGATGTGCACCTCCACCTTCATTTGTTCTTCTGATGTTTCACTGCTGTGTGTTTGTGTGTGTGTGTGTGTGTGTGTGTGAGTGTGTGTGTGTATAAGAAGGTTGTCTCAGGCTCCTATTACAGCAGGACACTCATTCACAGGCTGCTCACTCATATATAGATTAAAAGCATAAGAAGCAGATCTGAGATGAGTGTTTCCAGGCCTGAATCTCCCATCTACACAGTACAGAGCAGATGTGAGATCAGTCAGTACAGACAGTCAGTGAACAGGGGTCTGATGTGTTCTGAGCTGCAGGGTCTCATTCTGGGTTTCCTGTTTCAGAGTGACTGATGTTGCTGTTCTTAATCTAATAAGCAGCGTAGCTCCGCCCCCTCCCCAGGCCTGAGAGTTTAAGGGATCACACACCTTCATAAAAGCACTAAGAGTCGTGATGTATGTGGTGTAGCTATGTCTAAAGATGTCATTACAGTACAAGCTCAGTGTGACCGGGCCGAGTTAGTGTCTGGTTATAGAAGGGTAGGATACACGTTTAGGGGACTTGTAGTGAGTTATGGACATGTAGGGGTTAAAGAGGACACTCTGTAGTAAGTGAACAATTCCAATAGGAGAAATTACACGGCACTGTTATTTACCAGGAGTAAACTTTATTAAAATCCAAATAACATTCCAATACACATTTACAGCATATCAAACACAGGCAGGTGTGTACAGAGTTCAGGTGTGTGTATGTGGGACTGGTTGGTGTGTTTATTCTGATTTGAGTGGAGATATTAGAGACATGTAACAGACTTCAGTGTGGAAACAGACCTCTCCAATAACACTCCTGTCACACTGATGATCCTCGGAACAGCCCACCTGATTAGAGAGAGAAAAATCATCTACAACTGACTACATATGACTACAACTATCAGCAACTACACTTATCTGTGAACACTGCCTTCAGTAACTACACCTCATGATGTCCAGTGAGGCATAACAATCAACATCTCCAACCTGGAGTCATTATAAAGACATTCGTCCTTCGGAAATCTAACACCTGCAGTACATCAACAGGTGTGTTTAAATGAGTGTATAATATAAAGTGTGCTGTGTGTGTTATTACCTCATCATGGTTCCTCATTTCCATATTCCCTCGTCGCTCTGCTGCACCATCAGCTGTTATGGTTGGGAAGGACACAACATTATGATTAGGAAGTTCTTCAGTACAGTTAGAAACATTCCTTCATTGTTCATTTACAGAGACGACTATTTCTAAAGACATATTTAATATTGGAGAGTACCTTTAGTTCTGTTGTGGCCAATAAAGTACACACAGGTGGAGGAGACGACTGAGGAGAGGAGGACACACGCAGGACACACACTGACCAGCAACTTCCAGCAGACACTACAGTCTGATACAGGAGGGGTGGAGGTCATGTCTGTAATGACTAAAAGAAAAGAACTGCATTAATCGGGTAAAGAGAACCTTATTTACCAACCTTGGGGACATTTTAACCTGGAACACAATGTTCTTACTGTTTTCTAGCTCTAACTTTGGAAGGAAACCCAGATCTGAAGAACCAGTAGGTCAGAATGAACAGACTCACCCAGGAAAGAGAGGAACGTGGTTCTGTTTCCTTCATGATAAACATCTTGCACTGTCTCTCCATTTCTATCTCTAGTAATCTTTATCTCATGTAGAGCGCAGTAGTACAGGCCCAGGTCTGACTCAGTGATGTTCTCCACCAGCAGATCGACTGTATTAGTAGAGCTGTTCCAGACTAAAGAGTGATGTGGATGCATTTTAGCTACAAAGTTAATCAGAGGAGGTTTATACTCATGAGAGGGTTTCATCGACCATGCTATCTTAGACCCAGTCCTCTGAGTGCAGTCACAGTAGATGGTGGCGTTGTCTCCTGGTTTGACTCTCATCTCCACTATGACTCCAGAGATGCTGGAGATCAAAACACCTGGAACACAAAATCAAACCCAGATTAAACAAACATGTACAGAACCAAGATGTTCTGATGGTTCTAGAGTGTTACAAAGTCCACTATGAGATGAAACTGAACAAATGTAGAAGCTAACTTACACATGAGAGCGATGAGAGCGACTCTCGATCTCTCCATCTCAGAGACTGGTGCTGGGGGGCTGATGAAGGCGAGGGTCTTTGAAGCGGATGTCTGTGCTGAGATCTGATTGGTCCACATCAGTGGAACATTTCCATTTCCAAATATGGCCCACAGCATAGCAGTTAGTCTTGCTGTTAAGAGAGCTCACCAATCAGAGACGTGCAAACTGATCACATGGTCACTTCCTGACAGGTCACTTCCTAGCACCGTGGTCTTTGATTTAGACGCGTGATTAACCTCACTGTTCCATTTCTTTGATCCTGGGTATGTAGGTTTTGGCTAACAGATAAATAAAAGCAGTAAGGGTAAAGAGAGAAGCTGTGACTTCATAAGAAAGTATGAGAAGCTCTTTCAACCAGACTGTAAGTGCCCAATAACAGTCCTGGGGTGACTGGGTTCTCCCTGTTCTAACACATCTGGCTCATCATGCCGTCATGCCGATGATCTACCTGTTAGACCTCATACAGTACTGAACACTGAACTTTGGAGGTGGATAAAAATATTTTTGGAGAAACAGAAAGCAGCCCAGATAGAAAACTGTTCCAGCCCACATCTGGCCCACGTTCCCCGTTTTTTTATCTGGCCCAGTTTCTGCATGGATGGTCGGCATTAGAGCAGACAGTTCCCGGTTGCAAGGTGTGGAACACTTATGGAGCAGGTTAGGGCTACACCTTAGTCGAAAGTAGGCAGCTCTTACAAACCTGTACCAGAAGTGAACCAGGTCTGTTTTGGAACAGCTGGGCCACCTACAGCTCACATGCAGGTTGTCAGTGAGGACAGTCAACCAGCCATGCCATATCTTTGCCAGATGTGGCCCACGTCTGGATGCTATCTGGGAAGATCCCAGGACTGATTCCAGGACAGTCACTGTTTAAAAGCCAGTTAGGATCAGCCAGCTTTAAGCAGATCTGAGATCAGTTACTGCAGTCAGGGTGTGCAGGCCTGTGCAGGCCTGAGCTGCAGGGCCTCACTGTGGGTTTCCTGTTTATGCAGGTATGAACTTTGATGCTGGTGAGCTCTCAGACCTGAAGTGCACCTTCACCTTATTTGATGTTTCACAGCTCTGTGTGTGTGTGTGTGTGTGTGTGTGTGTGTGTGTGTGTGTGTGTGAGTGTGTGTGTGTTGTCTCAGGGTCCAGTTACAGCGGGACACTCATTTACAGGCTGCTTACTCATATATAGATATAAGGTCACAACGAACAGACCCCAGATCAGTGTCTCCGCCTCAACCAGGCCTGAAAGTTTCGTCTACAGAGTACAGAACTCATCTGAGATCAGTCAGTGAGCAGTGGTCTGGTGTGTTCTGAGATGCAGGGAGTCATTTTGGGTTTTCTGTTTTAGTGTGGCTGATGAGGGGGAGGAGCTACACTGCTACAGGGGTGGTCTGGTGATGTGAGGGCACGCACACATCGAGAACCAGACAGACCTCCAGTACAGAGGACTGTATGAACCGCTAACAAGTACGAGTAGCTCCCGCAGTTTCCTTGTCCACCATCCAGATGATCCAGACTGATCAGTGTGCATGCAGTCTGTTTGTCTCTGCATGTTTACGAGGTGCCCATTGTTAACCACAGATGTTTCCATCACTCTGTCTGAGGTGCAGAAGGTGCTAGGTTAGTTTCACTTTCTTCCTCAGCTCACCAAAGTGTGGTCTTAGACTGGAAACATGGAGTTTAGCTCTGACCCAGGATCAGTCTCAGCAGTGCACAGAGCAGACCTGAGATCAGTCAGTAAACAGGGGTCCGAGGTGCTCTGAGCTGCAGGGTCTCATTGTGGGTTTCCTGTTTCAGACTGTCTGATGTTTGCTGCTCTAACTCTCTCAGGGTTGGAGGGGGCGGAAGGAGGAGCTGGATTGTTTCAGATAAAGTGATCACACATTTTGAATGTGTGCCCACAAATGTGATTGGGAAACCTCTCTAGATCTCTAGAGCCATAGTCCTCTCACACATTGCCTGAGAGCCCGTTTAAAAGGCCTGGTGCCGTACACAGTCGTACTGTGGCAGCAGGCAAGGGGAACCCATACCTCAGGACTCTCTTGAGCACTGGGCAGAAATATAAGGTTGTGTTTTGACTCTGCAGTGCCCTTCAGATCTCAGAAGCACCATCTTGGGTACCACCCATTTCTGTTGATGGAGGTTAAGGGGCATTCTCCAGGATCCTTCACTCTGGTGATGGCACTGGAGGGCCTAGTGAATCTGATGTAATGCCAACCTCTGTCAGTGGCGACAGGGGACCAACAGAGAAGCTGCTGGGCAGGAGGGTGGTCTTGCTACTCTGGTTGTGATAGCGCCCTCCTAGTCAGCTACCCATACTGGTCTTCTACAAGATTCAAACATGAAGAGCCAAAGACAGAGAAGAAGAACGAGTAGGAGGGTAGGCCTGTAGGTTCACTTGTTCACAGGGCCCAGCTAAAAGTGTGAGGTCCGGGACCAGGTCCAGAAACTTTTAGTGGAAAGGTTCTGAAGGAACACTTCAGAGCAAGTACCTGCTTTCCTGGGTGGAGTTGGTCCCCGGTGCAGGGCAAGTTGCCGACTGGAGATGTGAATGGTGTGTAGAAAAAATCTTTTTAGTAATACTGGACACCATGAGTCAAGAAGGCACCAGGGAATAAGCTCAAATGGAGTTCCTGCAACATCCCGCCTAGTTAGAGCAAACTACAAGCAACATGACCAACTCCAAACCGAGCACAAGAGTCAGGGAGAGCTCTCATTTTGTAGATGTCCACACAGGTGGTGCCAGGTGCCCTTGGATTGACCAGGAGGTCAGTCTCTGCCTCTCTCTGGTGCCAGAGCAAGGAGCGCACATGTTGATTCAGTTGCTTCAGTACAAAGAGAGCCATGTTCAGAAAAATCTAAACTGCTGTGACCTCCTAACAGAAGTGAAAGAGGAACAGTAGGGGGCACCAGGGATTTGACCCTTGCTTATGAAGCTATAGGTTAACCAGAGCTATCTGTGTGCTGTCCATGGTGCTGAATTCCCTCCTGCTAACCTGTTTGCTAATACTGATAACATGTGAACCCTTAAATGACCAGGAGCCTCTGGAAGCATGCCTCCCTCCTAGGACAGCAACACGTGCTGGAAGAACGTTTACCATCAGTATAGCCCAGTTTAAACTCCCAGGACCAGATGGACACGTGTAGGTTAACGTGACACCAGACATGCTGTTATAGAGCTGCAGTGTGCAGTACACTACCCCTGATCATTTCTGTCTCCTAGCTGGATTAACACATCACTGTACATGTGAAGCTGTTACTCTGTGAGATCCCTGATCAGGGGTCAGCGCCCTGTGTCTGTGAGGAGCCGCAGTCTGAGTAAATGAAATGATTAAAAGAAAGAGAGCGTTCTCACACGAGTATGGATTCTTTATTATCATCCTTAAAAGATGATTTAATAGACATTTAGCCCATTAATAACCTCTACCAGACAGCACTGTGCCCACAGAGCTTCGTGTGGTAGCCAGGTGGGGTTAGTCTGATTTCAGAGATGTGTAACAGACCACAGTGTGGAAACAGAACTCTCCATTCATACAGCTCTCACACTGATGATCCTCAGAACAGCCCACCTGATCAGAGAGAGAGAACTCATCAAAAACTACAGCTATCAATAGCTACCATTATCAATTACACCTGTCAATAACTACATCTATCAATAACTACATCTATCAATAACTACAGCTATCAATAACTACAGGTACCAGTAACTATACCGATCAATAAATTGTCTGTGTGTGTGATGAGGACGGTCCTACCTGGAACACACTGTGAGTGAGTGGTTCTCTTCTCTCTTTAGAACCTGAGGAGACAAACCAAACACGCCCATCAGAACCAGGTTATCCAGTTCAGAAGGACACTGTGAGGGTCCTCCTCCTACATCTGTGTGTCCTACATCTCTACATCTGTGTAAAAACTGAGATTCCCAGGGAGATGGGAAGTGGGGGACACTCACAGGCTGCAGCATTGCCAGATCTCTCAAATCCAGATCTACAGAAGTATTAATTCCTAGATGTCTGGAACGTTGTCAGAGCAAAGTGATCAGGATAAGTATGCATGGAATCTATCAGTTACATGTTTGTACTACTGAATACAAACAGCCCAGCTTTTCCTGTAATGTATACTGTGTTCATCACATGACGTGTGAGTGGTGGGGGGGGGAGAAAGAGAGAGAGAGAGAGAGAGAGAGAGAGAGAGTGAGTGAGAGAGTACCTTTAGTTCTGCTGCTGTAGATCCAGTACACACAGGTGGCGGAGACGACTGAGGAGAGGAGAACACACACAGGACCCACACTGACTAGCAGTTTCCAGCAGACACTACAGTCTGATACAGGAGGAGGGGGCGGGGTCTGAGGCGTTTCATCTAAACCACAGGAAGACAGTGAACCTGTTTTAACTACAAGGAAGACCAAATAAATGGTGATGATGATGCAGCACATAACTCCTAAAGGTCCGAGCTGTATCGTATCCGTTCCTGGATGCAGCTGTTTACCAAACCAGCAGAGCCCTGGCTCGGACACACTCTCTGTATCCGCTGTTGTTGATCTGGGTTCTAAGGGCATCATTATTATTCTCTCAAGTTGGTGGAACCTTCAGGATAGCCCCAGATGAACAACAGTCCATATACAGGGGAATTACTCCTCCTGTTAGTAATACTATGACCAGTTGTAGCCATGGAAACTTTGGTGTAGGGTGGCATGCAAGGTCAGCACATGGGGTCAGAGCCACAATCCGGCCACTTGTGCCACTTCAGTCCTAAGCTTAAAGGCAGCTTTAGGTAATTCAGAGAGAGGCCATGCCTCCAATATGACCAATCTAGGCATGCTAGCATTTGATTGGCTGAAAGGGAGTGGACTATCATGACCAGGAAATACCATACACACTGGTGGACACGGAGGGAGTCAGACCTGATCAGTGAGCTACCAGTAAGATATAAGGGAGCTCAGTCCATATACTGCACTGCCTACACGCTCTGTACACTGTAGATACCAGACCACCTATGGGGTCATCAGGAGCTCCACCTCCCAGTGTGTCAGTAACAGGTAGTTCACTGGTTTACAAGAAGCACCTGCTGCTGAGGGTCACCAGCCTTCCATCGTGAACAGTCAGGTCAGCTGATGACTGTGTGCAGCTGCAGGGGTTCAGGTGAGTCCCCACCTGGGGATTACAGTGTGGAATTACAGGGAGGTGTCAACATTACAGTCAGCAGCTGATAGGGAGGGGTTCTCCTTCTACATTCACATTTACATCTAAGGCATTTAGCAAACGCTCTTACCCAGAGCGACTTACAACCGTGCTCAGTGTTCTATTGGATAATCTTCCAGCTAGTACAGGAAGTGTAGAGCCTACAACTCACCCTGAGCTCAGACACTGCCCGAACAGGGGGGCAATGCTGATACCTAGATAGATCAATACACAGACATATATAACGCAAAAGTGCACTACCTGGCAACCCCAGCCCAGCACTCATACCTAGAGAGATGAATACACAGACATATTGTCGCTGTCCAAAGAAAAACAGATATCTAGAAAATGGCAACTTTACAGGAGAGGCCAAAACCTCATTTAATTTGATGGAAGACAATGGAACCAGAGATGGGACACATTTATCACAGTGCACCGTAGAAAACGTGGCAGCACACAGGAAGCTATGGCTCTGGCTGCAGATTTAGGAGAGTTTAAGGGAGCACTGTCAAACTCACAGACTGGATCATCTGTTAGATCTTACCGTGGAAAGAGAGTCGAGTGGTCCTGTTTCCGTAATAGCAAACATCTTCCCAGGAACAAGCTCGAGCTTTATCTCCGGAAGATCTCTTCTTCTGTAGAGCACAGAAGTACAAGCCGAGGTCTGACTCGCTGACGTTCCTCACCAGGAGTTTAGTGGTTTGGTGGCAGTCGTTCAACCTAATGGAGTAGCGTGGATGGGACCCGTCCAGCAACACCATGTGCTCATGTGAGGAGTTCCTAAACCAAACAGTGTCAAATCCAAACCTCCAAACACAGTCACTGTAGAGAACGACATCGTCTCCTGGTCTGACTCTCATCTCCACGTCTGCTCCAGAGATCCTGGAGAACCAAACACCTGCAACAGACCAAACACACATCCGTCCAGTTACAGCCAAATATCAGTTCTCCCGAGGGCAGTAACGTGTCGAAGGAGACACTGTGAGCTCATGTAACGGTTTACTTACACGTGAAAGTGATGAGAGCGGCTCTCGATCTCTCCATCTCAGAGACTGGTGCTGGGTGGGGGACGATGGCGAGGGTCTTTCAAGCGGATGTCTGTGTAATGGTCTGATTGGTCCACGTCAGTGGAACATTTCTATTTTCGGTCACATCCCGTATCATAGCGGTTAGTCTTGCTGTTCAGACATGTCAACAATGTGCGACCTGCAAAGCTGTCACATGCTTCCTGACTTCTTACAGCTGGGCTTTTTGATCTAGAGATATGAAGGGTTTGACTAATGAGCTGATCAAACGCCCAATACAGTAAACATGATGAGTATGGAAGCAATGATGGGACTGATGTTTATATATCCATGTTCATTCATTCGTTCATCACTATCTATGCTGCTCATCCTTCTGGGTAGATGACCGCATGTCTTTGGATTGTGGGTGGAATCTTATGAGGAGCCTGGTCACCTGTCTGGGGAACTGACCAGGTCCTCTTTGACTGTGACAGTGGCTCGCTGTTAATGGCAGGACACATAAGGGACACCATCACGAGCCATGACACCCAATTTCCTTCTGCTTAGTGCCTGGATATAATCCGGGCTGAGACAGGGGTGTGTAATGAAGGTGCCTCCCATGTCTGGAGGGTGGACAAGGAAGACGTAGGTGGTGCTTGTGCCTGTGGGTGAAACCTCAGAGTTGTTCATTTGCGTACTCTATAAACTCACTGTAGGAAGTTTCTAATGAGAGAATTGCTTCAGTAGCTGATCTGAGATCAGCTCATTAATGCAGGCCACTGTGGGTCCCCTGGCTGAGCTTTGGTGCCAACATGTTGACCCACTAATGTGGGCATCTGATCCAACCTTTTTCCCATGCCCATGAACTAAAACTGATTTTAACTGAAGGCCTTATACAAGAACAAACACCTCTGTGGCCTGAGCTGCAGGGCCTCGCTGCGGGTTTCCTGTTTTTGCATTTCTGATCTTTGATGTCGGCTCACATCCTTTCTCTGTCTTTGTCAGAGAACACAGCAGATCATCACCAGATAAGCTGGAGGGCTGAACGCGACCTTCAGCTGGCCCTTAGTGCTCACTACACCAACCGGTAGTACCGACAACCGACTCTCCGTAGCCCACCATCACTTCTGAAGTAGAACCCAACAGTCTCTTATGAGAGGATATCAGTAGATGTCTGGTGAAGGCATGTCCCACCAGCCATCAACCACTCACAGCCACAGACCTTCCACTGTCTTTGTACAGCCACACTAACTCCACCTGTGGGTGCTACAATACACAGTTATATTTCAATTACATAACCTAAACAGATGTGTAAACGGTCGGAGTGGGTATGTAGGTATATGGATGAGTCATCATTATCTTGATAGTAGAGGACGTTGTTTACATTAATGTTGGGAGGGGGTGGTGCTGTGCCCTGTGACTGAACAGTGTGCAACACCTCCATGAGCACCAGTAACAGCTGTGACTGGATCAGGCATGGACTGGACAAGTTTCTGGATGTAGCCACATCTCTGCTCTGGAGCCATTTTCCGCACATGCACTAAGACATTCCCTGTACTGTAGCACCTCTTCCCAATCTATGGATCCTGTCACTCACACCCTACAAGGATTTATAGCCCCATCGTCCTCATGAAGTGCCATCTGCAGGAGACTGAAGGTACTACCACCTTAACCACTCAACGGGGACTATCATTAGCGAATGATTTGATCATTATGGAACCATTTTCCAGTACTCCACTCTGTTTAATAGTAACTACAGATCACTGACCAAAAGTTAAACACCTAGACAGAAGTGTTGGACTGCTGTAAAACTATTTCTCAGCAGGATAATGCTCACCTGGACTCAATAAAAGTTTCCCAGGAATGGTTCCGCCAGACTGGAACTCTTCCTTAGCCTGTCCGGTCCCCAGATTCACCACCTATCGAGCCGGGATGCCAGTTTCAGAAACCTACGAGTGTGCTGGATCTACAAGCCCAGTTGCAGCAGAATGCTTCCCTTAATGCTCAACTGAATCTCATCCTGTACCCAGGCTAGAGGCAACCCAACAGGTTCTAGAGCCTATTTTAGTCATACAGCTATCCCCAGTGAACTCCTCCTTTCACTCTACATACATCACTCTACACCACCCACATACATCATTACATTCATACATGGAAAGAATCACCTGACTCCAACTCCATCCTGGTGTGTTATTATAATTATCTTAGTGAGGATACATAATTAATAAAGTACCTGAACTGATAGAACTGATGAGACATTTGCATCAAATGGAATATTAAAATAGTTATATTAAAAGATCTGCCCTGTGATGGACTGGCAGCCTGTCCAGGGTTCTCTGCCTGCCACCCAATCACCGCCAGGATAGACTGCAGCACTCCCAGTCATCCAGACAGATTCACTCATGACCTCCTGGATGTCCTCCTCGGTGGTTTGTTCTACATCTGGCCAGCTCTAACCTCAGAATAGGTGCTGAACTCTGAGCTCTCCACTCTCTTCTTCTTCAGCTGCTTCTCTCGTCTGGGCGGGAGGTCCAGCGAAGCATAACAAACCCCATCCTGACACACACACACTGACCAGCAGATTCCAGCAGACACTACAGTCTGATGCAGGATGGGTGCCTGAAATCAGATTTACCACGTTTAAATAACCAGCTCATAAATCACTCCATCATTTCTACAGCTTGTACAGACAGAGGAGAAGCAGAGGGTTATGATTTTTGAGTTCTGAGAAAATCCAGAGAACAGTAAATGAACAGAACAAGTGATCTCACCCAGGAGAGAGAGTCGAGTGGTTCTGTTTCCATAACGATAAACATCTTTCCGAACAACAACTCCAGTTTCATCTTCAGTGACCTTCTTCTCCCGTAGAGCGCAGTAGTACAGACCCAGATCTGACTCAGAGACGTTCTTCACCTGCAGGTCATGAGTACTGCTGGAGGAGTTCCACACAAAGCTGTAGCGAGCAAGAGGCCTCTGCATCCCATCATACAGCCTAGCATGCTGATCCTGAGCTGTAGCTGATATGATGAGAGGAGGTTGATGCTGGTGGGAACAGTTCCTAAACCAGAGTAGTTTAAATCCAACCTCCCAAACACAGTCGCAGTACAGAGTGACTTCGTCTCCGGGTCTGACTCTAATCTCTAATTCCACTTCTGCTCCAGAGATCCTGGAGGACAGAACACCTGCTGCACACCAACCACACTTTAGACACCAAACATGGAAGAATGGGAAGATCTTGACTGTTATTTAAAAAGCTTTACAAGCAAACTGAACTGACGTCTTTCTAGGCAATTTTGGACCACTTCTGTTGGTCCAGTGTTCATAAAATATTTACCCAGTGTAAACATCAGCTGCTGTGTTCAAATGACCCATAAAAGTAAAAATCAGCT
The DNA here is from genome assembly GCA_024036415.1 of Prochilodus magdalenae. Lineage (NCBI taxonomy): Eukaryota > Metazoa > Chordata > Actinopteri > Characiformes > Prochilodontidae > Prochilodus > Prochilodus magdalenae. Next base: position 27,646 of record JAMWET010000018.1, on the reverse strand, counting down.
AAACTGGAGATACATGTTTTCATATGGACAGCGATGATGATATACAGCAGATTCAAAAAGTACGTAAAGGTTTACTTACACATGAGAGTGAGGAGAATCGCCCTTAATCTCTCCATCTCAGAGACTGGTGCTAGGGGGCTGGCGATGGTGAGGGTATTTGAAGCGGATGTGTGTTGAGGTCTGATTGGTCCACGTCAGTGGGATGTTTCTATTTTTGGCTACAGCTCTCAGTAAAGCTGTGTAGGCCACCAGTAAGAGACGGGCAAGCTAATCGCATGCTTCCTGATTCGTCAGCTCCTAAAAGGGTGGGCTTTCATTCAGACCCATGGTTCCACCCCAGTGGTGCTGGGGAACAGTAAAGTCAGCTAATGTAAACAAGGCTGAATGTTGAAGATGATCTAATGATGAACCTGTATTGAGAGTTTGACATCAATCTAAATTAATCAGAAGCAATGAAGCAAGGAGACCAAATCTACACCTGAGCCTTTAAATTAGGCAAACAACCTGTCCTTAAAGTGATTAAACGACCAGCCAATCCGTGTACCTCACCAGGTCCTCACCGTTTAACACAGGGAATGCTTGACTCATCCTAGGACAGTCACCATTTATAGCAAGTAAGGATAGTCAGTCTCTAGCTCATCTGGAATCGGTCCTAGGCAGTAAGATGCAGGGCCTCATTGTGGGTTTCCTGTTTTGCATGTTTGACCTTTGATGCTGAGAGTACTCAGACTTAAAAGGCTTTTGTGACCGGCTCAGAGATGCCAGTCAATGATAAGGTAGTGATATGGGTCACTGGAACAGGTACAGTATGGTTAAAAATGTGAACCCAGAACTATCAGTACCCTGGTTGGGTACCTGCATCTGTCTTCCTGTCAACAGAACCGTGAACTTACTGAACTGAGTTCACATGTAGCTAGTACTCAAGGGATCTGTAGCATGGCCAATGGGCAGGAAGGACTATCAAGGCAGGAGTCGGTTGATCTCTCATTAGAAATCAAACAAGTGCTTAACGTAATTCACTGCTCTGCCTCCCAGGTCACTGTCCTCACTCCGGTTCTACAGAGAGGCCACACGACTAAGAAGGCCTGCAGATGAGAGCTGTAGCAAAGGTGCCATCCTTATGCTACTCACGGCTCTCAGAATCTTCTAACCATCTCGTGCAGCTGTAGACCTCCACCTCCTCTCTCCTCCTCCTGTTATCTCAAGTGCTAGCACTGGTGCCAGAGCTGACCCTGGTTCCCAGAATCTGTCTGCAAGGAACAGGCTCTCTTCTCCACTGGCTTGAGAGCTGAGCGATTACGTATCTGGATGTGGCCGGTTGTACAAGTGGGCAGAAGCAAAAGTCGATGGACAACGTATAAAATTAACATGGGATTTAATCAAGGAGGAAGGAGGAAGATCTTTTCAGAAATAGAATTCCAGCTTTCTTCTTGGTTATCGAGGTCATGTCATCTTGCAACACAATCCCTGTATGGGTGGAACTTGTGGCAGGAGCCCTACTGCTGTGCTTGTCCATTTCAGAACAGAGTGGGCAAAATTCTTGGGGTGAAGGTCGAAGCGTATACGTTCTGATCTACTGGTTTCCTACGGATTAGGATTTATGGGAAGGGTCGGGGAGATTCTGACTAGCTAGTTTTAGATTTGAAAGTTCTCAGTGATGATTATATTTGAAGAAACTAAAGGTCTAAATGATTGCTACCCACACATTCTCGCCCAGATCATTTGGTACCTCAACAAGATGGATAACTAAACAGTTTGGGTTCTGAGGGAGCAGAAGTCACTGAACTCCAGGGGAGTGAAACTTATTGTTTCACCTTTTAAAGCTACAGTAGTTAGAATTGGGCATTCGGAGACCCTTCTGGTGGAAATGTGTAATGGCATGTAACATGCAGAGGGCCATTTCATGGAGAGGCTGTTAATGGGCTGCTGCTCCCATCGGACCCTTGGCTTAATTTCTAAATGTGCATGCTGTGTGATTGCCTTGTGGCCTCTTCAGGGTCTTTCCTGCCTTCCACCCAGCGGGCACTGGGATAGGCTCCAGCACCCCCTGCAGTGGTTTATAAGAAGAGTGAGTGAATGCTTCGATACAGCAAGATCTGTGGTCAGTGGATGGAATCACTGTGAGCTGTAAGCAGAAGTGGAAGAGTAGGTTGCTAGAGATAAGCCAGTGCTGACTGTGTGCACAGTCCATGGTGCTGAAGCTACAGCTGTAACTCCATTTGGGTGTTTGGTAAAAGTCACTAGAGGGGGTAAAATGACATGTGAATAGAGATGTGGAAGTGCTCGACCCTGAGAATTACAGGCAGGATTTTAAAGTCTTGACCTGTGCTGTGCTATCTGGTGAGTTTGAAGTAGTCAGATGAGCAGTGATGTGTAATCCCACCCCCACACTGACAGTTAGAGACTCACTCTGAAGCAGGAAACCCACCAAGAGACCCTGCAGCTCAGACAACATCACTGTTCACTGACTGTCTGTACTGACTGATCTCACATCTCTGCCATGTTGGGTAGATGCAACCTTCAAGCTGAAATCCATATGACTAAACTGCACATGGACACTTATCTTCCAGGGAAATGATGGACAATATGAATCGGGTGGGTGTTACTGCACCTCAAGTGGCAGTTTGTCTCCTCCACCACACTCACATTCACATAGACTAATGGAAACATATGTGGTTAGCAACAGTCGCCTCTTCAGTATACAAAGATAAACAGAAGCTCCTTTCAGTTTCTAACTGAACCACAGCACCTGCACACAGACGCAGGAGAACCAGCAACATGCACAAAATAGCCTGGCCAGGTTAACACTCTGAGGTAGCAGAAAGAACCGAGAGAACGTGAGCACACTTACACTGCTATTTAAATCCAGCAGAGACTGACGGTACAACAGTGAACACCCCCTTCATGATGCACCTAGGTTCATCCACTCATGACTGAGTCCTAACACACCTATCAGTTTACATACCTAAAGATTTCTGACTTGATGTTTAACATGAATGACGTCTGGCCCTGCCTCCAAAAGTCCCAACACCTTCCGTATGCCACTCATGCTTTGGTGCCATCACACAGTGTACTGCATAAAGCACGACTCAGTGCGGCAAAACCTCAATGTCCATGTCGGGGAAGGAATCCAAGCTTTACATCCACCCAGATGCTTCAGTCAGGGTAAGCTTAGGTCAAGTCAGGGCACCTTCAATGTAGACATTAGTTTCTGGACCTAGCACCTCCTGCTCTGTGAGTTCAGTACATCTTGACCACAGGAGAGGTCCAGAGAACCAATCTCAGTCCTGGGTGTGGATTCATGTAGATTGGCACAAATGCCCCCAAACCAGGACGATCAAATCAAGCTGTTCACAGCACCACTGGGACTCCTGGAGCACTGGGCACACTGGTATTTAACCATCAGTGGGCATGTAACTGCTACAGACATCCTTCACCTCCATCTACCATCCACTGTTAAAGATCTTACCCGTCTGCTCCATTGGATATAAATGTAAACACTGGACCCTCATTGATCTCATTGGCTATTGGTAACTAAGTCCGTCCCCTGATAATAAAAAGGAAGTCAGTAAAGAGGCTAGAACTCTGACCAGTAAAGATGGCTGTTTATCCTCATATCAGAGACACAGAGCATCAAGTCTGAGAGCTCAGCAGCATCAAAGTTCAGCCAGGCAAAAACAGGAAACCCACAATGAGGCCCTGTAGCTCAGCTCAGGAGAGACATTAGACCACTGCACCCTGGCTACCTTTAATAACTCGGGTCTCAGATCTGCTTGCAGTTGAGAGTCACTGACTTTGATCTTTGTCCTAAAATCAGTTTATAGTCTTAGATGGTCAGACATGCAGTTTACCTCCCCTTGAGCTTAAACGGTTATGTTCAGTGATCATAGCTGTGATCTAAGTGACCATCACATTCCCATTGTCTTTAAAGCACTCCTGAGGGAGCCCCGTCCCAGCAACCTGAACACCTGAAGGGACCATTCAGTAAACACACCTGCACTTCTTTAATTTCCCATCAAACAGCCATTCTGTACAGCTTACTCAGAGGCCTGAGCACTACGTCACATACACGTCTTCACACGGTGGCTGGATTACCTGTTTCTTATATTCCAGTTTATTTGAATAAGCCCATTGGACAGGTAGCTCATCCAGACAGGTGTGGGATGAGCCAGATGTTTTAGGAAAACCCAAGCACGCCAGGACTGTTACTGTGCACTTACCCAGTCTCAGAGTTAAACATGTGTAGTCTGATTGAAAGATGTGGTCATACTGTGCAGTCAGGAAACATGTGATCAGTTTGCACGTCTCTGATTGGTGGACTGTCTGAACAACAAGACTAACCGCTATGCTGTGGGCCGTAATGGAAAATAGAAATGTTCCACTGACGTGGACCAATCAGATCTCAGCACAGACACCCGCTTCAAAGACCCTCACCATCAGCAGCCCCCCAGCACCAGTCTCTGAGATGGAGAGATCGAGAGCTGTCCTTATCGCTTTCATGTGTAAGTAAACTTCTAAATCTGTTCAGTTTCATCTCATAGTGGACTCTGTGACACTCTAGAACCATCAGAACATCTTGGTTTTGTACATGCTTGTTTAATCTGGGTTTGATTTTGTGTTCCAGGTGTTTTGATCTCCAGCATCTCTGGAGTCATAGTGGAGGTGAGGGTCAAGCCAGGAGACAATGCCACCATCTACTGTGACTGTGCTCTGAAGACTAGACATACAGTCGTATGGTTGAGAAAATCCTCACACAAGCTAGAACCTTCACTCATTCGCTTCACTGAAAATTCAGGACACCCGCGTTACTCTCGTGTGTGGAACAGCTCCAGCCTAACCTACGACCTTCTGGTGGAGAAGGTCACTGAGTCAGACCTGGGTCTGTACTACTGCGCTCTAATTGGCAAAAACGTTGATACAAGTGGAGGAAGACTCCCGGATGTCTTTCATGAAGGGAACAGAACCACGTTCCTCTCTTTCCTGGGTGAGTCTGTTCATTCTGACCTACTGGTTCTTCAGATCTGGGTCTCCTTCAAAAGTTAAAGCCAGAAAACATAAAGAACATTGTGTTCCAGGTTAACGTGTAACCCAGCATGGCAGATAAGGTTCTGCTGTAGCTAATGCAGATCCATTTCCTCAGGTGTTGACCCTCACCAGACCTTCTCTGTATCAGACTGCAGTGTCTGCTGGAAGCTGCTGGTCAGTGTGTGTACTGTGGGTGTTCTCCTCACCTCCACTTATGTCTATCATATCTACCGAAGCAGAACAAAAGGTACTCTCGTACATTTAATATCTAGAACATCTATTCAGATATAACTGTGTTGTAGTGTCTACAAATTAACACAGAATGAAGGAATGTTTTTAACTGTACTGAAGAACTCCCTGATCATAATGTCGTGTCCTTCCCAACCATAACAGCTGATGGTACAGCAGAGCGACGAGAGAATATGGAATTGAGGAACCATAATGAGGTAATAACACACACAGCACACTTTATATTATACACTCATTTAAATACAGTCCACTCACAGCAGCTCATTTCTCTAGGTGGGTTATTGTGTGTATTGAGATGAAGGTCTTTATAATAACTGCAGGTTGGAGATGGTGGTGATTGTGGTGGTGGGGGTGGTGATGTTGAGTATGCTCCATTGGACATCCTGAGCAGTGGACAGAGACGGCTGAAGAAGAGGACAGTTGAAAGCTCTGATCTGTGCACATACTCTGAGGTTACATTTGGGGAAATTTAAAACTTCTGAGGAGGACGCTGAATGTTCAGGAGGTGGAAGAATGAATGAACCTCAGTAGGGCTGGATGAGTGAAACTTGGTGTGTAGGTTTGACATTGTGGTACATGCTAATGATTAAAGTTTCATGCTCAGTCACCCATATGACACAAGCAAGGACAGGCCTTATCTCTATACATGACTGACCCAACAGCCACCATTACAGACATCCAGCGAGCAGTGGTGTCCTCCATGCGTCATTCTGTTACTGCAGCACCATTGGCAGGCGGCTGCACCATGCAGGACTACATGCACACAGACCATTACCGCGCCTGTCCTTAACACCACGTCACCGTCACCAAAGACTGCAGTGGTGTCGTACCAGACTGTCATGGAGTGACTCAGAATGGCAGCGGGTCATCTTCAGTGACGAGTCCTGCTTTAGTCTTGAGAAACCAAGAAATCTGTGTGGAGGCACCGGGAGAGGTTTGTTGTCACATGTCCAGAAGGCCTGGTATCCCTCCACCTCCACTCCTACCACACAATCTGCAGGAACTATGTGAGGATGTTCAAGCTGCATGGGATGGATTATCACAGGACACCATTAGGAACCTCTACAGCTCCATACCGAGATGTCTGGTGTGTTGGGTTAGAAAACACGGCGGCCCGACGCCATACTGAGAGACAGACTTCTGTATGTGTAGCTCAATAAATATTGATCATATCAGTCTAAATTTATCATCAGTTATTGATCCTGGTCACCTTCATCTTCCTTCCCAACACACCTGCACTCCCACACCTCTTTCTGGGTGCAGCTGTTGTTTTGATGATGATTGTACAATATTGTAGCTGTTTCAAAATGACTTACCACGTATTACAAATTGTTTTACACAAAGAAACATACCTTAATTTCTCTACTTTGGTCTTAAAATACTGATTATGCCTTTATGAGAAAATGACACTTTTGTTCTTAACTAATAAAGTTTATCTGAATTCTAGTGAGCGGTGTTGCAGATGGTTTGTGCCAGCATTACTATACATTAAATATGATCATGGATCCCATGTTTGACCCATTAAGTCCAAAAACCTGTTAGGATTTAGAGGTGACTCACTACTGCAGTTGTGTACCTGAGTGGGTTCATAGTAGTTTTTGAACAACAATAGCAAATTTGGAATATTAGAATTAAAATTCATCACTACTGTAATTTAGCTAGAGATTATGTGAAATCACTTAGTACAAAAAAGGCTCCAGAATGTCTGCAACGGATTACCAACACCAGTTCACCTAGATCTCTATAAGACATCACTTAAGAAGGTTCACATTCAACACTGACAGCGGATTCTATCAGTTTAAGATCATGCACTTTGGACTAAGAAATACCCCAGCTTCACCTCATGGGTAGGATTCTGCACAGCCTACCAGCATCACAATCACCTCATTCACAGCCCTTATAACAGCATGTATGGAGAGTGAAGCTAGCAGGAGTTTCAGCACTGTGGACAGGGACTGACTTAGTGCTGGTGGACCTTCTGTTCTCCTCCTAAACGCAGTCACAGAGACAGATCACAGAGGAGATAGAGGGGGTTCAGTAAAGAGGTTTGTGTCAGCAGTCCATGAATCGAGTACAGTGCTGGATCATTTAGGGGTCTACAGGTGAAATACAAATACTCAGAGGGCCTACTGATCTGTCCTCAGTGTACATCAACCAACTATACCACAATGAGACCCTGCAGCTCAGAGCACATCAGCCCATCTCTACTCACTGATCTCAGCTATGACCTGGAAGATCTCAGGCCTAGGTAAAGAGCTCAAACTGATGATCACTGTAAGTGAAAGTTCAGTGTACTGAAGAATATAAAACTGGTGTTCAAACCACATAGACATTCACACAGTCATAGAAACATCTGTGGTTAGCAACATCTGCCTCTTACAGAAGCAGAGACAAACAGAAACTCCTTTCAGTTTCTGAGAAAACCTCAACACACATACTCACCAACATCCACCAGCTCGGTTCCACTATACACAGATCAGAACCCATGAACGCCTTTCTAACCATTACCAATTCTCTTCTCGGACTAAGTCTACATGTAATTGAACAACAGCAGACTCTGTAACCTGTAACTAGTTTAATCTAGATAATAAAAGATAAACAAAGTTCTAGCCAAAGTTCTAACCTCAAAAATGCATGCTCAGTTGAGATTCAGGTTCTGACTAAGATCAGATAGAGGTGTGTCTTTGAGAGCTCAGCAGCAGCTCAGACCTGCAAAAACAGAAAACCCACAATGAGGCCCTGCAGCTAAAGTCACATCAGGTCACTGTACACTGACTGTGTTAATGACTGATCTCACAGCTACTATTTGATGACTCACAGTTACAGTTAGTTTACTAAAGAGATTACTGATTCACCAAACAGGATCATTTACCTGTTCATGAAGCACTGGTGCCCAAGTGAGGGCCTGGATTTCTGGTTTACCTGATTGGAACTATCACATTCACTACATTTGGTGTACTTGATACTTAGCTGATGAACTTTGTGCTCTTGTTCACTTGGATATGTTACGTTTAGTTGGCTATGCTGAGCTCCCGAAAAATAGGATTCCAAAAGGAGTTATTTGGATGATGCCAGAGAATAACCAACTTTGGTTCTGGAAACCCTTTTATCAGCAGACACTGACAGTACAGAAAACATACCCTCCATGATGGACCTAGGTTCATCTACTCATGACTAATCTGTTTTTTACAAAGTCAGTGTTCCTAATACATCTATCAGTTTACATATCTAAAGATTTATGGCTTAATGCAACATCATGAGGGATGTCTCGTTCTCCCTCTAAAAGTCCAAACCCCACAGTGTACTGCATAAAGCACTTCAGAATGCTGAAAAAGCTTTAGTGTCCATGTCAGGGAAGTAATCTGAGCTTTACATCCTATGCGATGCTTCAATAAGGGAAAGCTTAGCTCAACCCAGAACCAGTCTTGGTCCGGGGTGCGGACTCAGGTATTCAAGACAATCAAGCCATGTTGTTTACAGGATCATCCGGCTTATTGGACCACTGGGTCCCCTGGTGTTTAACCGTCAATGGGCGTATACATGTTAGACATCCATCTCCATTTACCATTTACTGTTGTCTAAGACCTGCTACTTCTGTCTGAATTAACAACCGTATAAACAATAGATCGTCATGGCCTATAATTGATCCTCCCCTGGTCTCAGTACTTAGTGTCGCTCATTTGATTCAGCCAGTTGAACAGGCAGATCAACCAACCAGATGTATGATGAGCCAAATGTGTTTGAACAGGGAAACCCAAACACAGCAGGAGAGCTATTGTGCACAGTTAAATATGTGCAGTCTGATTAAAAGATGTGGTTACAGTGTGCAGTCAGGAAGCATGTGATCAGTTTTGCGCGCCTCTGATTGGTGGACTGTCTGACCAGAACACACTAACCGCTGTGTCTGTGGGTCGTAATTGGAAAATAGAAATGTTCCCAGAGGGGGGGGGGGCACGTGACGGGACGTGCGCCCAATCAGATCCAGCCACAGACAGACTTCAAAGACCCTTCATCATCATCAGCCCCCAGTCTCCTGAGATGGAGAGATCAAGAGTCGCTCTCATCACTCTCATGTGTAAGTAAACTTCTACATCTGTTCAGTTTCTTCACTTCTTTGTGACACTCTAGAACCCATCAGAACATCTTGGTCTCCTGTTTAGTGCTTCATTTAATCTGGGTGTTTGATTTTGTGTCCAGGGTGTTTGAGATCTCCAGGCATCTCTGGAGTCATAGTGGAGATGAGGAGTCAAGCCAGAGACAACGCCACCATCTACAGCGACTGCACTCAGAGGACTGGCTACTATATTTAGAGTGGTTGATGAAACCCTTAGATGAGCATCCGCCTCCTCTTATTTCGTCTAAGTGATCCAAATCATCCACGTTACTCCCGTGTGTGGAACAACTCCACAGGAAGATACGACCTGCTGGTGAAAGAACATCACTGAGTCAGACCTGGGCCTGTACCTACTGCGCTCTGTATGGGGATAAAGGTTACCATAGCTAGATATATGGAGAGAGAGTCCGAGAGAGGATGTTTATCATGAAGGAAACAGAACCACGTTCCTCTCTTTCCTGGGTGAGTCCTGTTCAATTCTGCCTATTGGCTCTTTGATGATCTGGGTCTCCTTCAAAAAGCCAGAAAAACAGTAAGAACATTGTGTTCCAGGTTAAAATGTGACCTAGGGTTGGTAAACACACCGTCCACTGTGTTCAGTAAATGTTCTACTGATCTAATGAGTTCAGGTCTATTTCCTCAGGCATTACACCCACAGATCTCTGCCAGACCCCTCCACCCTACAGACCCCCTCCACTCCTCCTGCATCAGATTGTAGCTTTTCTGGAAGCTGCTGGTCGTGTGTGTTCTGCGTGTGTTCTGGTCACCTTCGGTCGTCTCCTCCACCTGTGTGTACTGTCATCTTCAGAAGCAGAACTAAAGGTACTCTCTCTGACAGTTAATAATATCTAGAACATCTATTCAGCTACAACTGTGGCTCAGTAGTGATGTCTGCAAACACAATGCCTGAACGTTTTCTAACTGTACTGAACTTTCCTGAATCATACTGGTCATGTCCCTTCCCAACCATAACAGCTGATGGTACAGCAGAGGGAGGAGGGAATATGGACATGAGGAACCATAATGAGGTAATAACACACACAGCACATTGATATTATACACTCATTAAATACAGTCCACTCAGAGCAGCTCATATCTCTGGGTGGGTTATTGGTGTATTGAGATTCATGTCTTTATAATAAACTGCAGGTGGAGATGGTGATGGTGGTGGTTGTGGTGGTTGTGATGTTGAGAATGCTCCACTGGATACCCTGAGCAGTGGACACAGTGAAGACTGAAGAATGAGGAACGAGGACAGTTGAAAGCTCTGATCTGTGCACATACTCTGAGGTTGAATTTGTGGAAATGCAGATCTGAGGAGGAAAGCTGGACGTTCAGGAGGTTTGAAGAATGAAAGAGCTGCACATTAACAGCGAGGGCTGCAGATTGAGTCTGTTTCTGGCAGATCTCTTCGTCACCAGCTGTTAATTTTAATGATCTCTAATTAATATACACTCGTCTTTCAAAGAAATGTGCTGCACCCAGAAGGAATCAACCCACAGGAATAAAACTTGATGGGTGGATTTGACACCATGAGACAAATTATTAAAATTGTACACTCAGATGCACATGTGACGTAAGCATGGGCGGGTCTCATCTCTGTACCTGACCTACCCAACAGTCACCATTACAGACGTACAGCGAGCAGTGGTGTCCTCCATGAGTCATCCTGTTAGTGCAGCACCATCGGCAGACGGCTGCACCACGCAGGACTACCGTCACCAAAGACTGCAGTGGTGTCGCACCAGACTGTCATGGAGTGACTCCAGCAGGTCATCTTTAGTGACGAGTCCCACTTTAGTCTTGGTGGAGACGACCAACGAATCCGTGTGTGGAGGCACTGTGGTCAGCATCGAGATAAAGTGTTTACTGTCACATGTCCAGAAGACCTGGTGTCCCTCCACCTCCACCCCTACCGCACCATCTGCAGGACCTGTGTGAGGATGTTCAAGCTGCATGGGATGGATTATCACAGGACACCATTAGGAACCGCTCCGACCGAGCTCCATAGCCGAGACTGCGTCTGGCATGTTGGGTTAGCAAACACGGCAGCCTGACGCCATACTGAGAGACAGACTTCTGTATGTGTAGCTCAATAAATATTTATCATATCAGTCTAAATTTGTCATCAGTTATTGAACCCGGTCACTTTTATCTTCCCTCCCAACACACCCACACTCCCACACCTCCTTCTGGGACCAGCTATTACTTTGACAATGAGTGTGTTGTAGCTATTGAGAGATGGTCATGACTTTCCAGGTATTATAAAAGTATTAACTTATTATTCTTATATTCCTCTGTATGTTCTCACATATTTACTGAAATCCATTAAAGTTGATTTGAATTGTGTGAACAGTTTGGGAGACGGTTTGTTAGCATTAGTATAGTTTATGTATGAACCTGTTCCACCTGAGAGTTGCTCTTTTCCTGTTGTGTACCTCACCTGTTTCATAGCTGTTTATAAACAATTAACAGCACTTGTGAATAATAAGCCATGAAATGAATCATGTCACTAGGGATTACAGGGTTGAATTATTTAGTACAAAGGATTTACTCTGTCCAACAAATACTGAGCCTGGTTTCTCTGGACCACGTGAAAGACTCTTGCACATCTACAAGGATTACGAATACTGTCACATCACCATCAGGGATGACCCTTGACATGACTTGTCCTGAAGATCTCCTTACACTCACCATCTAGAAAACTGATGTACATTGAGCTGACCTAGATCTCTACATGAGAATAACTGGGAAGGCTTGCACTCACCACTGACAGCGGAGTATATCAGTTTAAGGTTATGCATTTTGGACTAAGAAATGTTCCAACATGCCCACCACTATGACAGTCACCTTACTCACCAAGTGCATTGTGACTGCTCACTCATAGCCCTTATAACAGCATGTTTCAGCACTGTGGACAGGGACTGACTCTTAGAGCTGGTGGACCTTCTGTTCTCATCCTAACCACAGTTGGAAAGACAGATCACAGAAGAGATAGAGGGGGTTCTGTTAAAGAGGCTTGTGCTGGATGTTCATCATTTCAGTAACAATACTAGAGTATATAGAGGGGTACAGAAGAAACTCAAATACTCTGAGGGCTGACTCGTTCTTCAGTGTACATCATCCAGCTATACTGGAGAATGCTACAGCTGGTGGTCTTATAGCGGTGAGATTCTAATAGAGCTTATAAAGAATCTTCCACATGTACAAAGAGTGTACTGTTTAAGCAGGGATGAAAACGTGTGGCTGGTCAGTATGTATAATCAGATAACCAGAGATGTGTGAGGCTCCTCCCCACACAGAGAGTTAGAGACATGCTACAACAGGAAACCCACAATGAGACGTTGCAGCTTACAGCCTATCAGACCATCCCTGCTCACCGATCTCACATATGATCTGGACTATGTGGATATCCGGCCTGGGTAAAGGGCTGAAACTGATTTAGGATTACTCTAAGGTTAAGGTTCTGTGTAATGAAGAATATAAAACTGGTGCTGATCTGAAACTGCAGTTCAAACTGTGTACAGACTCACACAGTCATGGAAACATCTGTGGTTAGCAACATGGGCCTATTACAGAAGCAAAGGCAAACAGACACTCCTTTCAGTTTCTGAGAAAACCTCAACACGTCAACACACGTACACACCAACATCCACCAGCTCGGTTCCACCACACACAGATCAGAACCTGTGAACGCCTTTCTAACCATTACCAATTTTCTTCTTGGACTAGGACTACATATATTTGAACAACAACAGACTCTGTAACCGGTAACTAGTTTAATCTAGATAATACAAGATAAACAAAGTTCTAGCCAATGTTCTATCCTCCAACATGCATACTCAGTTGAGACTCTGACTGTGCTGACTGTAAGATCAGATAGAGGTGTGTCTTTGAGAGCTCAGCAGCAGCTCAGACATGCAGAAACAGGACACCCACAATGAGGCCCTGCAGCTAAGGTCACATCAGGTCACTGTACACTGACTGTGTTAATGACTGATCTCACAGCTACTATTAGATTACTCACAGTTAGCACATTGCTTACTAAATAGATTACTGATTTGCCAAGCAGGATCATTTACCTGTTCATGAAGCACTGGTGCCAAAGTGAGGGCCTGGACTCCTGGTTTACCTGCTTGGAACTATCATATTCACTACATTTGATGGGCTTGATAATTAGCTGATGAACTTTGTGCTCCTGTTCACTTGGATATGTTAAGTTTGGTTTGCTATGCTGAGCTCTTAAAAACTAGTATTCCAAAAGGAGTTATTTTGATTATGCCAGAGAATAACCAACTTTGTTTCTGGAAACCTTTTTTCAGCAGACACTGACAGCACAGTAAGCACACCCTTCATGATGCACCTAGTTTTATCCAATCATGACTTTTTCATTTTTTATGAAGTCAGTGTTCCTAATACATCTATCAGTTTACATATCTAAAGATTTATGACTCAATGTAACATCACGAGGGACGTCTGGTTCTCCCTCTAAAAGTCCAAAGCCCACAGTGTACTGCATAAAGCACTTCAATGCTACAAAAGCTTTAATGTCCATGTCAGGGAAGTAATCTAAGCTTTACATCCTATCAGATGCTTCAATAAGGGAAAGCTTAGCTCGACTCAGAACCAGTCTTGGTCCTGGGTGTGGACTCAAGTATCCAAGACAAGTGTGTGGACATCCTCAGACCAGGACAATCAAGCCATGTTGTTTACAGGATCATTGGGCTTATTGGACCACTGGGTCCCCTGGTGTTTAACCGTCAATGGGCGTGTACATGTTAGACATCCATCTCCATTTACCATTTACTGTTGTCTAAGACCTGCTACTTCTGTCTGAACTGACAGCCATATGAACAATAGACCCTCACTGACCATACTTGTCTCTTGGTGACTGATTCCATCCACTGATCATCCACTGAGGCCAGCAAACTGACCAACAGGCCAAAACTGGTGTTTGGTCATCCCCACAACAGAGACGCTCAACATCAAGCCTGAAAACTCACCAGTAAAAACGTTCGGCCATGCAGAAACAGGAAACCCACAGTGAGGCCGTGAAGGTCAGCCAATGAGCCACATCTGACCACTGACTACCTCTTATATCTGATCCTAGATCTGCTTACAGTTAAGTGTCATTGACTCTGATCACTGTTCTAGAGTCAGTCTATAGTCTCATATGGCCAAACATGCAATATAGCTCCCCTTTAGCTTAAAGGGTTACTCTCACTGAGTATATTTGTGATCTGAGAGAGTCTTAGTATACACTGAAGTACTGAGGTAGTCCAGTCCTGGTAATCTGAAGACCTGAACAACGTAGAGACTAAATTCAACATACAAACCACCATTTGATATTCACAGTCCAGTCAACGTAGAGTTAAACGTGTGGTCTGACTGAAAGACGTGGTCACAGTGTGCAGTCAGGAAGCATGTGATCAGTTTCCATGTCTCTCATTGGTGAGCTCTCTGAACAGCAAGACTAACCGCTATGCTGTGGGCCGTAATTGAAAATAGACATGTTTCACTGACGTGGACCAATCAGATCTCAGCACAGACATCCGCTTCAAAGACCCTCACCATCACCAGCCCCCCAGCACCAGTCTCTGAGATGGAGAGATTGAGAGTCGTTCTCATCACTCTCATGTGTAAGTAAACTTCTACATCTGTTCAGTTTCATCTCATAGTGGACTTTGTGACACTCTAGAACCATCAGAACATCCTGGTTCTGTACATGTTTGTTTAATCTGGGTTTGATTTTGTGTTCCAGGTGTTTTGATCTCCAGCATCTCTGGAGTCATAGTGGAGATGAGAGTCAAGCCAGGAAACGATGCCACCATCTACAGTGACTGCACTCGAAGGGCTGGATATATTTTAGAGTGGTTGATGAAACCTTTAGATGAACATCAGCCTTCTCTTATTCGTCTAAGTGATCCAAATCACCCACATTACTCTCGTGTGTGGAACTACACCAAAAGAAGATACGACCTGCTGGTGAAGAACATCACTGAGTCAGACCTGGGCCTGTACTACTGCGCTCTAATTGGGAAAAAGGTTGATACAAGTGGAGGGAGACTCCTAGATGTTTATCATGATGGAAACAGAACCACGTTCCTCTCTTTCCTGGGTGAGTCTGTTCATTCTGACCTACTGGTTCTTCAGATCTGGGTCTCCTTCAAAAGTTAAAGCCAGAAAACATAAAGAACATTGTGTTCCAGGTTAACGTGTAACCCAGCATGGCAAATAAGGTTCTGCTGTAATTAATGCAGATCCATTTCCTCAGGTGTTGATCCTCGCCAGATCTCCTCTGCATCAGACTGTAGTGTCTGCTGGAAGCTGCTGGTCAGTGTGTGTACTGTGGGTCTTCTCCTCACCTCCACTTATGTCTATCATATCTACCAAAGCAGAACAAAAGGTACTCTCGTACATTTAATATCTAGAACATCTTTTCAGATAAAACTGTGTCACAGTTGTCTACAAATTAGCACAGAACGACAACGTTTCTAACTGTACTGAAGAACTTCCTGATCATTATGTCGTTTCCTTCCCAACCATAACAGCTGATGGTACAGCAGAGCGACGAGGGAATATGGAAATGAGGAACCATAATGAGGTAATAACACACACAGCACACTTTATATTATACACTCATTTAAATACAGTCCACTCAGAGCAGCTCATTTCTCTGGGTGGGTTATTGGGTGTATTGAGATTAATGTCTTTATAATAGCTGCAGGTTGGAGATGGTGGTGGTGGTGGTGGTCGTGCTGATGGTGGTGCTGATGGTGTTGGTGATGCTGACTGTGCTCCACTGGACATCCTGAACAGTGACCAGAAAGAACCGACGAATAGGACAGATGAAAGCTCTGATGTGTGCACATACTCTGAGGTTAAATTTGTGGAAAAGTAGAACATCTGAGGAGGACGCTGGACGTTCAGAATGAGAGAACCTCAGACTCTCAAATCTCTCCCCGTGTTCTGCTTTTCTTGTGCTTCTCTGACTCTCTCTTTTGTACCAGCTGATTTCATGCTTTAAATCTTCTCCCTTATAAAACACACTCATTTTCTAAATAGCTGAGCAAGTAACTGCACTCAGAAGGAGTCAACCCACAGGAATGAAACTCGGTGTGTAAGTTTGACCACATAAGACATAGTAATGACTCGGGTTTCACACTTAGACGCACACTTGATATAAGAAAGGATGGGTCTTATCTCTGTTCCTGACTGACCCAACAGCCACCATTACAGACATCCAGCGAGCAGTGGTGTCCTCCATGAGTCATCCTGTTAGTGCAGCACCATCGGCAGACGGCTGCACCACACAGGACAACATGCACACAGACTGTTACCACAACTGTCATTAACACCACGTCACCGTCACCAAAGACTGCAGTGGTGTCGTACCAGACTGTCATGGAGGGACTCAGAATGGCAGCGGGTCATCTTTAGTGACAAGTCTTCTGTATGTGTAGCTCAATAAATATTGATCATATCAGTCTAAATTTATCATCAGTTATTGATCCTGGTCACCTTTATCTTCCTTCCCAACACACCTGCACTCCCACACCTCCTTCTGGGTGCAGCTATTTGACAATGAGTGTGCTGTAGCTATTGTGAGATTGTTCATGACTTTCCAAGTACTACAAAACTATTTCCTGATTATGCTAATATGCCTGTGTATGTTCTCACACTTTTCCTGAAATCTAATAAAGTTTATTTGAACTCTAGTGAACAGTTTGGGAGATAGTTCTTGCCAGCACTTGTATAGTTTGCATATAATGATGATTGTTCCAATGTTTGGCCTACTAAGTCCTGTTCCACCTGAGAGTCGCCTTTTACATTAGTTGTGTACCTCACCTGTTTCATAGCTGTCACTGAACAATTAACAGCACTTGTGACTAATAAGCCTTGAAGTTAATCATGTGCCTAGAGATTATGGGGTTGAACCATTTAATACAAAAGGAAGGATCCATTGATGCCATCCAACAAATAATGAGTAAGCCTGGTTCCTTTGGACCATGTGAGAGACTCCTAAACATCTGCAGGGATTACCGACACCCTCACATCATCAGAGATGACCCTTGGCTTGTACTGAAGATCTCCTTACATCCACCAGCTAGCAAACTGATGTACATTCAGCTAACCTAGAACTCTAGCATTCACCACAGACAGCAGATTCTATCAGTTTATGGTTATGCCTTTTGGATTGAAGAGTGTCCCTGGCATTGGCCCATTGGTAAGAGGTCGATCTGAAGATTCCACCTTTATGTTGACCCCTGAAGCCCACCAATATAAGCAGCACCTCAGTCACAGCTCTTATAACAGCAGGTATGGAGAGTGAAGCTACCAGAGTTTCAGCACTGTGGACAGGGACTGACTCTTAGAGCTGGTGGACCTTTCTTTCCTCCTCAACACAGTCAAAGAGAGAGACCACAGGGGAGATAGAGGGAGTTCTGGAAAGAGGTTTGTGTTGGCTGTTCATGAATCAAATCCAGTACTACATCATTGAGAGGGCTACAGGTTAGGGTTACACACATATGCTGAGTGCTTACTGATCCATCTTCAGGGAACATCAACAAGTTAGAGTGGAGAATGCTACAGCTGGTGATCTGATAGCAGTGTGTTTCTAATAGAGCTCGTATACAGCTTCCACACATACAAAAACAACGTACTGACTGTTTAAGCAGGAATGGAAAGGTGTGGTTGGTCAGTATGAAATCAGAAACAGTGATCTGTGATCCTGCTACAACAGGAAACCCACAATGAGACCAAGAAGCACATCAGACCACCTCTACTCACTGATCTCACATATGATCTGGACCATGTAGATATCAGGGTAGGTAAAGGGCTCAAACTGAGGATTATCCTATGGCAATGATACTGGTATGTGGACCTGTAGTACTAAACAGTACTTCATCTGCACCACAGACAGACTCACACAGCCATGGAAACACCTGTGGTTAGCAGTGTCGCTCTCATAAAGAAGCAGAGGCTAACAGACACTCCTTTCAGTTTCTAAACAAGCCACCTCACACAGAGCTACATACACACTGACATCCTCCAGATCGGTTCCACCACACATAGACCAGGACACAGGAACCCTATTTACTATTGCCGAATCTTTGTAGGCCGGTTTTCTTGGATCGTTCACATTTGAGGCATTCAGCTGACTCTCTTATCCAGAGTGACTTAGAGGGTTAATCGTTTTACGGGTAGGCCAGTGCAGTGTTAGGAGCCTTGCCCAAGATCTCTTATTGGTGTAGCTCAGCATATGCTACCTAGACTGGAATTTGAACCTCCATCTCCCACATGGGGTGGTAGCTCTCGAAGCCAAGCCACACAAGCCACAAGTCTCCAATGTCTGGACATCCACAACAGACTCTGTAACCTGTAATTAGTTCCTATATTTAACCTAGATAATAAAAGATACATCTAATAAGGAAGAGCGAGGTTCTAGCTAATGCAATCAATCACATACTCCATAGTGCATGCTCAGTTTAGACTGTAACAGGTTTTGACTAAGATCAGATAGAGGCGTGTCTTTGAGAGCTCAGCAGCAGCTCAGACATGCAAAAACAGGAAATCCACAATGAGGCCCTGCAGCCGAGGTCACATCAGGTCACTGTACACTGACTGTCGTTACTGACTGATCCCACAGCTAATAAATTGTCACCCCTAGCTGACTTACAGTTAGCATATACACTGATAAGAGCCACTGTAATTTACCTGCCCATTAAGCCCTGCTGCCAAAGTGCAAGCCTGGAGGCCTGGAAGCCTGGATTCATGGTTGACCTGCTTTGAACGATCAGATTCAGTGCACTTGGACATGCCACACTCATTTGTCTATTTTGTGTTAAACAGGACCCCAAATGGAAATTTGGATGATGCCATAGAATAGCCAACTTTGTTCCTGGAAAGACTTTTTTTTTTAATTGTACACTATAAAAACTGGTAATAGGGATTTTAATATAGAATTTCTCTACTGGTACCTTGACACTGAGATTCTGTTTGGTAGATGTCATCAGGTCTCTCAGAGGACCCTTTATGGCTGCTTAGTTTATGTCACAGGAAATGATGTTAAAGAAAAAAAGAAAGTAAAAAGATAAAACTCAGGAAGTCCATCTCTCATTGGTGGGTTGTCTTAACATCGAGAAAAACCACTACGCTGTACCCAAAACTAGAAAACCTCCACAGCTGCGGACCAATCAGACTTTAGGCATCTGAGGTAAAGATCCCCACCATCAGCCACCCTGCACGAGTCTCTCTCAGTCATGTGCAAGTAAACCCTATAGCCTATTTCACATAGCATCATGTCTTTAATTAGCTATAAAGAGAACCAACATAGCTATACTGGTGTAGCGTTCCATGCATGAGAACGTTCTGTAACAGTACCTCAGATCTTCTTTGTATAAAGTGTGATTGGTGTGGTGCAGCTGTTGTGTTCTCCTGGATCACTAGAATAGAAGATGAGAATCAGTTTAGGAGACAGCATCACTCACTGTAATGACCGGCGTAACCCAGTGTGGTCTTTGGTCAACCTCGACCGCTTCTTGATGTTTCCACTACCCAATAACACCACTTGCTGTTGTCCAGGGCAGCTTTAGCAGAGCAGAAATTCAGTTAACTAAGTACAGTTAATAGAAAAGATGGCTTCCTATGACTGTCACATTCAGGACGTAGTGTTCACCTGAACACTAAGTAGTAGCTCAGGATGTGACGTAATGATATTTGGGAAAAATCTGGAATACTGGAAACAGATGGCATTGGAGATCGCGAGTGGTTTAGTTTACCAATTAGAGGCCCAGGTTCAACAGTATAAGGAGAAACATGTCCATCTTTTCTTTACTGATTTTGTATGGAAAGACTGGGGAGACTGAAATAGGAAGTAGCTGCTCATAGCACACCTGCTTCAATATCATGAAGACTGATAATAAGCCTATTGGTTGAATTAGAATTGCTTGGGAGCAGGGGACCCTTTGCAGTGTGGAGGGCAGGGGGTACTCCAGCATCACGGTTGAGAAACACTGTATTGGTAGGTAGGCTTCCACAGGCTGTGGAAGGTATGGTGAACCCAAAGAGCAGAAAGGTGGCATTTAGTGCTTCTACATGAAGGACGGGTATGGCAACACAGTTTTAACAGATGTCCTCCTAGTGATGCTTGCTCCTGATGCTGTACCACTGCACTGTTCAAAGTCATCCTCCAGAACTCCAAGAGTAGAGTAGGGGCGGACATGCTAGCAGCAGCTAAACAACATCTCGAATCTTATATGCTGCTCTAGCTGACTTTGTGATGTTTACAAGCGTCCTCAAGTAGACCCTTAGACCTCACAGAAGAGGAACAAAGAGGATACTTGATGCACACTTGAGGTAATGGAGACAGTCTCACACGAGTGTTGTCCTGTTGGAACAGCACATCGGAGTGGCAGTGCCCCCGGTTGTAGGACCTCATTAACATCATGGTGAGGTGTCAAAGAGCCTCTAATGAAGACCAAAGGTGATCTGGCATTGTCAGAAATCGCACCCCACACCATGACACCGTCCACCAAATCTGCCCCAGCTGACCAGTTCTTTGATGTAAGAGCTGAACATTGATGTGGCTACATCCAGAATCGTGTCCAGTACATGCTCAATCCAGTCCCAGCACTTATTGGTGCTGGTGGAGGGACTACACACTCGTAGGTACGGTTCAGTCACAGGGGACTCGTTTTACAAAGAGCTCAGTGTTGATAAGAAGCACCTACACATGCAAACAGCAGTGGATGCCTTACGATTAGTTAGTTTGAAGTCAGAGACGCAGTGATGTGTGAGTCTCCTCCCCCACACTGAGAGTTACAGAGACACGCTACAAAAGGAAACCCACAATGAGACCCTGCAGCTCAGAGCACATCAGACCCCTGTTCACTCTCTGTGCTGAGTGGTCTCACGTCTGCTCTGTGTGGACGGGAGGTTCAGGCCTGGGTTAGAAGTTTAATCCAAGCTTAAAGTTCAGGATCCTCCCATCTGTTCTACGTTGTGTAGATAACGTTCCGACTGAAACAAACCCAGATCACGATTTAACGCTTCCTACCAGCACTTCACCGCCAACAGAACACCAACTACTATTGGTAGTTTGGTCCAATTCTCTGAGACACAATGAAGAAGAATATGAAACCGGTGGATGAAACTAGGGTACCTCAAATGGACGCGTGTCTTCTGCACCACACGCACACACAGCAATCGAAGCAGCTGTGGTCAGGAACTGCCGCCTCGTCGATATATAGAGACATACAGAAGCTCCTTTCAGTCTCTAACTAAACCACACACATGTGCACACTCAAGTAACCGCCCCATGCACACACTAGCCTGGCTAAGTTTACACTCTGAGGTAGCAGACAGAACCGAGAGACCATGAGCACACTCACACTGCTATTTAAATCCAGCAGAGACAGTACGACAGTGAACACCCACCGTCATGATGCACCTGGGTTTGGTCTCCTCATCTAATGACTTCTGTCTGAACGTTTATCATGAGGGACGTCTGGTCCTAGCTTTGGCATCCAGTCATATGTTCCAGTCAGGCTACGTTCCGGACATTCTCACACTGGAGCTTTGCTTTCTGATGCGCAAGATCCCAGTGCCATTCTGAGTCACTCCATGGCAGTCTGGCACAACACCATTGCTGCCCGTACTGCATCACGCAGCTGTCTGCCAATGGTGCTGGCACTAGCAGGATGACTTATGGAGGGCACCATTGTTCTCTGAATGTCCACAACCGTCTGACGGTTCCCTCTCTCCTGGGTTTGGGTCTCCCAGTTTCTACTTGTCACTGGTGTGCACCTTGATCTATCTATTCCTGCCAGCAGCATGCTATGGAAATATCCACATGACTGGTATGGCATGCCATACATTGATAAGACCATCCAGTTTCCTGGAGCCCTATGATACCACCCTTCTCCAACTCCTCCAACTGCTTGAGCTAACTTGTCCTCTGAGGCACACTCCCCTTTCAAAGGATGCTACCAACACAACATCACGAGTCAGACAGGAAAGCATACGCAGCAGGAGGACCTTATATATAATCAGCCAGGTTCAGCGATAAAGCCTGATCACTGTACCTTACTGACTATATCAGCTCCTACATCACATGCACAGCTGAGTGGGAAACATGAACCATTCGCATGTCTCATGAGGTCAAGCCTACCCAACATTCCAGAACTGACTGGAAATGAAATAAACGTTGGTGTCTGAACACAGTGCTGGGCCGTGTTAGGATCGGTAGGCCTCAAGCACTCCAGGACTGTTACTGTGCACCTACAGAGTTGAACAGGTGTAGTCTGATTGAAAGTCATGCTCATAACTAGTTTATGATCTCTGATACAGTTTGTAATCCTGTGTTTGATAAACCTACATAGCAGTAATCAAAGAAACGCCTAACAGCGCCACAGCATTAAGAAGTGACCAGTCAGGAAGCATGCTGTCAGAACAGCAAGAATAACCACGGCACTGTGAGTCGCATTCGAAAATAGAAACATGCCACTGGCGTGGACCAATCAGATCTCAGCACAGGCACCCGCTTCAAAGACCCTCACCATCACCAGCCCCTCAACACCAGTCTCTGAGATGGAGAGATCAAGAGTAGCTCTCATCACTCTACTGTGTAAGTAAACTTCTACATCTGTTCAGCTTCATCTCATAGTGGACTTTGTGACACTCTAGAACCATCAGAACATCTTGGTTCTGTACATGTTTGTTTAATCTGGGTTTGATTTTGTGTTCCAGGTGTTTTGATCGCCAGCATCTCTGGACTCGTAGTGGAGATGAGAGTCAAACCAGGAGACAATGCCACCATCTACTGTGACTGTCCTCGGAGTGCCAGACATACAGTAATATGGTTGAGGAAATCCTCACACAAGCTAGAACCTCCTCTCATTCGCCTCACTGAAGATTCAAAACTGCCTCGTTACTCTCGTGTGTGGAACAGCTCCAGCCTAACGTACGACCTGCTGGTGGAGAAGGTCACTGAGTCAGACCTGGGACTGTACTACTGCGCTCTAAATACAAGTGGAGGAAGACTCCCAGATGTTTATTATGAGGGAAACAGAACCACGTTCCTCTCTTTCCTGGGTGAGTCTGTTCATTCTGACCTACCGGTTCTTCTGATCTGGGTCTCCTTCCAAAGTTAAAGCTAGTTGTGTTGCAGGTTAAATGGCACCTAGGTTGGTAAATGAGGTTCTGTTTACCCAGTTAATGTAGCTCAAGACTGTAATCTCTGCTGGAAGCTGCTGATCAGTGCATGTCCTGCGTGTGTTCTCCTCGCCTCGGTCGTCTCCTCCACCTGTGTGTGCTGCATCTGCCGCAACAGAACTAAAGGTACTCTCCAACATCATAAACCTCACCTCTGATAACTAGAACATTAGTTTAGATGTGTAGCCTAGTTGTTATTCCAAGTGAATAACGAAGTACAGAATGTTTCTAACTGTACTGAAGAACTTCATGGTCATAACGTCGTGTCCTTCCCAACCATAACAGCTGATGGTGCAGCAGAGCGACGAGGGAATATGGAAATGAGGAACCATGATGAGGTAATAACACACAGCACACTTTATATTATACACTCATTTAAATACAAGCGGGTCGTTTCAGGATTAAGGTCTTTGTAATACCAGCAGGGTGAAGATGATGAGGACGAGTATGACGATTTCGACGACTCTGTGGACATCCCGAGCAACGAACAGACAGACCTGAAGAAGGGGACAGTTGAAGACTCCGATTTGATCTATTCTGAGGTTGATTTTGAGAAAGTGTAGACCTGAGGAGGACGCTGGACATTCAGGAGGTTGAAGAATGAACTGACCTCACTCAGAAGTAGTTGGAGTTGGTGTAGTTCCGGTTGAGTGATATCAGGGAGTCATTGTGATTCGAGTTTCTGTGTATAGCGCTCACTTCCAAAGATCTGGCTTATACTACATTTGAAGGGATGTTAACTCAGGGGACGGTTCGGGAACGCCCACACCTGAGTAAGTTGTGAGGTGTTCTCTTGTGAGTGGGGAACACAGGCCAGCAACAGACCTGAAGGGAATTACTGGATGTTAGGGTAAGTTAGTGGCTAGGGGCAGATACTGATTCTCATGTTGGACCACATGGGGGCGCCAATCACCGGGGTCTTATAAACTGTGGGCTCAGCTGGAAATGGCGGCTGGAGCAACAGCGGGAAAGCTTAGGGCGTCGAAGATTGCGTTTGGGCCCTCTATCTTTTCTTCCTTTGGTGGACATGCTTCCATCAACTGATACAAACCTGAATGCTACCATGAACGGAGCTTGACCTGGTGTGCCACAGGCTCATGGACTGAGCTGCCACCCCTCCAGGATGATTCGAGGACCCGGGGACAGGTGACCTTGGTCTCTCATTGGCTCCAACCAGTTAGGCACACACCTCTCTGTAGGGTTCATCTGCCACGGACAAAGGGCAACATGTAGGTGGCAGTGTGTCTTCATCACAGTCAGGGGCAGCATCCTAATCCAAACCCTAGACAGTTTTTGTGAGTAGGACTTGTGGGTCCCTGGGCTTGTGAAAACTGGATGTCAAAGAAGGCATCATAGTGGAGTTTGATACGAGTGGGCTCATGCTGAGAGAACGTGCAGGCCACACTATCAAGTCTGGACGACCACAGAGGCACTGTGTCCAGTGTGTGGTGGTGTTTACAGGGGCACTCCGGTGGGTCTTCTGTTCCCCACATCCCATGAAGCTAAAGAACGCTGCACTGACAGGGGGATATGCATGTGGCGTGTGGCGTCTCCTGGATTGAAATGTGGATCTGATTCCTGCCAGAGTGGCTTGTCCGTTCACACGGAGCAGCTCCAGTAAGACGATGCCGGTTTACCATCATTAAGCACCCATGGGGTACGGCTCCCACTGAAGAGTTACTGTGTGTGACGTAGTGCTTCCTATGATGTCTTCCTGGATTACAAACGTGACACTGGGGATAAAGGAATGTTCTGCCATCCATCTGGCCCCCCCATCTTGCCTCGTTCAAACTCATCGTTCATATGTCTCCGTGCTATGAACAACCGCTGACCAGTGTTCAACCTCACTCATAGAGAGAACAACCTCACAACTTCCCAAACCATCAAACCACCAGTTTTAACATACTTGATATCACATGACTTATAGTGTCAGTGCCTGTATTATAATTAGGTCCGGGACCCCTGATAGTGGGTCCCCCTGGGATCTCTCCCCATGTTGTGCTCTGTGTGTTCTCTTGCTGCCAGCTGTTTTGTGTGCTTTAAAGGGTTCTCCATTAAGATATACATATTGTAGCTGTTGAGAGATGGCCACGCCCTTCCACAGCACTACAAAATCTATATTTTGTACAGCTTATTTCTCTCCACTTTAAGCTGAAAATGTTGATTACGACTTCCTGAGAGAATGTTCACACGTTTCGCTGAAATGGAATAAAGTCTGTTTGAGTTCTAGTGAAACGAATATGTGAGACAGTTTATCCCAGTGTTAGCATTGCTGCTATGATGACGGTTCCTGTGTTTAACCTACTTCCTCCAAGGGCCTGCTGGGGAGTTGTACAACCTTACTAGTTTCATATCAGTTACTGAACATCCAGTAGCAATTTGGTCAGAATAAAAAGATCTAAAATCCATCAATAATGCGCCTGGAGATCAAACAGAGCCTCCCCCCATATCATCCAGGAACTACTGAAACAAGTCTGGTTCTGCTGCAGACACCATGAGTGACTGAGTTCCTGCATGGATTACTGAGGTCTTCACATCACCACCAGAAGAGCGCTCTTCTAACTGCCCTGTACCACAGACCCTCTGTACTTTTATTTCCACCCCCGACTAACTGAGACAGCTAGACAAGAACCCTCTGGCCCTTGAGCTTGTTCCATTTTAGGATTTCTAGAACCGTGGTGCTATTCAGAGTTTGGTATTGCAAACCATCCTGTGTTTACACCGTTTACACCAACTACTCTGGAACCAAAGAACAGTCAAGGAGAGATAACATCCACATCCAACAGAGGGCGCTACACATCAGTAGTAAACAGTGGGTACCAAGATGGCGGAGCGTATAGCATGACCTGCGAGTGTTTGGGCTGTTGGATTCCAGATGCGTTTTTATATCCAGAACGCAGCCACAGATCAACTACTGGAGATCAGAAGATCAGAAGAGGTTCTCCAGCAAGAACACTGAGTGGCAGCATTATCGCCTCCTCCTATCCCATCAACCGGAACACCCCGCTGAAGAACCTACTATTCTTTGGTTCCCAGCTGGGAACAAGCTTAACAGACACCTGCTCCACCTTGTGGTAAAAAAAAAAGGCCTAATGGAGGGCATGAGTGTTGCTCGTCAGGCTACTACAGGTGACTGTTTTTCTAACCGTGTGTTATAAGGAACTTCCCACACATTCCAAAGAAACGCTTACTGACAGTTTCGAGCCAGGGATGGAAATGTTGTGGTGGGGTCAGTATGACTGCAGATAGAACAGTGATGTGTGAGTCCCCCTCCCCCACACTGAGAGCTAGAGAGTCGCCACTACAACAGGAAACCCACAATGAGACCCTGCAGCTTAGAGTCGTTACTGACTGATCAGCCTGACTGTGTAGGATATGACTCGACAGATCTAGTTGAACTGGGTGAAAACTGATTTATGAATTTGGTTCATGAGTTTAGTAACAGGTCCAATCTAAGCGTCTAATCATAAGGTTAAAGTTCAGTGCAATGGAAAAAAACTGTGGGTACGTGGGACTGCTGGATCGTGCAGTCATGGAAACATCTGTGGGTTAGCTCGACGGCCCTCTACAAAGAAGAGCAGAGACAAACAGACAACTACTGTTCCGAGAAAGCCATGCAACATCAATAGAGGTCACATACACGCCAAACCCCTCCAGCTCGGTTCCACCCACACCACATACATCAGATCAAGACGTAATACCATTGCCTTCATGTGTGCGATCTTCAAGGTTCTGGCTAATGCATCAACCACAAACCTGAGCAATGCATGCGCAGCTTTAGACCATCGAACCCCAGCTGCTACTGCAAGAACCAGCTATAGGTGCGGCTTTCAGAGCTCAGCAGCAGCCCTGACTTTCAAAAACAGGAAACCCACAAGAGCCCCTGCAGCTCGAGCTTACTGACCTTTCATGCCAATGACTGCTTGTCCTTACTTGCTTACGAAGTGTTTGGTTTGCTAAGCAGTGAGATTTTAACCTGCTCAAAGAACCATTCACGCAAAAGTTCTTTTGTTATAACACGAAGCGTCTCTGGTGCCCACCTGT
>JAMWET010000017.1:0-237142 GCA_024036415.1 Prochilodus magdalenae | reverse complement strand
GCACAAATAAGCGGAAATATGTCGCCGCTGGGTAGTACAAGTTCCTGTACTCCCGGCTGACCATGAAACATTTCACTTCATCGCTGTGGAGACTGAAAGGTCTGCTGGTTGGCTTCTACTCCCGTCTACTCCCCGGCGAGAGCTTGCTCTTTCAAACGCTGACAGCTTTTGAGGGGGGCGTAAAAATTGTTCCACTGAAACGAGTGGGAACAGCACCCGGTTTCAGCTGCGAGCTTCCCTCTATGTAGTCCGCAGCAGTGAAGTGCCGGCTGCACACAATGGTACTCCCGTGCCGAATCACAAAGTTTACCCCTTCATCTCTCCTTATCGCACGCACCCATTTTTTCTTTTGCTCGCCGTCAGCCGGAAAGCCATGGAAACTGAGATACGGCTGCTTTTGTTTCGAGTTCGAAGACCTTGGTACACTGCAAAATCTCTTGTTCTTGGACTCTGCCATCACTGTTTACTGTTTAGCGGAACTAAGGTTACCCATCCACGTGTGTTTCCAAAAAAGAATGCGTGTGAAAAGGGCCTATCTTAGGATTCTAGCTAGTCATAGATATTGAGGATAGTTATTCACGTAGGGACTAATGACGTTCGTCTGCGGCAATCAGAGATTACTAAGGCTAATATTAAAGAGGTGTGTCAATTAGCCCAGAAGATGTCCAATGCCGTAACATGCTCTGGCCCTCTCCCAGTTCGGCGTGGCGCTGAAATCTACAGCAGATTATGGTCGCTGAACTGCTGGTTGTCCAAGTGGTGCTCAGAAAACAATGTGGGCTTTATAGACAATAGCCTATATGTACACTCTCTTACGCATTCCGAGTAGCCAGCCAGCTTCATCCCTTCCTGTTTTGCTAGTAAACAGCGCAGCTATGGCATTTTTCACTCGCTCGCTTCAGGATTTGCCTAGGATTACGGTCAACGTCGTCACTCGTATTATTCAGACATTGTGTCAGACGTCAGCAACAATGAAGGAGAAGGGCTTCAAACTCTACATTTCAAGCTACGTCCACAATTATGAAGGTAAGATCCGGTCTTGTCTTACTAACCCTTTAACAAAAAACGTTCCACCATATTCTCATTTTTGATGTTGCACTGTATATTTATAATCAAGAAACGAATTTTAATCAGTGTTTGTTTGTTTGGTAAGTTTGTCTGTATGCTTTACTAATTAGTAGTGCATCAACTTCAAATCTTATCCTGCTGAACATCTTACCTTGTATAAAACCGAATGTCACTGTCCGTGCCAGCAAAGCGGTGAATGCCAACAATGCGACAGCCGTGGGATCTGGAGCCTAAGCGTAGTCGTGGTCCCCGGGGAGTGTATCAGCCTCCTTGACAGGTGTCATCCTCCGTCGGTCGCTTTCTCCTATTCCAAACCCCCGGTCTCGAAAGTGGAACAGAGAAATTGTTCCCCTCAAACAACATCAGCACCGCTCCCTTCTTTAACAGTCGCCGTCCTGACTTGGACTGTGGTTCATGCACATCCTCTTTCTTGAAATGCCGGCTACACACGCGGGTATCCGGAGTGACTGTGAAGTTCTCTCTCCGGATAGCAGCAAACCATACTTTGTTGTACTTACTGGAGGCCTGACATAAAGGTACACAGCAATGTTCAGCTGTAGCACTGTCAGTTTGCTGAAACTTAAACTTCTTTACTTGAGACATTATCGCGATTTCCCTAAACTCAACACAACAGTGTGGATAGCGGAAGTGGCTGAGCTGGCTGAGATTTTAGCGGAAATACGTCACCACCCCTGTGTGCATGTACCCCATTGGTCTACGTTTGAGGGTAAGCCTGGTCTTTTGAGTCGGGACGGTATCCACCCCTCGCGGGAAGGTGCTGCTCTCATTTCGTGTAATATAGCACGAAGTCTTAATCAGAGTAGGAGAGTTAATCGCCGACAAACCAGGGCCAAGAACAGGCGGCAGACAAACAGGCTAAACCAAGTGTCTGCTCGCTGCCTGGAGACGCCACATAGGATCCATAGAATCAAGATTTTAAAAAACTGCAAACAGTTAGTCTTACTAACCTAATTAACATCAGACCAGTTCAACCAGTTCACAATGATCGTACGCCGAGTCTGAAACTAGGTCTGCTCAATATCATATCACTTACATTTAAGGCCGTCCTTATTAATGATCTCATTACTGATCATAGTTTTGAAGCACTGTGTCTCACAGAAACGTGGATTAGACCTGAAGAGTATCTAGCTTTAAATGAAGCCACCAAGACAGGCTACAGTTATGTACACCGTCACAGTTTAAACGGGCGAGATGGAGGTGTAGCAACCATCTTCTCCAGTTCTTTAGGAATAAACCAGAAAGCAGGCTGCACGTACTCTTCTTTCGAAATTCTGTTTCTTAATATATGTGATCAAAGAAAGAAAATTAATAACAGTCTCAAATAAGGCAATAATCGTTGGAGAATTTAATATACACCTTGACAAACCACAGGATCCACTTAGTAAGGCATTTTTATCCATCCTAGACTCAGTTGAGTGCGCATGCGCGGAGAGTGCACGCTGCCTGTTACAGTAGCTCCCGTTTTGTTTTCGTTTTTCGTCTATTTATCTTAATATTTCTTTAATTTATTTTACAAGCAACTTAGTGAAGCTGTGCCCTCTCGAATCATGCTAGTAGAGAGAGTTTTGGTCAGTTTTTTCGCTGTGAAAGTCCTACTTTCACTCTCCTGGTGCACCGCGGCACACCACCAGCATGGTCCCTTTGTTTACACCCGGGATCAGCTGATCGCGCTGAAGCCGGCCGGCATGGACACCAGGACCGCTAACATCCCCGAAGAGCTTTGGAGACGGACGCACAGGGGATGTAGAGGAGGAACTAAACAGCGCACGGGGAAATCGAGGGCGAAAAGACGGAGGCTTATGGAGAAAAAGGGATATAAGCCGCGTCTTCCCACTCTCATCATGGGCAACGTGAGGTCTCTGGCTAACAAGATGGACGAGCTAACAGCGTTAGCCATGAGTCAGAAAGAGTACCGGCAGTGTAGTTTAATGTGCTTTTCGGAGACATGGCTACACCAGGACATTCCGGATGACAACGTTTCCATCACTGGCTTTCAGACTGTTCGGGCCGACCGGGACTGCACCGAGAGCGGTAAGCATAAAGGGGGAGGGCTAGCTGTGTTAGTTAATAACTGCTGGTGCTCCCCTGGTCACATTACCATCAAGGAACGTATCTGTTGTCTGGACATTGAGCTACTGACTGTTGGACTTAGGCCATATTATTTGCCGCGGGAGTTCTCCCATGTTGTTGTCGTGGCTGTTTATATCCCCGCCTCTGCCAACCCGACGTCGGCGTGTGGCGTCATTCATTCCACCATAGCGCCTATGTCTCCAAACTCAACATCCGACTGCCTTCATTGCCATATCAGGTGACTTCAACCACGTCACTATGGCCAGGACATGTCCCACCAGAGAGGAGAGAACACTGGACCTGCTTTATGCTAATGTTAAGGATGCATACAGCTGCTCCCCCCTCCCCCCTCTGGGTGGATCTGATCATAACTTGGTCAACATTAGCTCAAAGTATGTGCCTCAGGTAAAGAGTCAGCCTGTGACCACGAGGACAGTGAGGAGATGGTCAGAGGAGACTTCTGAAGTGCTGCAGGACTGCTTTGAGACTACAGACTGGACAGCACTCTATGAGCCTCATGGAGAGGACATTGACGGGCTCACAGAGTGCATCACAGACTACATCAACTTCTGTGTGGACTCCACTGTCCCAACCAGGACTGTTAAATGCTACCCAAACAACAAGCCGTGGGTAACAAAGGACATTAAAGCCCTCCTTAACAAAAAGAAGAGGGCTTTCAGAGCTGGAGACCGGGAGGAGGTGAGAACGACCCAGAGGGAACTGAAGAGAACCATCAGGGAGGCTAAAGACAGATACAGGAGGAAGCTGGAGTGGAAACTCCAGCAGAACAACATGAGGGAGGTCTGGAGTGGTATGAGGACCATCACCGGCTTCAGGTCCAGCAACAACAGGGGAGTAGAGGGCAGTGTGGACAGGGCCAATGACTTAAATCTGTTTTTCAACAGATTTGACACTGCAAGCTCTGATCTCCCCCTCCCTGACTTCTCTGCTGCCTGGCCTCAACAGCCCACTCCACTCCACCCCCCTCCTCCTCCTGATAGCCTCCCCCCCTCCTGCGATAGTCCACTTCACACCTCCTCTCCTCCCCCACCAGTCACCTCTACAGTGAATCTCACTGCTGACCAGGTGAGAAGACAACTACAGAGACTCAACATGAACAAGGCCGCGGGCCCTGATGGGGTCCCCCCCAGGGTGCTCAAGGCCTGTGCCACCCAACTTTGTGGAGTCCTGCAGCATGTCTTCAACATGAGCCTGTGTCTCCAGAGGGTCCCTGTGATGTGGAAGACGTCCTGCATTGTTCCTGTGCCAAAGACTCCGCGGCCCAGTGACATCAAGGACTACAGGCCATCAAGGACTACAGGCCAGTGGCACTGACGTCTCATGAAGACAATGGAGAGACTTGTCCTGGAACAGCTCCGGCCCATGGTCCAGCCACTTCTAGACCCCCTCCAGTTCGCCTACCAACCTCGTCTGGGAGTTGAGGATGCCATCTACCTGCTGAACCGAGTCTACGCTCACCTGGATAAGCCAGCCAGCACTGTGAGGGTCATGTTTTTTTACTTCTCCAGTGCATTTAACACCATTCAGCCTGCTCTTCTGGGTGACAAGCTGAACGTGATGCAGGTAGACGCCCCCCTCGTGTCCTGGATTGTTGACTACCTGACTGGCAGACCACAGTATGTACGCCTGCAGCACTGTGTGTCAGACAGAGTGGTAAGCAACACTGGAGCCCCGCAGGGAACTGTCCTCTCTCCCTTCCTCTTCACCCTCTACACCACAGACTTCAACTACTGCACAGAGACCTGCCATCTTCAGAAGTTTTCTGATGACTCTGCAGTATCAGCAGGGGTGATGAGGATGAGTACAGGGCCACGGTGAACGACTTTGTTGCGTGGTGTGAGCTGAACCATCTGCAGCTCAACGTGACAAAGACAAAGGAGCTGGTGATGGACCTGAGGAGGGACAAAGCACAGGTGACCCCTATTTCCATCAAGGGGGTCAGTGTGGACACTGTGGAGGACTATAAATATCTGGGTGTTCACATTGACAATAAACTGGACTGGGCTAAGAACACTGACGCCCTCTACAAGAAGGGCCAAATTCGTCTCTATTTTCTGAGGCGTCTGAGGTCCTTCAACATCTGCAGGACTATGCTAAGGATCTTCTATGAGTCTGTGGTGGCGAGTGCAATCCTATACGCTAAATAGCCACAGCCACTTTACTTTTTATTTTATTTTTTATTGTATTATAAGACTTTATATAGGTGTATATTGAAAAATTTCTCTCTTGTTGTAAATTATTATTGTTTATTCTAAATGGTTGTTACTGTAAAAACTGCAATTTCCCCCTGGGATCAATAAAGTATTTCTGATTCTGATTCAGTATCACTCAGAATATAATGGGACCAACTCATTACTGTAGCCACACTCTGTATTTAATTTTAACCTTCGGAGTGAATATAGACAATCTAACTATACTCCCTCAGACCACAGCAGTCATCATTATCATTATCTTATCTCAGATGAAATCAGCTTTAGTCATACTATAGGTTTATCCACACAATACTGTGTTAAGCGCACTATGACATCCTCTACACCTCGTAGCTTTATTGAAAACCTCCCAGATCTGTCAAATACTATTAGCTGTCTGTCTAAACCCACTGATCTCGATATTCTTACCCAATGCTTGGAGGACACTTTTCACTCTACTTTAAATAAAGTGGCTCCATTACAACGTAAAAGAATTAGGCAGAAGAAACTTGCTCCATGGTATAATGATCACACTCGAGCTCTAAAACAGACTGTCAGACAACTAGAGCGTAAATGGCGCCTGACTAAACTTGAAGTATTCCAGTCTGCCTGGAAGGATAGCCTCATAGACTATAGAAAAGCTCTAAGTGTAGCACGTTCATTTTATCTGTCCTCACAGATAGATAACAAAAATAATCCAAGATTATTTAGCACAATTTCTAAATTAACCAAGAGTCAATCTGCGACTAAACCCCAGATACCGTTAAAATACAGTAGCAATGACTTTATGAATTTCTTCAATAATAAAATTGAAACAATTAGGCTAAAAATACAAAATGTGCAGGTAACAGCTTCAGATGTACCTCCCAGTACAGCTAATGCTAATCTAGAGCACAGTATAACTCCTGCAGAGAGGCTGGAATCTTTTTCTGTACTCCAACAAAGAGAACTATTTTAAATAATTTCATCCTTGGATTAGAGTGTTCCTGCTACCCCTTCATGATTCGCACTATGGGCCTCATAGGCTAATAGTGTGGATATCCAAGCCTCATGAGGAAGAATGGGCACTGCAGCCTTTTCTTCACTGAAGGATTGAATCCTACCTCCACAAAGTAGAAGACCATGATCTTCATCTTTAAACACTACCAAACTATTGAGGGTTGTGTTAGGGAATGTTACCTCTTCCTGAGCCATCACACAGAGATCTCTGAATGCATCTTCACGTTCTTTTACTGTAAGCGCAGGCATCTCGGGTCTTGTGTTTAAAGAAATTGTCTCCACCTTTGACTGCTTTGTGGCCTTGTTCTTCAGATCTATCCACTTGTAAATAACTCGCTTTACCCAAGCAGTGACTCCAACCAGTCTAGACAAGCTGCTAAACTTCTTTACATTCAGAAGGTTCTTGACAACAGATCCAGTTTGTATCTTTTTTGCAAAATCATCACAGGGCCTTTTTATAGAATCAATTTCAGCTTTACTTGAGCAGAGAATAGGGATAGTCTTTACCTTGGATTCTTTATCTTTAATGCCTTTTTGAGCAGTCTCCAGGACTCATTTACCTTCAGCTCTTGTCATTACTGCTGAAAATGACTTCCTTTGCAGCTTATTGACGCTGTTTCTTGCATCAGTTGCAATA
Source organism: Prochilodus magdalenae (assembly GCA_024036415.1). NCBI lineage: Eukaryota > Metazoa > Chordata > Actinopteri > Characiformes > Prochilodontidae > Prochilodus > Prochilodus magdalenae. Next base: position 230,137 of record JAMWET010000017.1, on the reverse strand, counting down.
TCTCCAGCAGATTTTATTGGCCATTCTTTCAAAGACTGTTTCAGGAACTCTGGACCATTCTGCCAAGCCGTGTCCTCCTGGAGATCTTTTGGAGTAGCTTCCCTTGTGATAATGTCAGCAACATTAATATTTCCTGGAATCCACCACCAGTCTTCAACTGGTCCAGCTTTTTGGATTTCACCAATTCTGTTGGCAAAGAATGTCTGGTATCCATAGCTGTCTCTCTGAATGGCTCCCAGCACTGTTTGACTGTCCACTAGGTGGAACCAGTGCTCTATCTCCATCCGGCCATGGATCTCTACATACTTTCTGAGCCTAGCCGCAAAGACCGCACCACAGACCTCAGCCTTGACTGCATCTCCCTTCTGGTCTAGTGGTGTTAGCTTAGCCTTAGATTCCACTAACCTGATGCCAATACCTTGATCTGTTTCCCACCTAAAGTACAGGACAGCTCCGTAGGACTTGTCACTTCCATCTGAAAAGGTGATAGTGCAGGGTTTCCCCTTACAGCCTGATGGGGTAAGGCTTCTATGGAATTTAATTTGTCCCAACTGTACATACTCCTGGAACAGCTTTATGGCCTCTTTTCTGAGTCCTTCAGATAGTGGCTTGTCCCAGGTTTCTCGGGCCAAATTTCCACCTCCTGTCTCCTGAAATGCCTTTCTGACAAGGATAGCACCCTTCTGCTTAACAGGTGTTACTAGCCCAATTGGGTCATAGAGTCCAGCTACCTGGCTTAACAGTTCTCTTCTGGTTAAAGGATTGGGTGTGTGTGAACTCACCTCTTCCATCAAAAGGTCCTGACCTGTTCGCATCTTCTTTCTTCTTTCTTTCTTGAGAAGTTGATTGAAGTCATCATGTACAGTTTATCTTCCCCTACCAGATATCCAATTCCTAAGGCTTTGTTATCTTCGACTCCCAACTGCTTTTTTTGTTTGCTCTCTACCCTCCTGCCTCCCACTTTGCCCTGACCAGACCCATGGCTTCAAGGAAAATCCACCAGCTTCCAGAATCCCCTCTATCTCTTTGGTGATATCTACCAGCCTGTTCATGTCATTGTGGGACACGAGAATATCATCCATGTAACTGTCTTCCTCAAGGACTCTGCGTGCCTCCTTTAGATGAGAAAACTTAGTGAGTCTTGCAGTCTCTCGCATAGCCAGCTGTGCTATGCACCCAGCAGGACGATCACCAATATTCACTCTCGTGATAGCATATTCTTCTATTTTGTCCTCTTGCCTGTCCCTCCAGAGAAACCTGTGGAGATGCATCTCACGGTCCTCCAGCCACACAGAGTTGTACATCTTTTGGATGTCTCCCAAGACTGCATGTACTCCTCTTCTAAATCTGATGAGGACAGCTCTTACTGGATTTAGGACATCTGGTCCTTTAAGTAGCAAATCATTCATACTCACTCCGTGAAACTTTTGACTACTATTCCAAACCAGTCTCACTGGAGTCGTGACAGAGTGGGGATTTGGCGCCACCAAGTGGCTGACGTACCACACTGGTCCTTTCCAGTCTTCAATCATCAGCCTCTTTGCTGCTCCTCGCTCAACCATTTCATGAACTTGAGCTGTGTATGCAGTGAGCCACTCAGGTTCTTTCCTAAGCTGTTTCTCTCTTCTCAGAGAGAGGTTTCCTCTCACAGGTGGAATTTTCTCCAGTTCTTCAACTATCTCCAGAGCGATGGTGCACTTATTTCCAAACCTGTTTGTCATCACTCTGAATATGTCAGTCGCCGTGTTGTAAGTGGGCAGCCTGAGATCTTTAACAATCTTCTCATCTATGCTGTCAAGAAGCTGGATCTTTTTAACCTCTTCTGAACCGGATGGCTCACCTTGCTTTTGTAAACTCTCCCAGTCCCTCTTCCAGCGATGGAAATCTCTTTTGCAGCCAGTGAACATAGGCATGTTCACTCAGGTTTGTTGACGGTGGAGCAGAGGGGCGCTGACTTCTCAGGGAACCCTCATGTCTGTGTCACCTTCTGACTCTCCCTTTTTAGTTATGCTGTAATAGCCAGGCCTGCCGGAGTCACTGCTGCACTCTGTTAACACCGTGTAGTGTGTTCAGGTCTTCTGTCAGAGCTAACAGTCTGTCTGTTCTCTTTGTCTGAGCTGAACTGCGGCCCGTCCTGTGTGGCCTGATGCTGTTGCTACATCTGCTCCGACTGGGAGCCACTGGTAGCCTTTACCACCACGGAGCTCCTGGCTGTCCTGCACTGTGGAAGCTTGGCCTGCGCCTGCTGACCCATCTTATGAACCACCAACATCATTACAGACTAATCAGACATTATACTCTCCTTTCTTGTGCTGTCTTGTATCTGGTGTTGACCCGAGGAGGATGGGTTCACCCCTTGAGTCTTGGTTGCTCTTGAGGTTTCTTCCTTCCTAACTAAGGGAGTTTTTCCTTGCCACTGTCGCCCTCAGCTTGCTCATTGGGGGCTCGAACACCAGATTCTGTGTCAAGATTATTTGTAAAGCTGCTTTGTGACAACATCTGTTGTAAAAAGCGCTATAAAAATAAATGTTGATTGATTGATTGATTTATTGCTCACAATATTATTCAACAGTACCCGAAAAGCTTGGCTGACTACTTGGATGATGGCAAGACAATGAATGGGACTGGTTATGAATCTTTTTTGACACAACTCAAGGTACGTGTAGAACATGTTAACAGGGGCAACACCTATGCAAAACGCAGAGCTCCAAAGTGTGGTAATGAATCTCTTACACCCAAGAGAGGACCAGTGGTCAGTTATGGATGCTTACAGTGGCAACCAGAAATTCCACCAGAAGAAACAGAAGCAGGGATGGAAGAGAAGAGGCTTCGAATGGCTGAACTTCATTCAGAGTTTGGTTCAGCTGCTGCTGACAAAGCTGAAGTTGACTATTACTTGAAGAGCACCTACTTGCAGCGTAGGATGATTAATGCTGAACCAGCTCCTGCCATAAAAGATCTCTGAGCACAGTGGCCATTGCTATTTGTGCAGAAGTCTTTATATTCACATTTTGAGCTGCTTACCGGTGTCCCTACCAGAAAAATGGATCAAGCAGTTGAGGAAAGAGGCAGACTAATTGTCAACTACTTCAGGACCAAACCAACCAATGACGTGGTTAAGAAAGTCCTTGGCACACATGGAGAAGAAGAGGTTGCAGCTCTCGTTGTGGAACTGCTCATGGCATATTTTAAGGAAAAAACAGAGGACCTCATACTTAAGGCAGAGGTACCTATTGCGTTTTAAGTTGGGATGTGGTTACATTATTTTTATACAGCTATTTGATATCCAGTGGTGTTTTATTCATTAATTAAGCCTGCCAACTGAACCTGTTGCTTAAAGGGGGTAGTTTAGTTTTGAGCACAACCCAGCTCTGTATACAAAATTTGTTTGACTTGTTGATTTCCAACAGTATCTGCAATATAAAAGAATACATGATTGTATTGGGTTGGTGTATTGTTATATTATCAACACCTGGAGAATTTTGATTTTATAAAATGTATGTCTTCCAGACATTGACAAATTGGTTATCGTGCAGAGATGGGTAAATTGAGGTCAAATGTGAAATATGGTGAACTCCCCCATAAATATTTTTGTTTATTGTACCCCTTGGTGCTACTAGACTCCTTGGCATAAAACTAGGCTGTATGTCTGGTCACCACTTGCTGCTTTTTACATGGTGTTTTTATCTTGCAGGAGACTGCTAGTGTGGTTGACGTTGAAAGGACACTGGACATGGCAGAGAGCCCACGGTTGATCATTCTTGGTATGGGTATACCCATCAGCCATAATATTATGACCACCTTCTTGTTTCTACCCTCACTGTCCACTCAGGAGCACTTTGTAGTTCTACAATTACAGACTGGAGTTCATCTGTAACTCTATATACTTAGTTCCCTTTTACCCTGTTCTTCAATGGTCACGACCCCCAGAGAGCAGGTACTATGTGGGTGCTGGATTATTGTCAGCGCTGCAGTGACACTGACGTGGGGGTGGTATGTTAGTGTGTGTTACGCACAAAGCAACTTGCAGAATGAAGTTAATTTATTTGAAAATGGGAATTCTACAGAGTTTGCGAAATGTCTGCATAATTAAATCATTAAGCTTTAAACAAAGTCAAGATTTTTTGTCAGATTTGTCCAGACTATGGTCTTCTCTGTTGTTATGGATGTAAAAGCTGGACAGTTACAAAGTGGGACAATTTAAGTTTTAGTTTTGGGTAAAGCTCAGATCATAAAGAAAGCAAAACTGTTAAGAAACCGTGGTTTTGTTTATTTGTCAATAATTTAATTATGCATTATTAATTTCCCTTTCTTGAGTTCTGTAACATCAAGGGATCAAAGTTCAAATCATAGTAATAACTGTAATCAATCAGTTCTCAACCTTCCAGCCGTTAATAGTAATTAGAACTTTTGACTAAACTGTGCTGATATTCAAAAGCAGTTCTGCAAGTTTTATCGGTCAACCCTCATAACTCATTTCCATGTTAGTGTTGGCATCAGGTTTATTCTTCTGCAGCAAAATGTAGAAAATTTGAACTCTCAATCGCGCTTACTGCTGCAGAAAGAATATCTAGTCTAAACTTTGTCTGTCTTTTATGTTGTCATTTACATATCAACAAAGAAACATGCATCTCCAAAACTGTAACTTTATGAGAGTAATTTTATAGTATTTCTGTTGGTCCATTTCATCATGAAATTTTCACAGAATGTGAAGGACAGCTGCTGTGTTCAAATGATGTAGTAAACTAAAAATCCACAGAAATGGAGATACATGTTTTCTTTGGACAGTGATAATGTGTAAGCTCCACAGTGTTCTTTTTTTGTTTTTAGTTTGTAACAGTGCATGTTATTTATTTTTTTTCCAGATATTTCTTCAGGATCAACCCAGAGAGAGGATCAAAGGCAGGCAGAGGCAAAGTAATAAGCAAGAGAACTGGGCAGCTAGTTCAGAAAAAGGCTTTGGCAATCAATCCACATGTTTGTTCCTTGATGAGGAAGCTTACAGAATTTGAGTGGGACTTCTGAGGTACCTGTTGCTGCTTAATTATTTACTTCAAATAGTTACACTACATTCATAGAGTATTTACTCTTCTGTTATTTACCTTGTGCTTTTACACTCATCTTTTTATTTTGTCTCCTGTTTTTTGTGTTTACACTTATTTTCATTCACACTGTTTATTAATTACTATGAATTAACTAACAGACACACTGCTGCTATAAGCATTCAACCCTGTTGTGCTGTCAGACTTTAAAGTTGGCTCCAGCTGATGATGTGAAACGTACACAACATGCTATCTTCTCAGGGCACACGTTACTCTTGCCCCACCTCCCCACCCACATCAAAAAGGAGTAAAAATGAGATGCACAGAAAAAGCAGGAGCAAAAACACAGAAAAGCAGCACATAAATAAAAAAACAGAGGACAGCAATTTAGAGAGTAAATAGCTCACTAAGGACTATAAAAGTATATGCAATGATATTAGCAGGTGTTTTTTATTTTATTTTATATATATATATTTTTTACAAATTAAATGACATTAAATTGTCATTAAAACTTGTGTATTACTTTCGGGCTCCAGCCTGGACGGGACGCACCTGCATGAAAATCAAAAAAGGAATTTTCAGTTGCTGTTGCCCATATTTGTTAGCATGAGTGGACTGTAGTTGTTGAGCTCCTGTTTTTTTCAGTGAGGGATTTTTGCCTCAAATGTTTTCATGCTGTTCTGTATTTATTGTAATTTTTTTAATATTTCGGATCCAAAGCCTTGAAATATGTATCAGTGTAGATATGTGATTTAAATAAAATAAAGCAGAACAGTAAAGTAGGAGAAACTTGTTTTGGGAGGAAAACAATATTTTCCGAGATGGGTACCTTGCAAATATGTCTAGAAGGAAGGAAAACATTGTTTCTTAGCAAAGGGCAGTGAAATCTTGAACGTGGCAGTACAAAATGAACAGTGTCATTTTCATTGCATTTAGGCGCTGAAAAAGCGTTTGGGAGCTTTAGAAGCGCCTACAGGCTTTAGAACGGCCAAAAAGCTCAACGTTGTAATAAAACTTGTTTTGGGAGGAAAACAATATTTTCTGACATGGGTACCTTGCAAATATGTCTAGAATGAAGGAAAACATTGTTTCTAAGCAATAGGAAGTGAAATCTTGAACGTGGCAGTACAAAATGAACAGTGTCATTTTCATTGCATTTAGGCGCTGAAAAAGCGTTTGGGAGCTTTAGAAGCGCCTACAGGCTTTAGAACTGCCAAAAAGCTCAACTTTGTAATGAAACTTGTCTTGGGAGGAAAACAATATTTTCTGACTTGTGTACCTTGCAAATATGTCTAGAATGAAGGAAAACATTGTTTCTAAGCAATAGGAAGTGAAATCTTGAACGTGGCAGTACAAAATGAACAGTGTCATTTTCATTGCATTTAGGCGCTGAAAAAGCGTTTGGGAGCTTTAGAAGCGCCTACAGGCTTTAGAACGGCCAAAAAGCTCAACGTTGTAATAAAACTTGTTTTGTGACAGAAACAATATTTTCTGACATGGGAACACTTTAAATATGTAAATAATGAAGGGAAACATTGTTTCTAAGCAATAGAAAGTGAAATCTTGAACGTGGCAGTACAAAATGAACAGTGTCATTTTCATTGCATTTAGGCGCTGAAAAAGCGTTTGGGAGCTTTAGAAGCGCCTACAGGCTTTAGAACTGCCAAAAAGCTCAACTTTGTAATGAAACTTGTTTTGCACAAAAACAGGCTTTAACACTTTAAATATGTGAGAAAAAGGAAAACATTGTTTCAAACAAAGTTCTGTGGCAGTACAAAATGAACAGTAAACTTGTTTAGGCGCTTAAAAAGCGTTTGGGAGCTTTAGAAGCGCCTACAGGCTTTAGAGCTGGCAAAAGCTCAACTTTGTAATGAAACTTGTTTTGGGAGGAAAACAATATTTTCTGACATGGGTACCTTGCAAATATGTCTAGAATGAAGGAAAACATTGTTTCTAAGCAATAGGAAGTGAAATCTTGAACGTGGCAGTACAAAATGAACAGTGTCATTTTCATTGCATTTAGGCGCTGAAAAAGCGTTTGGGAGCTTTAGAAGCGCCTACAGGCTTCAGAACAGCCAAAAAGCTCAACGTTGTAATATATATATATATTTCTTTTTGTGACAGAAACAATATTTTCTGACATGGGAACACTTTAAATATGTAAATAATGAAGGGAAACATTGTTTAGAAGCAATAGAAAGTGAAATCTTGAACGTGGCAGTACAAAATGAACAGTGTCATTTTCATTGCATTTAGGCGCTGAAAAAGCGTTTGGGAGCTTTAGAAGCGCCTACAGGCTTTAGAACGGCCAAAAAGCTCAACGTTGTAATAAAACTTGTTTTGTGACAAAAACAATATTTTCTGACATGGGAACACTTTAAATATGTCTAGAATGAAGGAAAACATTGTTTAGAAGCAATAGAAAGTGAAATCTTGAACGTGGCAGTACAAAATGAACAGTGTCATTTTCATTGCATTTAGGCGCTGAAAAAAGCGTTTGGGAGCTTTAGAAGCGCCTACAGGCTTTAGAACTGCCAAAAAGCTCAACTTTGTAATGAAACTTGTTTTGGGAGGAAAACAATATTTTCTGACATGGGTACCTTGCAAATATGTCTAGAATGAAGGAAAACATTGTTTAGAAGCAATAGAAAGTGAAATCTTGAACGTGGCAGTACAAAATGAACAGTGTCATTTTCATTGCATTTAGGCCCTGAAAAAAGCGTTTGGGAGCTTTAGAAGCGCCTACAGGCTTTAGAACTGCCAAAAAGCTCAACGTTGTAATGAAACTTGTTTTGGGAGGAAAACAATATTTTCTGACATGGGTACCTTGCAAATATGTCTAGAATGAAGGAAAACATTGTTTCTAAGCAATAGAAAGTGAAATCTTGAACGTGGCAGTACAAAATGAACAGTGTCATTTTCATTGCATTTAGGCCCTGAAAAAAGCGTTTGGGAGCTTTAGAAGCGCCTACAGGCTTTAGAACTGCCAAAAAGCTCAACGTTGTAATGAAACTTGTTTTGGGAGGAAAACAATATTTTCCGACATGGGTACCTTGCAAATATGTCTAGAATGAAGGAAAACATTGTTTCTAAGCAAAAGGAAGTGAAATCTTGAATGTGGCAGTACAAAATGAACAGTGTCATTTTCATTGCATTTAGGCGCTGAAATAGCGTTTGGGATATTTAGAAGCGCCTACAGGCTTTAGAGCGCCAAAAAGCTCAACGTTGTAATAAAACTTGTTTTGTGACAGAAACAATATTTTTTGAGATGGGAACCTTGCAAATATGTCTAGAATGAAGGAAAACATTGTTTCTAAGCAATTGGAAGTGAAATCTTGAACAGGGCAGTACAAAAATGAACAGTGTCATTTTCATTGCAATTAGGCGGTGAAAAAGCGTTTGGGAGCTTTAAAGGCTTAGAAACAATGTTTTCCCTCATTCTAGACATATTTAAAGTGTTCCCATGTCAGAAAATATTGTTTTCCTCCCAAAACAAGTTTCATTACAAAGTTGAGCTTTTTGGCCGTTGTTCTGCCCTCATTAAAGAGTTCCCCTTCTTCAATTAGACAGACAGATGACTCCCATCACACACTGGTCAGATTTGGTAGATTTATTCAAACTGACAGCATGCAAATAGGTGTAAAACTAAAATGAAGAAACGAAATAAAACACACAATCAGCATACAATATGTATAAACTAAGATATCTAACACAGATCCCCAAGCACATGGTCTAGAACTAGCCTAGCAAACCAATACAGTAACTAGCTGACTATGAAATAGCATGTCAAGCATCAATAGCCCGTGCTTCGTTGAAATTACAAAAATATGCAGAAATATACACATATATATTTATACTAAACCATATCTTTCAGAACTACTCACAGACGATGCTTCTATAAGAGATTTCAAAAGAGGATGGATTAAGATGTAGCTGCTGCTTACACCACCACGCCAATGCTGGTCTGGCTGAAACATAGAATTCAGGGTAACTTCCTATAAGTGTCACATGGCTACCATGAATTTTAACATAACTGCCCAAATTTTAAGCCCAACCCCAAAGGCAAAGACACCACCTAGTGACAGGAGGAGGAAATAGCACACAATTACTTAGGAAGTGAACTCAGTCCGGAACACTCCCCGCCTAGTATCTAAAAAGATGCCACCTTTAACAAGGGTAGTTAAAAAAAACCCATAGACCCTAATCAGTCTCTGGGGGGAGTAGTAAGATGACCTCTGAGACAGGTCTTGCTGGACCCATCCTTTGCAGTCTTGATCTCCACCTTCCTTACCCTCCCGTCTGCGCTGGGGAAGGTCTTGACGATGACGTCCATCGGCCAGTCGTTCCTCAGCAACTGGTCGTTTTTTAGGAGGATGACATCACCTTCTTTCAGATTGCGTTTCTCCTTTTCCCACTTCCTGCGTCTCTGCAGGGTGGGGAGGTACTCAGTCCTCCATCAATGCCAAAAGGTGTTGGCAAGGTTTTGGACCTGCCTCCATTGCTTGCCATAGAGGTCCTTCTCGTCAAATTCACCCTTGGGAGGAGGAAGGGCACTGACCTTCTGTGTGAGAAGTGTTGCTGGTGTCACGATGAATGGGGAGTCGGGGTCTGTGGACACAGGAACCAGTGGACGGGTGTTTAGGATAGCTGAGACCTCTGCCATGAATGTTGTCAGGACCTCATGCGTGAGCTTTACTGGGCCGACCTTCAACAGCATCGAGTCCAGGATACGCCTTGCCAGTCCAATTAGCTGCTCCCAACTGCCCCCCATGTGGGAAGAATGTGGTGGGTTGAAGATCCACCTACACCCATTGTCACTGAGATATCCTTGCACCTCCTTACAGGCCCCGATGAAGTTGGTGCCACAATCGCTTCTGATCTGCTTCGCTGGCCCCCTGACTGAGAAGAACCGCCGTAGAGCGTTGATGAAGCTTGAAGAGTCCATTGACTCCAGTACTTCTATGTGTGTTGCCCTGGTGCTCATACATGTAAAAAGCGCAGCCCATCGTTTGCTGCTAGCCAGTCCTCCTCTGGTCCGCCGTGCCGTGACCATCCATGGTCCGAAGACGTCCACACCTACGAATGAGAATGGAAGATCTGCGCTGAGGCGCTCCGCAGGTAAGTCAGCCATCTTTTGAGTCTCCATCTTCCTGCGTAGCTTTCTGCATGTGACTCAGTAATGAAGGATGCTGCTGATGCGACGTTTCCCACTGATAATCTACAAGCCTGCCGCTCTCACAGCACCCTCAGTGAGGTGCCGCCCTTGGTGTTGGACCTGCTCATGATAATGGCGGATGAGCAAGGTTGTGACGTGGCTCTGCCCAGGTAAGATTACAGGACTAACCTCTTTCCCATCCAGGTTTGCCTTGGACAGGCATCCTCCAATCCTGAGAATGCCAGCACTGTCAAGGTAAGGACACAGGCTGAGGAGCGGGCTTTGCTTAGTAATGGCTATTCCTCCTCGGATGCATTCCAATGTCTCCGCGAAGGCATCTTGTTGGACAGCCCGTATTATGATGTTTCTGGCTTCCTCCAGGTCTTCTGTGGGACAGGGTCCTTCATGGATGTGCCAACCCTGGCAGGTGTTCCCCTGTGTGAAGGAGTGGGCAACATGCACGAGCCTAGCAACTGCTCGATTGAGTGACCGCCAGCTGGAGAACTTCCCAAAGCGTGTAGGGTCAAGTTTGTCACTGGTAACCCTGTTGAGATGACAACTGATCTGTGGGCGGATGTCAGAGTCAGAGCTAGGGACAACCAAGTCGAAGGAACTAGGTGCAGGTTCAACCTCGGTCGACATCAACAGAAATGGTGGTCCGCACAGCCATGAGGTGTGAGTTAGGCTGCCTGCTGGGACTGATCGTGACCCATGGTCAGCAGGGTTTTGGCCGGAGGGCATGTACTTCCATTGCTTAGGGCTTGCTGACCTCCTAATGCGCTGCACCCTGTTGCTCACGTAGACGTAGAATCGTCTTGACTCATTGTGGATGTAGCCTAGGACCACTTTACTATCCGAGTAGAAGGTCACGGCATCAAAGATGTTGTCCATCTCATCCACAATCACGTCTGCAATCTCTACAGCCAGGACCGCAGCACACAGCTCGAGCCTTGGAACTGTTGTTTCTGGACGTGGAGCAAGCTTTGCCTTGCCGAACATGAAGCCAACCTCCACATTACTGCTTGCATCGGTTGTTCTCACGTAGGCGACAGCAGCTATAGCAGTGGTGGAAGCATCGCAGAAGACACACAGCTCCTTACTGCATGCTTGGCGGAGAGAGATGGAGGTGTATTGGCGTGGGATCTTGAGCTGTTCAAGCTCCTTCAGAGAGTCCCTCCACAGCTTCCATTCTCTGTACCTTTCCTCAGGAAGAGGGGCATCCCAGTCGCATGACTCTGTGGTGAGCTCCCTCAGTATGGATCTTCCGTGAATGCTTACAGGGGCAGCGAACCCTAGTGGGTCGAACAGACTGTTTACAGTTGACAGGACCCCACGTCTTGTGTAAGGCTTCTCTGCATCAGCAACTTGGAAGGTGAATACGTCTTCCAAAATATCCCAGCTTACCCCCAAACTTCTCTGCATGGGAGGAGGGTATGTGCCGAGATCCATGTCTTTCATCCCCTTAGCCAGATCTTCAGGAGGGAAGGCTCTCATCACAGCCACCCTGTTCGACAAGATCTTGTGAAGCCGGAGGTTGGAGAGGGCCAGCATGTCTTGAGTGTTGTGAAGAAGAGTGATTGCTTCCTCTTCCGAAGGAACCGACAAAAGGCCATCGTCCACATAGAAATTCCTCTCAACAAACAGCCTGGCCTCTATGCCGTACTCCCTCTCTCCTTCTGCAGCAGCTCTTCGAAGCCCGTATGTGGCCACGGATGGTGATGGGCTATTTCCAAAGACATGTACGCGCATCCTGTACTCAATGACGTCATCATCTAGGTCATTATTGCGATGCCAGAGGAAGCGCAGAAAGTTCCGATGGTCCTCACGTATGACAAAGCAATGGAACATCTGCTGGATGTCAGTCGTCACTGCTACTGGCTCCCTCCTGAAGCGCATCAGTACCCCGAGCAAACTGTTGTTCATGTTGGGGCCCGTGAGGAGGACATCATTGAGGGACACCCCTTGGTGTTGTGCGCTGGAGTCGAATACCACCCTCACCTGTCCAGGCTTCTGAGGATGATATACCCCAAACAACGGTAGATACCAGCACTCCTCACCTGGTGGCAAGGGTGGTGCCACTTCTGCATGTCCATTCTCGAAGAGCTTGCTCATGAACTCAGTAAAATGTTCTCTCCTCTCAGGGTATTTCCTGAGTGTCTTGGTGACTATAGCGAGACGGATCCTTGCCTGCTCAAGGTTGTTTGGCAGACGCTGACGTGGGCTGCGGAAGGGGAGTGGGGCCTGCCAGCTGTTATCATCACCCTGTTTCAGTTCCTTCTCCATAATCCTCAGGAAGGCAAGATCCTCCATAGAAGGTGCTGTCTTGTCATCGTCCTTTGTGTGGCAGAAGATGGACTCCCCCATGAGTCGCGTTTTGTCACTTGGTAAGGACGGCTGTTCTGAGACTGAAGGATTCTGGAACTGGCAACTGGGGTCAAGCTTCTCTTTTATTTCGATCTTGTTGAGGCAGGGACACAGAACGCTGGGACGCCCATTCTCAAGAACGTAGGTTCTGTAGGTGTTCACAGGCGAGGGTACGCAGGATTGTCCACCTCTGTTTTATGCACAGCTATCGGGGTTTTAGCTGATTTTGTTGAGAATTTCTCCCACTTAGGTGGCGTGTTGCTGGGCGCTGCAGCAGCAAAGCTTGGATCATTTCTCATCTTTGCTTCTGCACGAATGAAGTCGGCGAACACGGAGAAGGGTGGGAAGTTAGTGTGGTGTTCTTCTTTATACTTTGTACCGTGCACCATCCACTTCTCCTGCAGGTTGAATGGCAGTTTTTCCAGGATCGGGTTAATGCCTCGCGCTGTGGCCAGATAAGCCAAAGCAGGCAGGAACCCATTCTCTTTGGCTGCCTGTATCTCCAGGAGAAGGTCACCTAGTTCTAGTAGCCGCTTGGGTTCTTTATTGGAGTACTTGGGGAATCGTTAAAGCTTGTTAAAGAGAGCTGTCTCCATGGCCTCTGGCGATCCATAAACCTCCTCTAGTCTTTGCCAGACCATGCTGAGGGCCTCAACAGGGTAGCTGATACGAACTGACCTCACTCTCCTTGCATGTTCTGCAGATTCCGGTCCAAGCCACTTAATCAGCAAGTCAAGTTCCTCACTAGGCTTCAGACCCAGATCTTCAGTAGCGTTAGAGAAGGCGGACCTCCAAGCCCAGTAGTTCTCAGGTTTGTCGTTGAACTTTGTGAGTCCAGCTGTGAGTAGCTCACGGCGAACTAAGAACCTTCCCAGCACTGACGCATATGTAGTGGATTCTCCTCCCTGTGGATAGCTGTAATCTGCTGTATCATGTCTGGGTGTCCATCGGTTCTTTGGTTCAGATGCTGGGTGTGATGCAATAAATTCACTTTCTCTTTTAGGTGTGAATTGCAATGGCGGCCGTTTCGAATAAGCAGTTGTTGCAGCTGGCATTGTGGCTTTCGCAGACAAACGTTGCCTCTCACTTTGGCTAGGTGGCTCATGATGTGTCTGAGAATCAATATTAGAGTTAGAGTTAACAGCTGCTGAGGAAGTAAAATCAGCCTTTTTATCCTGCTCTGGATCCTGTGTGCGCTCATTAGATTTCACATAGGCATACTGTTCTTGAACATATCTCTCTGTTCTCTCACCTGAATGATAGGATGAGCCTTGGTCGACATCATGAATCCCAGTGAGCTCCCCCATAGCTGCCAAATCCACTGCGAATTCGAATACATTAGCTTCAGCAAAGGCGGCATCGGCCTCCTTCTCTTGCTGTATGGCTTCCAATGTGGCATCAAGACGGGTCTCCTCTACTTTCAGCTGAGCCTTTTTTACTTTAACATCAATCTCCCTTTGTGCATGCAACGCTCTTGCCTGTGCAGCTTCTGCCCTTGCTCGTGCTCCCAATGCAGCCAAGCTAGCTGCAGATCTCACAGAGTGCTTCGATGATTTCGTTGTTTTAGATAAGCGTGAACACTCTGACCTTGTTTCATATTTCTTTTCTTCTGGTGATGACATCTTGAAACGGGTAGATGCAGAACAGGCTGGATATCTTAATCACTGCGGTAGAAATCACTGTTGAGTCTGTCTTTTTACTGTTCTGCCCTCATTAAAGAGTTCCCCTTCTTCAATTAGACAGACAGATGACTCCCATCACACACTGGTCAGATTTGATAGATTTATTCAAACTGACAGCATGCAAATAGGTGTAAAACTAAAATGAAGAAACAAAATAAAACATACAATCAGCATACAATATGTATAAGCTAAGATATCTAACACAGATCCCCAAGCACATGGTCTAGAACTAGCCTAGCAAACCAGTACAGTAACTAGCTGACTATGAAATAGCATGTCAAGCATCAATAGCCAGTGCTTCGTTGAAATTACAAAAATATGCAGAAATATACACATTATATATTTATACTAAACCATATCTTTCAGAACTACTCACAGACAATGCTTCTATAAGAGATTTCAAAAGAGGATAGATTAAGATGTAGCTGCTGCTTACACCACCATGCCAATGCTGGTCTGGCTGAAACATAGGATTCAGGGTGACTTCCTATAAGTGTCACATGGCTACCATGAATTTTAACATAACTGCCCAAATTTTAAGCCCAACCCCAAAGGCAAAGACACCACCTAGTGGCAGGAGGACGAAATAGCACACAATTACTTATGAAGTGAACTCAGTCCAGAACAGCCGTTCTAAAGCCTGTAGGCGCTTTTAAAGCTGACAAACGCTGTTTCAGCGCCTAAATGCAATGAAAATGACACTGTTCATCTTGTACTGCCACGTTCAAGTTTTAACTTTCTATTGCTTCTAAACAATGTTTCCCTTCATTATTTACATATTTAAAGTGTTCCCATGTCAGAAAATATTGTTTCTGTCACAAAACAAGTTTTATTACAACGTTGAGCTTTTTGGCCGTTCTAAAGCCTGTAGGCGCTTCTAAAGCGCCCCAAACGCTTTTTCAGCGCCTAAGAGCAATGAAAATGACATTGTTCATTTTGTACTGCCACGTTCAAGATTTCACTTTCTATTGCTTAGAAACAATGTTTTCCTTCATTCTAGACATATTTGCAAGGTACCCATGTCAGAAAATATTGTTTTTCTCCCAAAACAAGTTTCATTACAAAGTTGAGCTTTTTGGCCGTTCTAAAGCCTGTTGGCGCGTCTAAAGCGCCCCAAAGGCCTTTTCAGCGCCTAAGAGCAATGAAAATGACGTTGTTCATTTTGTACTGCCACGTTCAAAATTTCACTTCCTATTGCTTTGAAACAATGTTTTCCTTCATTCTTGACATATTTGCAAGGTACCCATGTCAGAAAATATTGTTTTTCTCCCAAAACAAGTTTCATTACAAAGTTGAGCTTTTTGGCCGTTCTAAAGCCTGTAGGCGCTTCTAAAGCGCCCCAAACGCCTTTTCAAGAATGAAGGCCTAGTGAGGGCATGGAAGGTCCTAGAGTTACCAACCCTGGCACAACTTGACCACCCCACACTCTGATAACGTGGCCCGAGTTTGGTGACTCTGGGATCAAAGGTCAGGGAGTTACAGCCAAATCATTTGGGTAAATATCAAATTGGACTTCAGCCTGAAGCTGGAAAAACAATCGTATTAGGTCTAGTGAGTGCTTGGAAGGTTGGAGTTACCAAACTTGGCACACCTTAACGTCACCATACTCTGATGACCTGGGTTTGGTGACTCTAGGATCAAAGGTCAGGGACTTACCGCCAAATCAGTTGGCTAAATGTTAATTTTTTCCTTAAGCCTCGAGGGGGAAAAATCATTCGTATGAGGCCTAGTGAAAGCATGGAAGGTCCTAGAGTTACCACACTTGGAAGACGTTAACTTCACCACACTCTGATGACATGGCTCAGGTTTCGTGACTCTAGGATCAAAGGTCAGGGAGTTACAGGCAAATCCATCTGGTAAATGTGAATTTGGACATAAGCCTCAAATTGTAAAAAACAATCTTGCAAGGCCTAGAGAAGGGCACGGAAGGTCCTAGAGGGCCAAAACTTGGCAAACATTGACAACCCTAACCGTCTGATAACCTGGCCCGAGTTTGGTGAGTCTAGGATCAAAGGTCAGGGGACCTACAGCCAAATCAGTTGGGTAAATGTTAATTTGGATTTGAGCCACCAGTGGTAAAAACCAATAGTACAAGTCCTGGTGAGGGCATGGAAGATCCTAGAGTTACCAGATTTGGCACACGTTGACATCACCACACTCTGATGACCTGGCACAACACTGGTGAATCTAGGATCAAATATAAGGGGGTCACAGCCAAATCCATTTGGTAAATGTGAATTTAAACATAAGCCTCATGGGCGAGAAACCAATCGTGCTAGGTCTAGTGAGGGCATGAAAGGTCCTAGAGTTAACAAACTTGGCACACATTGACATCACCACAATCTGATGACCTGGTCCAAGTTTGTTGACTCTAGTATCAAAGGTCAGGGAGTTACAGCCAAATACATTTGGTAAATGTGAATTTAGACATGAGCCTCAACTGATATAAACCAATCTGGCAAGGCCGAGAGAGGGCATGGAAGTTCCAAGAATTACTAAACTTGGCACACATTGACAACCCCAAACTCTGATAACCTGGCCCGAGTTTGGTGACTCTAGGCTCAAAGGTCAGAGAGGTACAGCCAAATCAGTTGGATAAATATTAATTAGGACATAAGCTTGTAGCTGAAAAAACTCTTATCAGGTCTAGTGAGGGCATGGAAGAACCTAGAGTTACCAAACTTGGCAATTTAACATGAGAATACTCTGATGACCTGCCCCAAATCTGTTGACTCTAGGATCAAAGGTCAATAAGTTACAGCCAAATCAGTTGGCTAAATGTTAATTTGGTCTTAAGGCTGAAGAGGGAAACACCAATCGTATGAGGCCTAGTGACAGCATGGAAGGACCTAGAGTTACCAAACTTGGCACACTTTAACATCAACATAAACTGATAAGCTGGCCCGAGTTTGTTGACTCTAGGCTCAAAGGTCAAAAAGTTACAGCCAAGTCAGTTGGGTAAATGTTAATACGGACTTAAGCCTGAAGCTGGAAAAAAACAAACGTACTGGGCCTAGTGAGGGTATCAAAGATTCTAGATTTAAGAAACTTGGCACACATTGACATCACCACACTCTGATGACCTGGCCCAAGTTAAGTGACTCTAGGATCAAATGTCAGGAAGTTACAGCCAAATCCATTTGATAAATGTGAATTAAGACATAAGCCTGAAATGGTATAAACCAATCATGCAAGGCTTTTTGAGGGCACGGAAGGTCCTAGAGTTACAAAACTTGGCACACATTGACCACCCCACACTCTGATAACCTGGCCCAAGTTTGGTGACTCTAGGATCAAAGTTCAGGGAATTACAGCCACATCCTTTTGATAAATGTGACTGTAGACATAAGCCTTAAGTGGTAATAATCTATCATGAAAGGCCTAGTGAGGGCATGGAAGTTCCTAGAGTTACCAAACTTGGCATACATTGACAGCCCCACACTCTGATAACCTGGCCCGTGTTTGGTGACTCTAGGCTCAAAGGTCCGGGAGCTACAGCCAAATAAGTTTCATAAAATTTTATTTGGACTTAAGCCTGAAGCTGGAAAAAATAATCCTAGTAGGCCTAGTGAGGCAATAGAAGGTAGCACAGTTACCAATCTAGGGACACGTTGACATCAAAACACTCTGATGACCTGGCCCAAGTTTGCTGACCCTAGGATCAAAGGTCAAGAAGTTACAGCCAAATAACGTGGCTAAATGTTAAGTTGTTCTTAAGCCTCAAGAGGGAAAAACCAATCGTATGATACCTAGTGAGAGCATGGAAGGTCCTAGAGTTACCAATCTTGGCACACGTTAACATCACCACACTCTGATGACTTGACCCGAGTTACAGCCATATCCATTTGGTAAATTTGAATTTGGACTTAAACCTCAAGGGGGAAAAACCAATCGTACGAGGCCTAGTGAAGGCATAGAAGGTCCTAGAGTTACCAAACTTGCTACACACTGACATCACCACACTCTGATGACCTGGCCCAAGTTTGGTGACTCTAGAATCAAAGGTCAGAGAGTTACAGGCAAATCCATTTGGTAAATGTAAATTTAAACATAAGCCTGAAGCAGGAAAAAACAATCGTGTTAGGCCTAGTAAGGGCATGGAAAGACCTAGAGTTACCAAACTTGTCACAAGTTGACATCACCACACTCTGATGACCTGGCCCGAGTTTGGTGACTCTACGATCAAAGGTCAAGAAGTTACACCCAAATCAGTTTTCTAAATGTAATTTAGTCTTAAGCCTCAAGGGGGGAAAAAATCGTATGGGGCCAAGTGACAGCATGGAAGGTCCTAGAGTTAACAAACTTGGCACAAGTTGACATCACCACATGCTGAAGACCTGGCCCAAGTTGGGTGACTCTAGTCTCAAAGGTCAGAGAGTTACAGCCAAATCTATTGGTAAATGTGAATTTAGACATAAGCCTGAAGCTGGAAAAAAACAATCATATTAGGCCTAGTGAGGGCATGGAAAGACCTAGAGTTACCAAACTTGGGACACTTCAACATCACCATACTCTGACGACCTGGCCCAAGTTGGGTGACTCTAGTCTCAAAGGTCAGGAAGTTACAGCCAAATCCATTTGATAAATGTGAATTTAGACATCAGCCTGAAATGGTAAAAACCAACCATGCAAGGCCTAGCGAGGGCATGGATGGTCCTAGAGTTACCAAACTTGGCACACATTGACAAACCCACACTCTGATAACCTGACCCGAGTTCGATGACTCTAGCATGAAAGGTCAGGGAGCTACAGCCAAATCGGTTGCGTAAATATTCATTTGAACTTGAGCCTGAAGCTGGAAAAAACAATCGTACTAGGCCTAGTGGGGGCATGGAGGGACCTAGAGTTACCAAACTTGGCACACCTCGACATGACCATACGCTGATGACCTTGTCCAAGTTTGGTGACTCTAGGATCAAAGATCAATAAGTTACTGCCAAATCAATTTTCTAAATTTTAATTTGGTCTTAATTGATTTGGTGACTCAAGGATGGAAAGGTTAACATTTTTAGCCAAAATCAATTGCCTAAATGTTAATTTGGACACAAACCGCAAGTGGTAAAAGCAATCATGCAAGGCCTTCTTAAGGACATGAAAGTTACCAGACGTGGCACACATTGACATCACCATACGCTGATGACCTGGCCCAAGTTTGGTGACTCTAGAATCAAAGGTCAGGGAGTTACAGTCAAATCCATTTGGTAAATGTGACTTTAGACATATACCTCAAGTGGCAAAACCCACCATGGGCAGCCTTGTTAATTTTCCTGATTTACCTTTATAAAGCATTGATTGTTTGGATAAAAAAAATCTGTTAAATATGTCATATAGGGGACAAACACAGTGATATTTGAGAAGTGAAATGAAGTTTATATGATTTACAAAAAGTGTGCATTAATGGGTTAAACTAAAGTAGGCAGGTGCATAAATTTGGGCACTGTTGTCATTTTATTGATTTCAAAACCTTTAGAACTAATTATTGGAACTTAAATTTGGTTTGGTAAGTTCAGAGACCCTTGACCTCCATACACAGGTGACTCCAATTATGAGAAAGGGTATTTAAGGGGGGCAATTGTAAGTTTTTCTCCCCTTTGCATCTTCTCTGAAGAGTCGCAGCATGGGAGTCTCAAAACAACTTTCAAATGACCTGAAAACAAAGATTGTTCAGCGTCATGGTTTAGGGGAAGGATACAGAAAGCTATCTCAGAGATTTCAGCTTTCAGTCTCCACTGTGAGAAACATTGTGAGAAAATGAAAGACCACAGGCACAGTTCAAGTCAAGGCTCGAAGTGGCAGACCAAGAAAAATTTTGAATAAACAGAAGCGAAGGATGTTGAGAACAGTCAGAGTCAACCCACAGACCAGCACCAAAGACCTACAACATGATCTTGCTGCTGATGGAGTCACTGTTCATCGTTCAACTATTTGGCGCACTTTACACAAGGAGATGCTGTATGGGAGAGTGATGCAGAGGAAGCCTTTTCTCCGCCCACATCACAAATAAAGCCGCTTGCGGTATGCTATAGCACGTTTGGAAAAGCCAGCTTCATTTTGGAATAAGGTGCTGTGGACTGATGAAACTAAAATAGAGTAATTTGGGCATAACAAGGGCTGTTATGCATGGAGGAAAAAGAACACAGCACTCCAAGAAAAACACCTGCTACCTACAGTTTTGGTGGTGGTTCCATCATGCTCTGGGGCTGTGTCGCCAGTACAGGGACTGTGAATCTTGTTAAAGTTGAGGGACGCATGGATTCCAATCAATATCAGCAGATTCTGGAGACCAATGTCCAGGAATCAGTGACAAAGCTGAAGCTGTGCTGGGGCTGGATCTTCCAACAAGACAACGACCCTAAACACTGCTCAAAATCTACTAATGCATTCATGCAGAGGAACAAGTACAACGTTCTGGAATGGCCATCTCAGGCCCCAGACCTGAATATTATTGAAAATCTGTGGTGTCACTTAAGGAGCGCTGTCCATGCTCGGAAACCATCAAACCTGAATGAACTAGAGATGTTTTGTAAAGAAGAATGGTCTAAGATACCTTCAGCCACAATCCAGACTCTCATTAGAAGCTATAGGAAGCGTTTATAGGCTGTAATTTCTGCGAAAGGAAGATCTACTAAATATTAAGTTTTTTTTTTTTTTTTGGTGCCCAAATTTATGCACCTGCCTAATTTTGTTTAGACAATAATTGCACACTTTCTGTAATTCATATAAACTTCATTTCACTTCTCAAATATCACTGTGTTTGTCCCCTATATGATATATTTAACGGAATTTTTTTATTCATACAATCAATGCTTTATAAAGGTAAATCAGGAAAATTAACAAGGCTGCCCAAACTTTCGCACCTCACTGTATACATTTCAACATATGATGCAAACGTAATTATAAACCCAACTATAATACCCAACATTCAGGGTACTGAAATATATATGATATGTAGGAAAAATTTAAAGCAAGTTATCTAACGCTACCTAGTATAGCAATATCTGTGGTGAGCGAGCTAGCTAAAAATCAAGGTTTGAAATCCAAATGGCTAGTTGGTGGGTACACTGAGGCTGTAACCTGCTCCTCTTCCCTTTAGTACAGGGTGATATATTTCATAGTGAGGAGTCAAAGTTGTCCCCAGCATCCCACCTGAATTAATGTATAAAGTGTATAAAAAGTTTAAATTTGAATATTGCTAAATGAGGACAAACACTGCTGTGCAGTGATTTGACATTTGCCACCAGATGTGAAAGGTCAGGGGCAGAGTCAGACATGACTTAGTGGCATGCTTCAATTGAATCTTTAATGAAAATGAACGAATCTCCACAAGTTTCTGATTAGTATATTACATACACCTGGCAGTCATCTAAATATAAGCTTTGATGAAAAATCTAAAACAGGAACCAGACAACCTGCTTGTCAACAGGTAAACCAGCATAGACCTTGCTGGTCCACTGCTAAACCAGCCAAGACCATGCTGGCCAACAGCTAAACCAGCAAAAACAATGATTCTCAACAGATTAACCAGCATAAGACCATGCTGATCCACTAATAAACCAGCAAAGACCATGCTGGTCAACCAGCTTCAACACCACTGCTTTACTTATTGACCAGTTAAACGAACACCAGTCTAGCATTAGCCAGCATAGGCCAGCATGGATTTGAACTAGCTTCACCACCACAGATTTGTGCACCAAAGTTTTATGCTGGCTGACCAACAAAACCAGCACGAGATGCTCTAACCTGATTTTTCCCACATTTTTTCAACACATCTGTGCTGAAGTCACTTTGTAAAAAAATGTAAGCTGACCCATTGTCGTAGAAGAACAGAAAAGTGAAGGTGTGTGGGTGTTCTCTATTGTGATCTCACTATAGTTTGTTGCCAAGACACCACTTTAATTTATTTTTAAAGCTATCTAAAAATGTCTTCCGCAGGTCAAACATTAAAAGTTGACTGGAAACCATCCCATCCCAATTAAAGAATGATGAGGTAATTGTTCTCTGCCTTAGTGCATACGCTAACCAGTGAGAGATAAAATTATGTCTTACCTAACTTGAGACCGGTAGAATAACTTTTTTGTCTATTTGCTTGTTATTTTGCTTTTAAAATGGGATAGTGTAGAGAGAAAACAACAATGCCCTGAGGTGGCAAGAGTTGGAGGCTTTTCTGTAAACAATCTGTGAAAAAATTAAACAGTGTTGTATAACTAAATAGCAAAGGTCCATTGGGAAAGCATTCATTATGTTCATGTGGGCACAACATGAACACAAAGCGGGAGGTCTCAAATTCAAGAATAGTTTTATTGGTTAGCATTAAAATAGTAGCCATAAAATCATCCTAACTTAGTAAACTGCTCAAAAAAATAAATGGAAACTTTTTAATCAGAGTATAGCATCAACTCAGTTCAACTTCAGGGATATTGATCTGGTCAGTTAAATAGTAGGGAGAGCCATTAATCAGTTTCAGCTGCTTTGGTGCAGTAGAGGAGCAACAATGAGACACCCACCGAAACAGGAATGGTTTAAAAGGATGAGGTCATTGATATTTTGTCCTCCTTCATCTTTTCTGATTGATTTTTCACTAGTTTTGCAGTTGACTTGGGTCAGCGTCACCACTAGTACCATGGTGCGGTACCTGGACCCTACAGAGGTTGCACAGGTAGTCCAACTACTGAAGGATGGCACATCAATATGTGCCATTGCCACAAGGTTTGCTGTGTCTCCCAGCACAGTCTTAAGAGTACGGTGGAGATTCCAGGAGACAGGCAGTTACTCTAGGAGAGCTGGACAAGGCTGTAGAAGGTCCTTAACCTCTCAGCAGGACCGGTATCTGCTCCTTTGTGCAAGGAGGAACAAGATGAGCACTGCCAGAGCCCTACTGCTGTGAATGTGTCTGACCAAACAATCAGAAACAGGCCTCATGAGGGCGGCCTGAGGGCCCGACGTCCTGTAGTGGGCCCTGTGCTCACTGGCCAGCACCGTAGAGTTCGATTGGCATTCGCCACAGAACACCAAAATTGGCAGATCTGCCACAGGCGCCTTGTGCTTTTCACAGATGAGAGCAGATTTTACCTGCGCACATGTGACAGACGTGACAGGCTCTGGAGACGCTGTGGAGAATGTTATGCCGCCTGCAACATCATTCAGCATGACTGGTTTGGTGGTGGGTCAGTGATGGTCTGGGGAGGCATATTCCTGGAAGGACACACAGACCTCTACAGGCTAGATAACGGCACCCTGACTGCTATTAGGTATCGGGATGAAATCCTTGGACCCGTTGTCAGGCCCTATGCTGGTGCAGTGAGTCCTGGGTTCCTCCTGGTGCACAACAATGCCCGGCCTCATATGGCAAAAGTATGCAGGCAGTTCTTGGAGATTGAAGGAATTGACACCATTGACTGGCCCACCGGCTCGCCTGACCTAAATCCAATAGAACACCTCTGGGACATTATGTTTCGGTCCATCCGATGCCACCAGGTTGCACTTCAGTCTCTTCAGGAGCTCAGTTATGCCCTGGTCCAGATCTGGGAGGAGATATCCCAGAACACCATCCGTTGTCTCATTAGGAGTTGCATAAAAGCGTGTGGGGGCCATATAAACTACTGAGTACCATTTTGAGTTGCTGCAATGGAATTTGGGTTAAATGGACGAGCCTGCTGCATCATTTTTTCGCTTTGATATTCAGGGTGTCTTTGAATTCAACCCTCTGTAGGGTGATCATTTTCATTTCCATGAAACGATGTGGCATCCTTTTGTTCCTAACACATTACCCAGTCTATATGAGGAAAGATATTCTGCATGATTTTTTTACCATTGAGATCTGATGTGTTTTCAAAGTGTTCCCTTTATTTTTTTGAGCAGTGTATATTGAATGAGCAGGTGTAGCGTTAAATAATTTATATGAAACCGTTAAAATGTTGTTATAATTAGATTGCATCTGAACTGCCATTTGTTCCAGTACATTTAAGCTTCAGGCTTTTAAAAACAATAACAAATACCTTCTGGATTTGAATTGCATGTTAGCACTTGTTAACCATCACTTACATGACCACTGTTTACCGTTGTAGTTCTGAAACCTGACATTCCATGTTTTATTTGAAGCTTGTGACAGACATATTAACATATATTTTAGCTTGTATGTAGCAGTCTTACAGTGAGTTTTCTACTCCTTAGTTAGACTACCGCTTATTGAAAGAGGGTCCCCAACTAGCATAATGCATTAAGTTTATATTTATGTTTTAGAATGGCTGCTTAGATAGGCTTTCTTAGGAGGTCATCTGAATATATGGAAATTGTGTTTTTCAAAGGAAATACATTTTGTGTGCAAGTTCATACTTCATGCATGTCCATACAAATCTGCACACCATCCGTCACACTACTTAATGTGCTTTGTGATAACTTGTTTTATGCATTGTATGCCTTATCAGATAGGTTGTGAAGAAATCGCTTTTAGTCCCCTAAATCAGTGTTCTAACTCATTGGGATTTGCCACATCACAAATGTTGTGGAAAATGTTTTCAGTATGGTTTGGAGAAAATGCTGCAAAATGCTGTAGCACAGCTTACATTCCTAACAGAAAACCACAGAAGTAACAGATCTCCCTCTTGGGAGAGCAATAACCCATGAACCACTGGTTATTCGTCTGTTCCTTCCTACAGTGTTACTTTGAGCTTTCTTTTCTGGCTGCCAGTAAACTGAACTGAGCTAAGAGCCCTGTAGAGGTACAGCAGCTTTTTGGCAGCATGCTCTAAGCCACTGATGTTAGTCAGTTAGTCAGTTTTTATCTGCTCATGGTCAGGCCCAACATTAATATGGTCAATTGGTAAAAACTTTATTATAAGCAACAAATATTGGGATGCTAATAAAGTCTTTGTGCAACTTTTTTTTTTTTATTAGTGTAAAATTCTAGTTTGCATCATGGGGCTGTTTATTCCATTAGAGGTAACACTTTCCTTCAGGATAAGTAACGTGTTATCTTTAAAGTTTATTAAGATTTTCATAAGCCACTAATAATAAGTTGTCTCACAATTGTGCACTGTGAAATGTAAGCCAGTCTAGGGTTAGGGTTAGTCTAGCTTAAAATGTCTAGCTATAAGTGTCACTACCAAAACATTTGGTAAAGTTTCAGTAGTGTATTGATTGCTTTGGTAGCAACAAAATGGAATTTTCCTATACATAAAAATATATCTGAGCTCAGTTGAGCTCATTCAGAGCTCAATTCACTAAAGTTTTAAGCCAAAAATGTACTAAAATTTAGTCCAAGTTCAAGTCAGTTAAAAGTATGAAATGTGTCTCTGATTGAACTTATTCAGTGCAATGATCCACATATGTGATCAGATAATTTGAGATGAATGTTCATACCAGATACAGTGGATGATTTTTGCTCAGATAATAGTGTGGCAAAAGTTCAGGATGACTGCTACATGACCCTGTGATCACAAGTGGTGCATTTCATTAATTGTCATGGCATCATTATGGGGGATCATTATATAAAAAAATTCTTAATGTACCTCACTAGAGTGTGGCCACAGTAAACTTCTTCCTGTTTCACCTGTTTCAATCACTTACAGCAGCTAAGAAGAACAAAAGTAGCAGTAAAGAAAGATTCTACAATAGCCACATTAAGAATTACTGCTAATGTAAAACAGAGTCCGTTCACTCTGAATTGAGACTTCAGTGCACTGAAGGCTTTGGATGTGGAGTAAAGTCTCTTGAATCTGCCTGATGAAGAACATTCCATTAGAATGTGGTAATCCTGAAATCTGGGTCAGTCTGTTGGCAAGTTGCAGAATATGATATGTGCCTTTGTAAGGAACTTTACTGATGTAGAAAGGAGAACACAGTAATGAGATGACTATGAGGAACAACACAAATCACTGGGACTAATCAGCCTTTGATCTTTAACCCCTTATGACATGGCGTGCTGGCTAATGGTAAAAACAGATGCTAAAAATAAGCCTTCATCCTCTGTCATCAGATGTTCCTCACAGCTCATAATTGTGTCCATGAGTGAGTAAAGTTGAGCATGGATCACATTTCTGACATGCTATTAACTTTTCAGGAACATCAATATCCAGGAGCGTGGCAGGTGACCACAGAAGTGCTGGCCAGCATTTTTTTGAAGTATGCTCAAAATTAGCTACAGTTGTCACTACCAAAATAGTCAAACAAAAAACATTTGATGACATTTTGGTACTGGAATGTTTAATCATTTGTTTTCATATAATAAATATGATTGAGGTTCAGCTTCATTCAAAGCAAAAGAACTTAAGTCTAAAGTCCAAATGTTTTTTGTGATACAAATGGTGGTATGGTCTACTCACACAAAAACACATTCAAATGTGAAAAGAAGAAAAAATAATATTGGGCATAATGTGCATTGGGTAAGTAAAACACCCAACACAAGACTTAATGACAGGATATATGTTAGCCTAGTGGTCACTAGCCCAAATCCAACACACATAATCCATTCTCAATAAATGAACCAAAAATGGTGGTCCAGATGTGTTAAGGTCATGACTGGAGATATCTTCAGTAAGACTTATTTTTTAGGGGTTGGTTTTTTACTGGATTACACTACATAAAGTCACACAACTGAAGAAAACTTTTAAAGGATTAATTTTTTCTACATCAAGCCCAGTTGAAACCTGTGTGAATTTTCAAAACAATTTTTTTAAACGTTCCATACAGCCTCATATTTGTGCTTTTCACTTACAGACCGTGCACTTTACTGTGCACTTTTACTTTTTTATATACTAAAAGTATGAGAGATTTTGTGAATGTGCGCCTAAGTGTGTGTGGGTGAGTTATTCTGAAAGGAATGCACTATGTTAGACAATTCCAGCCTGTCTGTGTGAGCTTAAGTGTCCTGAAGGCATAAGACAGTTTACTGGAACACATAAATATTTCTTGGTTCCTGTTTCTGTTTCCTGTAGAAGTGCAAGTAGTGTATTATAGATTAAGTTTAAAGTAACCTACAAAGGAAGATAAAAGGTAAATAGTCTTTGTAATCAATCTCAGGACACTTCGTTATCAATACTTAATGTGAATGGGTATTTTATCTTCATTTTTTTCTTAAACCAATCAAATCTGGAATTTGTGTCAAATTTGTATCTTAAAATTAGATGCCTTTAAACAAATGTTCTACATGATATTTAAGCAATTAACAACCTTGGTAGCATATAATTAAAAAAGATGAAGAGGTCCAGTTGACACAAGATGGTTTGATATGTTTCTTTCAAAAAAAAAAAAGACTTCCCACCTTGAGATGTAATGTAGCTGTTGGATTTCTAATGTTTTTTCCAATAGTCATGAGTGGTGTTAAAAAATTAAAAACACAAAACAAAAATAAAAAACATATGATAGTTTATTCAATCATGACCATACCTTATTTCTCTCAAAATGCTTTATATGTTGTGTCTTTTTTTTTTTGGGTGGGGGGGGTGCTTTTGAGAAACAATCATATTGGTTCCAAGGATATGCTACAAGACAGAACATTCAGCAATAATCTGCCAAAAAAAAGAGAAATAGGAGGACAAGGAACAAACTCGTTGTAGCCAAGGACCACTGGACCTTGAATGAAAAGCTTGGAAACATGGCGTGGAGTGATTCTGGCTTTGCAGTATATTTTTCTTTTTAATGAAATATCTCATTTTGGACTTTGGAAACGTTTTCTTCCTCACAGCTAAAGCTGTTAAATTTTAACATTTTTTATTAAAAGTCAGTAATCTTCAGTTTTCATATAGTTTATATATAGCAAAAACAGTAATGAAATTTTTCCAGCTATTTTCTAACCCCACTTTGTTTCTTAAAATTAAACAGGCTTCTTTTATTAATGTGTCTTTAATATGTATCACCTCTGTTCCGTCACTACTTTCTGGTGTCTGCATTATTTGGAAGGCTGCATTTGCCTCAGCAAGCTGTAGCATTTTAAATGGAACGAGTCATTCAATTAAGAAGCTGATAAGAAATTAGAAGGCAGCTTCAGCCTTGTTTAAATTAAACATCAACTTACATGGCCCATTTAAGTGTCACACTTCCGGGTTTTCCCTCTGCCTCCGATGCCCAGAACTCCATCTCCCAGAATCCGCTATCTAATGGTGTCACTGTTACATGCCCCATGCCTACCAATCCTGTCTTGTTTCTTTGATTGAGATCACCTGAGTTCTGATGTTAATTATTAACTCTGTTTGCTTATATACTCATGGTTTGCCTCTCAGTCTTTGTAAGGTATTGCTAACCCCCGTTGCATACTGAGCATTCTATCCTTGTGAAACTTATTCTGACTTTCTGGTTTGCATGAGAGCAAGAAGTTTAATTAATGTTTAAAATGTAGTTAAGGGTTAGCTAAAATATAGATGTATTTATAAATGGTTTCTTGTCTGATTTATATTTCACATGTGTCTTATAAATTCTTAAATATGCTGTGTAGACGCAGCAGTAGCTTAGAATCCTACAACTTTTTTAAAAGACTAATGTTAGCATAGAGGACAGGCCAAAAACATCATGACAGGTTTAATTGACACTTCATTGACACAACCTTTGAGGATAAAGACTCTAATATGATTCAGTCTATCATTTTTTGTGTGCAGCCAAACACATTTCTTGTTTCAGTGAGTTATCCTTGAGTGTTGTGGTGAACGTTTTCAAATTTTAGCATTAATGAATTCAACTGCAAGTACCATTACTTTGAACCAAGCAATTACAGCCTTTAAGTATCAAGAAACACATGGTTCCCTGTATTAGTGCTGATGTGTGTACTGCATGCAAGTGTAAGCAGGCAGTATTGTGTTCCAAACTGCTTCCGTAAGCAATATCGGCACAAGACCTGCTTGTTGGGAGCTTCATAAACTGGGCTTCCTTGGCCTCTCTTACACTCACGCTTAAAATCTCCATGGGTTGTAAAGTGCTGTAAAGAACACCACCTCTGGAGCCGTACAAATGCATTTCACAGAGAGCTGAATATTGCTTTACCATCTGGCAATCTGACAAACAAATCTGAGTTTGTCTGATTCCAGGACAATGCTATTTGCTGGAAATTTTGGGGGAGAAGTAATAAAAGACAGTTTGGGCTCTACCCCTTAGCAGACAGTGATATTCTTGTGACCTGTGTGCTTTAAACTTTTTGAAACACTTTGGTAAAGATCCTTTTCTTTTTCTGTATGACAGAGCCCAAGATCTATAAAGAAAGAGTGTCCTGTTTTTGGTGTGGAAAAACTTCACTAGCCTGTTCAGATCCCAAACCCCCAACACCTGTGGAATGAATTGGAACACTGACTACAAGCTAGGCCTTATCGCTTATCAACAGCATCCGACATCACTAATGCTCTTGCGACTGAATGGAAGCTAATCCATATAGCCATGCCCCACAATCTACTGCAAATCTTTCCTAGAAGTGAGGAGGCTGCTGTACTAGGAATGGAGGACCAACTCTATATTAAAATCCATGGTTTTAGAAATGAGATGTTTTGGTATCCACACACTTTTGGCTGTATAAGTCATCTGTGGTTATTCCAGATATATGCATGTGCATTACAGCTAGGAATTACATGAGTATGGTTATATGATATGGTGAGACATTCTCGAAAACCAGTCAACTGTGTGGAAAAACATGAAACGCAATGCACTTATGACATTATGTTTTCTATATTGACATGCAGAAAAACAACTGCTCTATCAAATATT
Organism: Prochilodus magdalenae; assembly: GCA_024036415.1. Taxonomy (NCBI): domain Eukaryota; kingdom Metazoa; phylum Chordata; class Actinopteri; order Characiformes; family Prochilodontidae; genus Prochilodus; species Prochilodus magdalenae. The sequence goes on along the minus strand of JAMWET010000017.1, from coordinate 200,213 downwards.
TTAATAATTGATTTGAGCACTTCCGTTTTACTGAAATGCTGTGCTTCACATTTCAAAAACAAAAAGCAGAATTAAAGAGAGAATTGAATACAAACAGACTTGAAAGACAATGATAGCTTAACTATATTACCTTCCATCCACGCAGATATGACGGTTCTATGACTTCTGGTTTAGGTCTTGGTGGTTTGGGAAGTTTACTGTGCCTACAGTCTGTGGCATATAAGGTGTCATTCTAAGGTTCCTGGAGAATCTTTGGCTTACACTCAAGGTTCTTTGCTAAAGAGGAACAACCTTTGCCTTCCTTAAGTAATCCTTTACTTGATGGTTCCTTAAAGCGAAGTACATATGCAAGTATGGTGGATCTTTTTCAGTTTCAAAGAACCTCCACATAACAGCATAACAAGGTAATTATGAATTTTTCAAAACCAAATGTCCATGTAAGAGGAATTTAGGAAGCATTATACTGAATGTACTCAGATTAGTTACCTAGATAGATTTATAGAGTTGTTACATTGCAGCATGTCTTATTCTAATATCGTTGTTTTCATTAACAAAAAACCTTTTAAGGTAGGTACTTGTTGGGATCTAATGTTCTCTTAATATTCACATGCTTGTAGATGTTCTTCTCTATTTACACTTTTTTAGAACATTCTCATCCATTTATATTGTTCAGGAATGTTCTCATCTGTTCACATTGTTCTAGACTGTCCTTCCTCATTCGCACTGTTTTAGAGAGCATGTTCCATTCACATTGTTCTAGAATGTTTCCTTTATTCACAAAGCTGTTGAAAGGAATGCACTGGCGAGCTCAGCAACACTGAAAGGACTAAAAGACCAAGGAGGACAGCTAAAGTGGATGATAGTGGAATTCTTTCCATGCTGAAGAAAAACCCCTTTACACCATTTATCAAGTCAAGGACACTGAGGAGGTTGGTGTATCATTGTCAGAAAACATATTTTTACAGTTTAACTTGTGCCAGAATGATGAAAGAGAAGAATATGTATATGGGTTATTGATTTAAAGCATACTACAAGTAGGTTTAGAACACTTCCTTTGGTCCATTAAGTCTAAAATGCCTGAACAGTGTAAAATGCAGCGTGCAATTTCAAAGTTGTGTACAGACATGAAGCTATGAGTGTTTAAAAAGGCAAGTGGAGTGAATTTTCCATAGAGTATAGAAGTTTGATATACTGAAAAGTCTATACTTAAAGGTAGTTTGACAGTAGTGTCAAACTGAATAATATCTGAAATCTTCTGTGACATCCGCCGTGAATGTGTCTTTTTATTGTTGCTATGAAACTCAGTGATTTTGTAAACCATTTCACTCCCAAAAATGTGCAAACTAACCCTATATTGCCGAAATGATTCACTCATCAATCCAAATAATTGAATTCAGGTATTCCAGTCACTACAGGTGTATAACACCAGGCACCTAGGCATGCAGACTACTTCTACAGATATTAAAGAAATGTCCCAGGAACTCGGGGCATTCCAGCATGGTACTGTGATAGGATGCCACATGTGCAGTTGTGAAATTTCCTCTGTATCAAATATTCATTTACATTTAAGTCCGACGCTCATATCCATATCAACTTACAACCATGTTCGTGTTTCCCAGCTATATAAGAATAAGAAGGTTAAAGTCAAAACTTACCATGAGCTCAGACACTGCCCAAACAAGGGCCACTGTGATACCTAGAGAGAACAATACACAGACATACAGTGGGGTGCGAAAGTTTGGGCAGCATTGTTAATTTTCCTGATTTACCTTTACAAAGCATTGATTGTTTGGATAAAACAATTGAGTTAAATATATCATATAGGGGACAAACACAGTGATATTTGAGAGGTGAAATTAAGTTTATATGATTTACAGAAAGTGTGCAATAATTGGTTAAACAAAATTAGGCAGGTGCATAAATTTGGGCACTGTTGTCATTTTATTGATTTCAAAACCTTTAAAACTAATTATTGGAACTCAAATTTGGTTTGGTAAGTTGAGTGACCCTTGACCTCCATACACAGGTGACTCCAATTATGAGAAAGGGTGTTTAAGGGGGGCAATTGTAAGTTTTTCTCCTCTTTGCATCTTCTCTGAAGAGTCGCAGCATGGGAGTCTCAAAACAACTTTCAAATGACCTGAAAACAAAGATTGTTCAGCGTCATGGTTTAGGGGAAGGATACAGAAAGCTATCTCAGAGATTTCAGCTTTCGGTCTCCACTGTGAGAAACATTGTGAGAAAATGAAAGACCACAGGCACAGTTCAAGTCAAGGCTCGAAGTGGCAGACCAAGAAAAATCTCGAATAAACAGAAGCGAAGGATGTTGAGAACAGTCAGAGTCAACCCATAGACCAGCAATAAAACCTACAACATGATCTTGCTGCTGATGGAGTCACTGTGCATCGTTCAACTATTTGGCGCACTTTACACAAAGAGATGCTGTATGGGAGAGTGATGCAGAGGAAGCCTTTTCTCCGCCCACATCACAAACAGAGCCGCTTGAGCTATGCTAAAGCACATTTGGACAAGCCAGCTTCATTTTGGAATAAGGTGCTGTGTTATTTGGGCATAACAAGGGCCATTATGCATGGAGGAAAAAGAACACAGCACTCCAAGAAAAACACCTGCTACCTACAGTAAAATTTGGTGGTGGTTCCATCATGCTGTGGGGCTGTGTGGCCAGTACAAGACCGGGAATCTTGTTAAAGTTGAGGGACGCATGGATTCCAATTAATATCAGCAGATTCTGGAGACCAATGTCCAGGAATCAGTGACAAAGCTGAAGCTGCGCGGGGGCTGGATCTTCCAACAAGACAACGACCCTAAACATTGCTCAAAATCCACTAATGCATTCATGCAGAGGAACAAGTACAACGTTCTGGAATGGCCATCTCAGTCCCCAGACCTGAATATTATTGAAAATCTGTGGTGTCACTTAAAGAGAGTTGTCCATGCTTGGAAACCATCAAACCTGAATGAACTAGAGATGTTTTGTAAAGAAGAATGGTCTAAAATACCTTCAGCCACAATCCAGACTCTCATTAGAAGCTATAGGAAGCGTTTAGAGGCTTATTTTTGCGAAAGGAGGATCTACTAAAGATTTTTTTTTGGTGCCCAAATTTATGCACCTGCCTACTTTTGTTTAGACAATTATTGCACACTTTCTGTAAATCATATAAACTTCATTTCACTTCTCAAATATCACTGTGTTTGTCCCCTATATGATATATTTAAGGCAATTTTATTATCCAAACAATCAATGCTTTATAAAGGTAAATCAGGAAAATTAACCATGCAAAAAAAAGTGCACTACCTACCAACCCCAATCCAGCGCTCATACCTAGAGAGATGAAAGGTTATGATCAGTAAAAGTGCAAAAACAAAGTGTTTCAACCTCCACATCTATTAATGTTTGCTCATTTAAGTGCTTTACAAAGAGATGGCTTTCTCTCTGAAACACAGAGATCAGTCTGTGCTTGAAGACTGCAAGAGACTAAGCTGTTAGGACAGCCAGTGGCAGGGAGCCAGGACAGAGAAGACTCTAGATGCTGGCCTTCCATGCGTTGTCAAGAATGGCAGTTCAAGTTGAGCTGTACTGGGCACAGACTGACTCTTAACCATTGCCATAAGGTAGGGTCCATTCTTGGTTTTGTAAGCTAGTTAACAATTCCTTCAATCTCCAAGAACTAAGCAGTCCTTGGAGATTGAAGGAATTGATACCATTGCCTGGCCCACCGGCTCGCCTGACCTAAATCCAATAGAACACCTCTGGGACATTATGTTTCAGTCCATCCGACGCCACCAGGTTGCACTTCAGACTGTCCAAGAGCTCAGTGATGCCTTGGTCCAGATCTGGGAGGAGATCCCCCAGAACACCATCCGTTGTCTTATTAGGAGTTGCATAAAAGCGTGTGGGGGACAAACTACTGAGTACCATTTTGAGTTGCTGCAATGGAATTAGGGTTAAATGGACGAGCCTGCTGCATCATTTTTTAGCTTTGATTTTAAGGGTGTCTTTGAATTCAACCCTCTGTAGGGTGATCATTTTCATTTCCATCAAACGATGTGGCATCCTTTTGTTCCTAACACATTACCCAGTCTATATGAGGAAAGATATTCTACATGATTTTTTCCCATTGAGATCTGATGTGTTTTCAAAGTGTTCCCTTTATTTTTTTGAGCAGTGTATATATACATTAGGGCTGTCAGTGGAAAAAAATGCTCAATTTGCTGTGATTAATCATGGTTAATTGCATTATCCTTTTTTAACACTGATGCTTTTATTAATAGATATTTAAATGTAAAATAAAATAATCAATGTAGTATGTACACAATATTTTTTATAATTTATTTGTAAATATGTTTGTTTAATTGTGTCTTTTTAACTTTTGAACAGATTGTGCCTTGTGGCAAGTACCAGTTAAAAATAAAAAAATGTCATCAATGTCAATGCAAAATAGAAAAAAGGAACAAGGAAAGATTCTCCTTAAGGTTCAGATTGTGGAATCTCTCTGTAGTAAGGATTCAGTTTATTCCTCAATTACACTCAGTTACTGAATGACAAGTTTATTTATATTATCAGGGGACAAAGCAATTCTGTTCTTTTGGATGATGTGGCTTGAGAGTGAAAACAATCCTCTTGCATGGCTCCTTCTCTTTTTGACCACCGCTGTGGACACCCCTCCATATCCATTTTGGGCCCTGCTTTGTAGTGGTCCAGACATTGTTCTATCAGAAGAACCCAGCAAGAAGGCAGACATCCTCCTCTTCTTTGGAGGCTGTGTTTTGTTGCCTGTGCAGATGGTTGTTGTGCAGGCATCTCTGCCATCTTCAGTTTAGTTAGTTTAGTTTCAGGTTTATTTGTCATTTGCACAACATGTCAGGACATTTATGCATTGAAATGCTTGTGGTGAGGCTCGGGTTGATACTCTACAGCAGGACAGCATTATATACAAACTAACTAAACATTACAATGAACAGATATTAAAGAGATATATTAAGTAAATACAACAAACATATATACAAAATATACACAAAATACAGAATATACAAAGACAGTGTGGGTTTGTAGCAATAATCTGATATGTAGACAAACTTAATCTGAGAGAGAGTGGAGATATAATATAAATATGTATATTTATATATATTTCTGTTGTTTAAAGTGACTCAGTGATATTGTCCATAATAATGATACATTAAGAAGATTAATAATAATAAGTGTCCAAGTGCAGTGGTATTGGTGAAAGGCTCACAGCTTGTTCAGGAACCTGATGGCCTGTGAGTAAAAACTGTTCATTAGCCAGTTTGTTCTGGCCTGGATGTTGCGGTACCTCCTGCCTGATGGCGGTAAGGTGAACAGTCCAACCAGACCTTTTGAATTTTCCTCAAGCAGCGGGGCTGGTAGATGTCCTGCAAGTCTATAAGTTTGCTGCCTATGATGGATTCCGCTGTCTTTAGTTGGACGCAGTTCTGACTCCTTCCTGCAGAATTAAAGTGTTTTTTTAATTCCCAAAGCAGATTGGTCTGGTTGTGGTTCTTTAAGGGTTTAATATCATGGCATAAAAAACTTTCCCCCCAAGACCATAGTCTAGAATTGAATGAATGAGGTGCATTTGAGGACATCTGCAGAGCGAGTATTAAGAAGAAGCTTTATCATTTTAGTGATGCAAATACAATTTTGTTTTTCATGATGCAATAAGACTGTCAGAAAAAAACGAAGGACGTCCAGGTAGGGCATATGCAATGTACTGTGATAAGCATGTTTATCTAGACCAAACAATGGAACAACACATGTCATTTAGAAAGCAAAAAGTTTTAGACAAGGTGGGTTAGGACAAAAGGCAGAATGCAAATTGAAGTAGGACCTTGAGATTTTACAACTCCCCCTTTGTCCCCCACCCCATATATTTCCATATATTTAGAAACTGACCTAGACACCCCTTCTAATGATACCTAATGTTTCAATGTTTAGTGTAAATCAATCTTTATTAAGCTTTTATCTGGTAGGAGAAACCTCTTAATCAATCCTAATTCATATTATTTTGTTGTTATACTTCTGTTTGATTAGCATAGCAGTTTACTAGATGTGGACAGAGGGATTTCAATTAAGATGGTTGTTTAATATAACAGCCATAGCATGTCTAAATTCATAAATATTTTGCACATTCATAATATACGATATATAATATTTTACTCTATAGTCCCTGGAACTTTAATTCAAAACAGACCAGAGAAAGCAGAACAGTGACCTAGGAGTGTCAGAAAGAAGTGACGACACATAAAAAAAAACTGTTACACATTCACTGGACCAGTAGGTTTTGTCCTCAAGCAAAAGTGGTTCCAGTGCCTTTTCCATGTGATAATACACTGTGCAAAATAGACCATTAAAATTTCCAAACCTAGAGGGAAGATCAAATATTTCATACAATGACTCCTCGACTGGGAATGCTTAATTTTCTTGTAATGTTTTAACAAATCCAGCTGGATGATTACATTATTTATTGAAAAGAACCATCTGTCCATAAACATGCAGTGCGAAGCAGAAACGTTTAAACAGAAAAGAAACTGGTTCCTTTTACTGTGCTTTTCAGTAACTTTCAGTGCATTCAGTGCAAGTTTTCAGTTCACTCATGCATATGAGTTTGTTTTGTATATGGATTATAAACAAATTATGATAATTATAGATAAAACTATTATGTTAAGAAAACAAAAAGGACAATGTTGATCTTAAAAACCAAACGATTTCATGAGGCATTCTTGGTCTAGCTACTGTACTTTTGATACATATGTGCAATGAAATTAGTTTAATCACCACCTAAATCTCAGTGTTGAAACTGAGATTATATATATATATATATATATATATATATATATATATATATATATATATATATATATAAGAAGGAAAGTTTATGAAGAACAGTATCTATTTAAAAAATATGTATAACTGAACGTAATCTGGGAGACAAAAACAAAGAGCATCATATAAAAAAAATGTCCTAAAAGTTAATAAAACATTTATTGCAACTACCAAACAAGAGTTTTTTTCATAACAGAGAACAAAGACATCAAATAAATGCCAATAAAATAACCAATATTTTGGCAATGAACACTAAACGATCCTGCTTTTGTATAATATGATATACTGTACTTGTACACTGTAGAATGCTGAAAATGTTCAGTGCTCATATACATTTTCATTTATGTAGATATCACATATGGCTGACATTTTAAAATAACTTTTTTACTTTACATTTCAACCAGGACATACAGTGAGGAAAATAAATATTTGAACACCCTGCGACTTTGCAAGTTCTCCCAGTTAGAAATCATGAAGGGGTCTGAAATTTTCATCTTACTCAACTTACTCAAGTGCAAGTACAACAGCAAGTATAATAGTACACACTTAAAATGTACCTAAAATAAAAAAATATTTCTTTAAAAATTAATACTTCATGTGTCATCCAGAATGTGAAATGGATATTGTTTAAATGTCTGCTAAGAAAGAAATTTTGTTTTTTTATTTTAGCAGTCAAAACTGAACACCAGATCAGATTAAGACTTATATTAAGCGTGACTTATTTTAAGTGGGAATTTATTTTCAGACCAGGAGCTACAGGGCACCCCACCCCAAACTTCACATACACAGACAGATACAGGTAATGTCCTGCAATGGAAATCACTTCACCAGTAGACAGCCGGACATACAAAGTTAAAGACGCTAAAATAAAAAACACACACAGCTTTCTGCCACAGCAGACGGACCCAATAAAAGAGATGATAGTTACAAATAAACAGCTGATGTGTAAAAACAAGAAAAAACTATCCACATATATTCATCAGTGTAGGTCAGTTCTGCCACAGCAGGCATTTGAGCATGTCACTTCAGCATGCAAGCCACATGTAATCTTGTATTGACCTGATGCACTAACATAACACTAGGCTTTTGCTTTGGTATCTTTACAAAGGCCATCTAGCGTTTGTAATAAAGCAGCACTGTGAACTTGATGATATCCTGTCCACATTAACAGAGTCAGACTGAATTAGACTCATTAATCTCCTGAGCCTGAATACAGCTTCTAATTCGACCTGTTACGGTGAATGTTTTAACCCCTAATCACTGTTGGCACACTGGGGCTGTATCAGTAGAGACGAGGGTCGCTGGTCACTACAAAGACACTGGGCAGGCAGATCCTGATGCACCATAATATATGCAGTCATATGCAAAAGTTTGAAACCCCCAGTGAAATATACATAGACATGCAACATATCTGTAACCATTTCATGTAAGTACCTTCTGTGAGCTGCCAAGAGTCAATAAACACTTGTCTGTTTCCTGTCACCACCACTGTGAACAATTTTGACTCTGTAAGGTTTTCTAGAACAGAACATTTCACATTAAACCACTCAGAAAGACTTTTTACTTAAAAATGACTTATCACTCTAAATAATAAACTTGTACCATATAGCTGGCCCAGTAAAATTGCAAATACAATTCTAATCATTTTGAGACATTAATTAAATACTCTAATTAATGAGTGTTGATGCTGCATTGTTATAAACTAATTCTCTCTAAAGGAGAGAGTGGGGACACAATCTAACACATTTTTTAAAAATTGTTAACCGCTGATCCTCATGGGTCATGGGACCCTATGCCTTAGTCATGTTTATTTTATTAAGTATAAATGATTGACAATAGTAATTCAATAATAATGCCTTCAAAATGATGCAAAACCTAATTGTAATAAATGTTACAGTAATGTTGTCTGGCCATTTTGAGCATAACCAAAAAACGCTAGGGAGTACATGGCCAGCAACCCTGATCAGGTGGGAAAACAAAGAACAGCGTTGCTTAAGTGTCCTCCTGCTCTGATATTTCTCAGTATTCTGATATAGTCTCCTTGTGAATTTTAGCAGAAATCTAAGTAAAATCATGCATATTTTCCTTTATCTCTCCTGTATCTCATGTCTCCTTTTTGTATAATGCTTTAAAAGGAAAAATAGTCATCACTGAGTATACTGAGCATTAAAAGTGCAACACTTGAGCATTTTTTTCTGGTATGGACCAGAATAAGGGTCCCACCTTGAATCATAAAAGAAGTATTTATTTCGATAGCATAGCTGCTGAATTTAACAATACCTTAAACAAAAAAAACGTTAACTCTGTTAAGCAAGGGCGTGTATACAGGTGGGCATTGCCTAGACATAAGTCTTGGCCACCTACAGGAATCTGCTCAACCAAAGAAAACTCTAAAAACATCACAGATATAGCTATTTTTTTTAAGTGTCATTTTTTTAAGCCATTTTTTTTATTGGTCTTTGAAATTTCCTCTTACCGCTTTGTTTTCCTCTTTTAAAGGTGTGGGTGTGCCTAGTCAGCACTCCTCCTTTACTTTACTGCCAAACCACATTACTCTTTCACACGTGTAGTTTAGAGCATAGGGATGAGTTTGAGACAAACCGCTCTCATAGCTGTAGCCATCAGTGCTATTCGTGGTGCTCTCATTACTGAGCACACAGCTAGGAACTCCATCAGGGAAGGCCGGCTTTCCTGCATTAACTTTGCTCACAAATCCGAGGTGGAGAGAGTAATGGGCTGTTTGTCAGGTCGTAAACCTGATTCGCTGACTACCATATTTGTCCTGCTGAACGTGCATAGAAATGGTTTAGTTCGTCAGGGAGTGAGGCACGATTGGCATGGGGCACAGCACTACATGGTTTGAAGTCAGTGATTGACTGTATGCCTTGCCACCTATGGTCAGAGGAGTTAAAGTGCTCCTCAGTCCCTTGTCTTGAGCAGGAAGCAACTTCTCTGTTCATTCAGAGCTTCTGATTAGGAACTTTTATTTTATTATTTAATGAGTAGTCACTCTATCTCACAGCTGTTGATATGTTCCAGGACAGAGTTTGTATAAATGTCAAAGGTGATATGACAGTCTGTGGCGGCTTGGGTTGCAAACACAATCCAATCTGTGGGAAGTGTCCCCCCAAGTTTCTGTGCCTATGCATGTAGTACAGTTAAGTGAACTGTTTGACCTGTTTGTAGCTGCTCTCAGCAAGCCAAACAATGTTATTCATTTGGTTTGTGCATCCTTTTATTTTTTTGCTCATTCTTATAAGTTATATTTGTACGCTTTTATAGTTAGTGTATTTTGCTAGCTGCGTGTTTTCCAGCTAAGTTACCAGCTCACTTAGTGGTTTAATGATTAGCCGGCCAGCTTTAGCTAATGTGTTGTTAGTCACTAGGTTGGGTGACTTGGTGTAAGGGCATGAAACCTTCATCCTCCACAAAATCCAGACAAACCATCCTCCAGCTGTGCCATGTCCACCACTCCTGACTTAAATATAGATCCATCCCTTCCCAGCCAGTTTTAGATAGATATCCCAAGCACCTATTTAGACAAACTGTGATCTTTACTGCAGGCTCCTCTATGGCTATATTGGTAATCGTGTAATGTTTGCTTTTCCTTGCTCTGCCACAAATTCAGTGTTTCCAGTTCTGAGTCAGGGGTTAAAACATTGATACACTGATTAGAGAATATCACTTGAACAAGGTAGTGATTTTCTTAAGTATTCTCATGTCTGCATCGCAGGATGCTCAGAGACAAGTGAAAATACCCCACAGAACTGGATACTGCAACTCAGACAGGTAGAGGGATGTGGATATGGCAAGTCTTTACATTTAAAATGTTTTTTAATTGATCCATTAATCAAAATGGGCTTATATTCTGTTCTGGCAGAACCATCTGTGTTCATCATACAGATGTCATTATACAGACACTGCGGCCTGACTTATTTTGTGGTCTGTACATGCCTACTGAAGATCCAAACAACTATTTATCTGAAGTTCATGCAAAAGCTTGTCATAAAATGACCCAACTCAGAAAATTTGAACACTGCAACTCTATTTCATTTATTCCCACTTTATTATAAAAATTTAACTACACCATTTTTACAGACACTATTTATGAAAATTAACATTTTTATCAAAACAGTAGTGCTGGTGTCATCTCCTTTTTTTCACATTCAATATGTTAATTTTATATCGCCAAACACTGTTTTTCCCCAAGACTTAAAAAGAAAAAAAATAATGTTCATGCCATGTGATGTTTCACTGAGAGGTTGAGAAATAGAGCACTGTGGTTGGGAAGAGAAGCAGAACTGTTCACTAGAGCTTTAAAGTTGGCAGTGTGTTAGGAGAGCTGGGAAGAATTGTGTGCTGCGGTTAAAAAGTTAGAGCGAAGTTAAATTAAATAGAGAGGGAGAAAATGCTATTACTCTGAGTCAATTTATGCAGGCTTGCAGCCCCTTCTGTGCCCAGGGACCCAGGTCCAGAGCTCCTCCCTCTGTCAAGGTTTCCCTCTCTCCTCTTTGCTTTCTCTCCCCGCCCCTTCTAGCTCTCTCTCTCAGCAAAAAGAATCAGTCTTACACTGTGGTGTAACAAGTTCTTGCACCAGTTCTTGTCATGTAAAAAGGTTAACATTAATTTCCACACCCACTGTTACATTTTTTGCAACTTACACTTTAGCAGAAATACACTGTACACTTACGTTGTGGCAACATGTTTAACAGAAAAGGGATTAGAAAAAATGGGATTTTAAAAAATGATTGAATGCTACACTGTATAAAGAGTTTGTCATTTCAGCCTTGTAATGAGGAAAGACAGAGAGACAGGATGCATGTACCAGTCTTTAATAAGGAACCGATGCATAGAAACATATCAAAGACTCCAGGGAAAACAAATGCTACTAAGAATAAGGAACACCGGAACAGAATTACCAACAGGAAGACAAAACACCACGCAACCACAAAGGGAACAGGTAGTCTAAATGCGCAAGGACTAACAAGTAACACCTATGAAAGGGTGGAGCCACAAACTAGTGACAGGTGAGGGGCATGACAAGAGGGGAAACAGGAGGAGCTATAAACCAAAAAACAGAAGCACCTGGCACAGGGAAACAAAGGCACACTGAAGTGATAAGAGACAACAAAACCAAAAAACTGTGGAAAAACTGTGAGGGCAGCCGGGCAGGGAACTGACTGACGTCTGGAAGGAGAGCTGCCACATCCCAGGCAGCTGGTAAAGCAGCAGCCATTCCCAGGGCAGCAGCAGCTATGTCCTGGGATGCTGTAAGGGTATGCATGCTGGCTTAAGAAATGCCAAATGCTGACTTGGCAGGACTGGAGATTCGGGAACCACAGGCAGGACTGGAGACTCGGGAACCATGAGCAGGACTGGAGACTTGGGAACTGAAGGCTTGGAAGCTAGTAGTTTAGCCAGCAGGTTAGGAGACAGGGGAGTTGACACTGGAGTCCTCAGAAGGGACTGCAAGCCGGGAAAAACGTGACTGAAGCAACTTTTAAAAAGTCTTATCAAACTTTTAGCCTCTTTGCATAAGAAATCCTTCACCTTCATCCTTATTTTCTCCATCATGTAATGAATATATATATAGCAATAAGGATCTTCCATCCTGAAGAGTCAAAAGCAGATTTTCCATATATGCAATGTCTTCATCAAAAGCTCAAACCTGGCTTACAGCATTCATAGATGGCTTTGTGTTATGTGACAAGGACAGAGGAGGAGACAGGATACAAGTGCATATTTGTAATAAAGAACCAATGGAACTACATGGAATAGAAATCAAAGAAAAAAAAAATCCACAAAACACTAATAACTGATCTTATTTTAGAAATTCCGTGAAACACAAAATTCAAAGACAGTCAGTTTACATACCAGATTACTTTTTTAATGTTAAAAATGCTATGTTTGTAAACTTTGGAAACAAAGTACCTCCGTTTGTAACAAGCAATTAAACTAGTTGATTCAACACAATTGATTCGTACAATACTTTAAATAAATTAATGACATGCAAAAGTTAAGATAAATGAAAATGTTGAAAATTATAATGATTAACATTATTTTAAGCCTCAAAACCCTTTAAACCAACTCTGTCCTTTTTTATTCTTACAGTGTTGCAAGGTAAAACATTTTTTCATGGTAAAACAATGTCTTGTTTTTAGAATCAGAATCAAAACCTTTTTTTGCCATAAACAGGATATTAAGACAAGACATTTGTTTTGATGAAAACAATCTACAATAAACCTCTACAACAAATAAACAAAGTATATGAAATAATTTTAAGTACTGAACTGACAAACCATTTGTTACAGTGTATAAAAACTCTGAAAACACTTTTTATTATTTAATTACCTTTTTAATAATGCTATTAAATTTCAAGACCAAAATTGTCATCAACCACACATTACTCTCTACCTTTTCAGCATCAGGAAAAAGCAGTAACACCACAGAGAATTACACAGAAACATCAGATAAATATATTATCCACCCTTTGCAATCTGTAAGAATATTTGTCCATACCTCCCAAGTTCATTCTTAGATATTGCCTGTATTTTCTGCTTTTCACAATCCAGGAAACCCCTGCACTGTATATTTTTAAAAATATTAAACAGCATACCTCACCACTTACATTAACAGCCCTGATATCTCTTTATTTTCCTGAATTTATGATGTCATCCACAGTAACAGATCCATCATAGCCAGCAAAATGACATATTCAGCATTTATAAGTATAAAACTTTTTTGTTTAAATGTATACTTTAACTGAGGCAAGTGAGGCCTGCAGTTCTTCATGTTTAAGTTATTTTGGGAGAGTTCTGGATTCCAGTTTACAAAAAATGGATTCTAAATTCCAGTTTACAAAAAAATTTGAGATCAGGTTTGCTTTAATTAAAAACCCTGGTGTCATTGTTTTGTTCATTACAGCAACTGTCATTTCCAAGTCAGACTCAGTTTGCTTCACAATTAACTCTGGTCAGATTTATATAAGTATAAAAGGAATACAATCCAAATAAATAAATTTATTTATAAAATTCTCTGCCATCTTGAAACTCATTAAATTTCCAGACAACTCAAATTCTTTGCCACCTTAAATTAACTGCTACTGTAAATGCCACAATCCCAGGCGGGTTCTAAGGTGTTGCTAGGTGGTTGCTGTGGTATCCCATGTGGTTGCTAAGATGTTGTTAGATGGTTGCTATGGTATCCAAAGTTGTTGCTATTATGTGGCTAGAAGTGGTAAAGTATTAAGTACAATCCTATACAGTAAATACATTTGTTATTTTCCTGATTTATTTATAAAGCATTCTCTGGGGACAAACACAGTGATCTTGATTTACAGAAAAATGTGCAATAATTGTCTAACACAAAATTAGGCAGGTGCATAAAATTGGGCACCAGATAAAACTCCTTTAAGATTCCTTTGCCTCTAAACGCTTCCTATAGCTTCTAATGAGAGTCTTGATTGTGGCTGAAGGTACTTTAGACCATTCTTCTTTACAAAACATCTCCAGTTCATTCAGGTTTCATGGTTTCCGAGCATAGACAGCTCTCTTTAAGTGACACCACAGATTTTCAATAATATTCAGGTCTGGGGACTGAGATGGCCATTCCAGAACGTTGTACTTGTTCCTCTACATTAATGCATTAGTAGATTTTGAGCAGTGTTTAGGGTCGTTGTCTTGTTGGAAGATCCAGCCCCGGCGCAGCTTCAGCTTTGTCACTGATTCCTGGACACTGGTCTCCAGAATCTGCTGATATTGATTGGAATCCATGCTTCCCTCAACTTTAACAAGATTCACAGTCCCTGTACTGGCCACACAGCCCCACAGCATGATGGAACCACCACCAAATTTTACTGTAGGTAGCAGGTGTTTTTCTTGGAGTTTTTCTTGCTGTGTTCTTTTTCCTCCATGCATAACAGCCCTTGTTATGCCCAAATAACTCTATTTTAGTTTCATCAGTCCACAGCACCTTGTCCAAATGTGCTTTAGCATACCTCCAGCGGCTCTGTTTGTGATGTGGGCGGAGAAAAGGCTTCCTCTGCATCACTCTCCCATACAGCATCTCCTTGTGTAAAGTGCGCCGAATAGTTGAACGATGAACAGTGACTCCATCAGCAGCAAGATCATGTTGTAGGTCTTTGGTGCTGGTCTGTGGGTTGACTCTGACTGTTCTCAACATCCTTCGCTTCTGTTTATTCAAGATTTTTCTTGGTCTGCCACTTGTGACTTGAACTGTGCCTGTGGTCTTCCATTTTCTCACAATGTTTCTCTCAGTGGAGACTGAAAGCTGAAATCTCTGAAATAATCGCTGAACAATCTTTGTTTTCAGGTCATTTGGAAGTTGTTTTGAGTCTCCCATGCTGCGACTCTTCAGAGAAGATGCAAAGAGGAGAAAAACTTACAATTGCCCCCCTTAAATACCCTTTCTCATAATTGGAGTCACTTGTGTATAGAGGTCAAGGGTCACTGAACTTCCCAAACCAAATTTGAGTTCCAATAATTAGTTCTAAAGGTTTTGAAATCAATAAAATGACAACAGTGCCCAAACTTCTCAAATATCACTGTGTTTGTCCCCTAGATGATATATTTAACAGATTTTTTTTATCCAAACAATCAATGCTTTATAAAGGTAAATCAGGAAAATTAACAAGGTTGCCCAAACCTCCGCACCCCACTGTATCTTAGGTGGTTGCTAAGGTGTTGTTAGAGATTGCTTTGGTATTTCAGGTTGTTGCCCAAATGGTTGCTATGTTGGTCCTAGGTGGTGGCAATGGTATTCCCGGTGGTTGATATGGTGTTGCTTGGCGGTTGTTTGGTATCCCAGGTGGTTGCTATAATGTTGCTAGGCAGTTGCTATAGTGTTGCAAGGTGGTTGCTATGGTGTACCATGTGGTTGCTATGGTGTTGCTTGACGGTTGTTTGGTATCCCATGTGATTGCAGTAATGTTGCTAGGCCGCTGCTACAGTGTTGCAAAGTGGTTGCTATGATGTTGCTAGGCGGTTGCTATGGTGTTGCAAGGCAGTTGCTATGATATCACTTTTGGTTGCTACGGTGTTACTACGTTGTAGTGGTATTCCAGGTGGTTACTATGGTGTTTCTGGACATTTGCTGTGGCATCCATGGTTGTTGCTATGATGTTGCGAGATGGTTGCTGTGGTACCCCAGGTGGTTGCTATGGTGTTGTTAGGTGATTGCTATGGTGTTCCAGGTGGTTGCTATAAGGCTACTATGGTATCCCAGGTGGTTGCTATGGTGTTGCTGGACGTTTGCTATGTTAGCCCATGTGGTGGCTAAGGTAGTGTTAGGCATTGCTATTACATTCCAGGTTGTTGCTAGGTTGTTGCTATGCAGTTGCTATGGAGGAAAAAAATCCATCTTTAAATGGCCACCCTTGGAAAACTGTACATCAGTTTGCTTCGAAAACACAAGCACACTATTCAGGTATAGGAACTACGATAATGTAAAATGTTGTGGTGCTCCGTCGAGAAGGCTTTTCAAGCCAACTTGATCAATGCTGATGAACACATAACCTGTAGGGGATTGAACTCTGTACTGTTCCCCTGCAGTCTTGAGCAGCCCCTACAAGGAACTAGCCTATCATGGTGGAGTGGCACTTTGCACCCATAGGAAATGTGTTTAGTGGGATCTGGGCATCTGCATTTTATACACAATTTCCCCAAACCTCTCCTGGATCCAACCCCACAAAGCGGATATCCCATTTAGAGAATCTGCCCTTCTTCGTTCTTCAGGCTGTAATCTTATACAAGCTCCCCTACTGGAAATTGGCATCTATAGTTGTGCAGGCTGTAGTTCCTTTTTTTGTCACATGCAGCTGCTTCCTATCATGTGTGCGTGCTGCATCTATGGGTCCTTGCACAAAAACAAACATAAAACAATTACCAGCTGAGTGGAGATGGTTAGAGACTAAAAAGTTTGAGTTTCCTGTGATTAATTCCAGCTCACTGGTGCACTGTAGCTGAAAGCAGTCATGCTGGTTTGTGGATGTTTGATTCCCATCTATAAACACAGGACAGAGAACCACTCTGAATTTAGAGTTATGCCCTTGTTCACTATGAACACCCCAGCCTTACTGACTAACCCATGAACCAAAAACATAAATGACTGTCTCAGCCTTCTGGGCTGGCAAAGCATGGGCCTTTGGCCATTTGGTTGTCCAAGGTGTCCATGACAGTCCATACAAAAAGAGTTCCATGTGTTGTGTGTGGAACCGTCCCAGGTAGAATTCTATAGAAGTTAATGATGAGTTTTTGTAACTCTGTAATGACTAGCCTCAGAGCGTGAAGAATAAATGCCAGCCACACTGGTTGTACTTGAAGCGTGTAATAGCTCAAGGGTATGAGTGTCACCCACCTCCTCTCTGCAGTGCTTTCTGTAAAAAAATGACTGACCGTTCTCTGATCAGAAGAAGTTTTGCCCTTCATGTAGTAACTGGTATAAAGGGGCATCATAAGAGAATTGTTTCTGCTCAGTTGGGTTACACAGAGGTACCATTCACTATCCTTCTTTAGGACCTTGGCTACCGGTCACACATAGAGGCTCTCTGACAGCTCTATGATGCATTTTTACAGCATTGTGGTTACTGCTGTATGTAAGTGTAGTATGTAATGTGCCGATGTTTAGCTGCACTAGGTGATTTGGGTGCAGCAACTTCTCCTTAAAGGCAAAGAACTCCTGGAACTGTCCATCAGTGGTCAGTGGTGCTGTTGGGTTCACAGTGAATGGTGGAGAGGCGATTGCTTTTGTAGCTCAATGCAGGCTGTAATTGACACTAGGGCTGAGGCAGTTATTAAGACTAGGGTATACAACAGTCCAGCTCTGTGCTCTGCAGCCACTCCAGTCCCAGCATGCAACATGCCCTAAAAGTTGTGTGTTCAACTGTGCACCAAGCATCTGGTGGCTTTATCAACATATGGCAACCTGTCTCTCTCTGTCTCTCACTCTCTTTCTTTCTCTGTCATGGACTCTCAGCCACGTATCTTTGCTCTGCGACACTGGAGAGATGGCCAGTTTATAAGGGCACCGCGTCCTGCCTTCTGATCGTGCTCACTTCCAGCAGGAATGGTAGCGACTCCACCTGACCCCTGCCACAATATTCATATTCATTATATATTCTGCATTTCTTTTGACTGTGTATGAAAACTGGAGCACCTGGAGACACAGGCAGAACATGCAATGCAATGCAAAAAAAAATTCATGGACACCATGAGAAGTAATCGAAAAAAAAACTGAATCCACTTGTAATCAAGCAAAAAGACTTAGCGAATTCAGTGACCCTGCCAAGTACTGTGTTTCACTTGGGAAGATGTCACCAGGATACCAGATTGACAATAAAAAGTCATATAAAATGTAGCAGCATCATTTTACAAAGCAAACTTCAGTGTTCAGCTCATCTGCCAGTTTATGGCAAGAAGCATGTGGTTCTGCACAAATTGTTCTTTTCTTTTGCCAGTGCTTTTTTAAAGGAAGTGTTATTCTGATTTTGGATAGAAAAGTGAAAACTAAAAGGAACTATATTTCAATTGTTGGTTTTAAATTTGAAAAGACAATGTGTTAATGATTAAATAAAAATGTGAAAAGTAAAGATTGTTTTAAAAAATTATATTGGTATAAATATATCTGGCCAAAGGCTGTGGAAAAAACACTACAGCTAGTCACAAGAGCATCTAGAAGCCATTGCTAACTGAAGAACACTTCATTATATTACAGATGCATGAAAATTTGTTTATTGATTGTTGTGAGTTTTGCTCACAATAAACGATGTGCTCAACAGGGATGAATACTTATGACCATTCTTTTTTCAACCTTTTATTTGAATAGGACAGAAAGAAATTGGAATGAAGGAACTGAAGTATGAAATATATCTGTCACGTTCTTTGTAGGTGCATTTAGCAGCATGTTTTAGATGAATAGAATTGAATAAAATAAATATAATAAAACATCTGATGTAGTTCTTAGATAGAGATGAGAATTATTGTACTCACTAAAATTATGTCATCTGTTTGTGTGCTGATGTTCCAAGCATTAACAATCTGCAATTATACCTGGCCTTGATTAAATAAAAGATTACACTTTGAAGACTTTTTATTGTCTGAGACTCCAAAGACTTCACGCACCATCTAAGGAATATTTCCTTGCCACATTGTAAACATGACAATGGAACGTTCTGCTTTCAAGCTTATTTGGAAAGTGGGTTTATGCCAGTTTTGTGATTTAGTTTTTATAACATGAATGTATGGTTCTTCCTCCGCGTTTTGAAGATGAAATAATATCAGCAGGGGATAATTGCACATATTAATGAACCTCAGCAGACAATATTTAATTAAAATGCATTTACAGTTAAGTGAAGATTCTTTTAAGTAATAATGTTGATCCAGTGATCGTGATGGGCATGGAGAGCATTTGACCTCTGTTTTCATATCCCATTGCTGAATATGTTTAAAAATTAAGAGGCAACTTAGTGGAACACATGTTGTTAATGTTTCTAATGTTTCTGCTCATAGATCAAGGTTTGGTGTGTTTTAGTCTTAGTTTGTAAACAGCAACCCTCCTGTAAATACTGCAGTAAACACTGTTTGTTGCTGCGTCCACAAATGTAAATTAAGACTGTCCATGTCACGTGTCAACAGTTTCTAGAAACGCTTCTAGAAATGTGTGGTGTGGTCTAACGAGCCAACGTTTCAGATTGTTTATGGACATAATGGGCATTGTGTTCGCCGTGTCAAACATGTAATAGGTTAACTTAGAGGTCATGTAAACACAATAGTAAACATGCTCTTAATATAGTTTTAATGTAGACTGTTAGGAATTCTTATATCGCAGTTTTAGCACTGTAGTACTGATATGCAATGTACTAATTAACTCTGTCTTTGGAGGAACTAGAGATTTTGGGGCGGGGAGGGGCGGGCGGTTCTCGGAGGACTGGTGCAAAACAGTAACAAGTCATTTTGGAGTAATATAGTAACAAAACTAAAAAAGCAATCTACAATAAAAATTTGTCTGACCAGATTTGTCGTTCAAATGACTGAGGTACTGGCAAAGCAACTGTAATGAGCAATATGTGGTTACACACACATACTATTTTATTGAATCCAGTTTCCTTTTTATTGTCTCTGTGGCATATCAAGCTTTTCTTTTAGTTGACCAAAGAAAGTATCCTATCACTAAACAGGGATATGGATTCTAAAATCCGTATCCGAGAGATTTATGACATACCTTCTCTACATTAAATAACAGCACACTCTTGTTCTTACTGACTGCATTATAACATGTTTGGAAATAATTTTCGAAATTTAAGTTATTTAACATAGAATTTTACACTGCCAGGACTACAATGTGTCATATTTCTCCTTCTTTCAGTCATACCTCTCTGTCAGTCCAAAAGCTGTGTGTTAAAATGAAGCTTTATGGCTGAAATTTAAGTAGTGACTTTTTTAAGTTGATGAGGAGACAAGATATCTATGGCCTAGATACGTCTAAGTATTGTGAGTAAGAAAGTCAGTATTGTGTTGCTGACCTTACATGGACATGCAGCAAATTTATTCTTTGAAACAGAACTAAATCATATGACATGTCAGTGTTGGAAAAGTTCGTACCTGCAAAGCACCCCAAAGCAAATCTTTTGGAATGTCTTATTCCAGTTCTGAAATATACAGGCCGTTCTAGTCTGACACCGCAGAGGGAAGCCGAAGTCTGTAGAAAAACAAATTCTTTCCAAGCAAGATGATGCAGCTTGCCAGCATTACACATGACGCAAAGCCAGGATCTTAAACACGCAAATGGTGACCTTCTCTTTGTCGGTTAAATGTGCATACATGTCTATCACTCCTGAAAGCATGCAGACATGTATACATCAAAGAATAAGGAAATCAAAAAATCTACTTTAAAAAATCTACTTTTGACAGTAGCAACCATAAGTTCTGATGTTCGCAATTCCAAGTCTTGTCAGCCTAACTCTGTGCACATTTATAGATAGATAGATAGATAGATAGATAGATAGATAGATAGATAGATAGATAGATAGATAGATAGATAGATAAATAGATATAGACACTCCTTTAAGAACCAGGAGTGTAAGGAAACAGGACAGAGAGTCATTTGAATGTCAGCAGCATCAAAACACACATCTGCTTTGGTGAAATAGACTGCACACATAGACTGATCTTTGTCATAAACAATAAACTCTCTGCACAGGTACCAGGTGCTCCCATTTCCTCCTATAGTATAAGAAATGATGTCTGGCAAGTCAGAAATACTAAGTGGGACCGAGGTGTGAATGTTCATGTCTGTGCGACTGCAACCTGTGTTTCTTCTGCCCAATCAGTCTTTAGAAGTAAAAGAAGTCCTTTATTTCTTGGATTAGAAACAGCCTTGTTTCTCATGTGGGACCACTGTAATAATATAAATACAAAATAATACAAAGCAATACTGAAAGAAACCAACGTACTGCTATTTAAATATGAAACTATATGTAAAATTACATTGGTTATTTGGAATAATAAATAAAATGACTATATTTGAGCTATATATCTCTCAGTCAGTAAGTCTTTTTTTTTACCATATGCCATTTTACAGCAAGCCAGACCCTTTATGCAGAAATAATTAAAAAAAAGTTTGTTTTTTACAAAATGCATCTACCATATGGAAGAAGGTCATCTGGGAGTTCCTCATGCAAACTGAATTCCGTCTTTAGAGTTTTGGCTTGGGATTGGGCAGATAAAAGTGGGGGAGTTAGGTGGGGGCGTTATTTTTCCTTCTTGCACCGTCTCCGCTAAGCCCCGCCTGCTGCACTGTGATTGGCTAATCCGTCTGCTCGCTGGTCGCTTGGATTGGCCAGTAGTACATCCCCACGAGCAGCCCTCGCCAAAGGGCGGGCCATGTCGGAATTCGATGGGCGAGAGGAGTGGGATGATAGGGGAATGATGGCTACGAGCCACAGCAGACAGGTAGGGATGTCGTTTTTTTACGCCATCGGAACGGAATTATGTAAGTAAACCCCGCGAGCAAAGCCACATATCTCAAATCCAGATCGTCTGACAGGCGCTTTTTTCCAAGTATATATAAGACGAGGAACCAAAAGCTCCCAGACCCTTGGAGTGAGCTTGTGTGGATCTACTAGACTGCGTAGAGGTTATAGAGTTTACGAAGTGATCTGCTTTTCTTTTTTTTTTTATGAATATTTATTTGTAGCACATCTGTGTATGTTTTTCATTTTGCTTCTCAAAGAATCATTTTGCCTTGACAGTGGGATTACATATTTAACAGGTAAACGGAGCTGTACTTTCCCTCTAGCATGTAGTCATGTAGTTTTCTTAAGAAACGTTTTTCGTGCCAAACTGGGTGTCTTTCATATCCATATGCTGTTTTTGTTATAATTTAATCTTTAAGCTTTACGCTGTGATTTATTGCAAACCTAATGATCTTTTAAATTCGTTATTTGAAGTATTATCTGAAAAATGTCTGCATGTTTAACAATGACTGTAATGCAGAACCAATCAATATGCTATTTTCCTTTAGTGTTCATTACACTGGTGGTCTGTGATGGTAAATCTAATGATAGGCAATAATCATTAGGTTTGCTTTTGTTTATGTGTGTTTTAAAGGAAATATGATACTCAGGAGAATTCCTTTTCTGCTGCCCATGCTGTTACTATGCATCACAGCATTACCTCAAGGTAATTACTAAAAATGAATTATTACTATCATTAGAAAAGTTAAAATTTGCATTCTATTTATAAAGATGTGCAGTTTGCTTGTTGTGTATAATCCACTATACATACATTCAGTTTCTGGTTTGTAAGTTTAAGATTTATAATAAAATGTTTGTGGTGGTTATGTATTATTTATGGTAAGTTAATGAGCAAAAGTGCATAAGACTACTATAGTATACTATATAATTTTAATAGGGAACTGGGGTAGATGTTGCAACCTATTTGTTATACAATAGCCATGTAAAAAGTATTTAATTTTGATAATAATTATTTGGTTTGCAGATATACTAAATGCTACAGTAAATTAATACATGAGTATTGCTGGCACAAGAAATATTAAGTGGGTTGGCTGCCCCTCCCATAGTTCTAAAAAACTTGCACAGAGTGTCATTAAAGAATCACTAACAAGCCTAGCAGAAAGTGACTACAGCTGAATATGTGTTAATATACCCTAGTCTATTACTTTAGAAGAAAGCTGAGTCTAATTGTTTTTAAAACTATAAAACTATGCTTAGTGTGGATTTTTTTTCCGAGCTTGGATTGCTACATATTTTTCTATATGTCCAAAAACTGTTAATACCTTTTGCCATTTCTGTTTAATGACTTCCCAAACCTGATGTTCCTTTTGTTCAACCCAAAATTATGCTCTGGGGTTACTTGTATATATACACATGCTATTGCTAACTGTTTACGCACGTTCTATTGGTCACCTTCCACTCATTCCGTAAATGGCAAGCAACCAACACATTCACTACATTGCCAAGAAAATCAAGATAATATATAGTACTTGTACCCAAAGGCATGAGCAAAAGGTCAACTTTTTGGTTTTCTCCATTCAAAGAAGGCCAGGTGGAGGACGAGTCCCGTTTTGACCTGTTCGAGATTAGCCACATCACCAGAAAGACGATTGGTGCCAAAGTCTTCAAGGGTCATGACTGGGATACACCGGCGTATCGCTTTATTCGTTTTGACCATATTCCACCAGTCAGTGCATCAGTCCTCCAGCAGCTTGTAAAGCAGATTCAGAACAATGAGGGCTTTGTGTTTGTGGCCTCCATACGTCAGGATCGGGGTTCCCGTGGCACCCTGATAGGCTTGGAGGGTCCTGATGGTCGCCGCCAGTTTGAGATTGTGTCCAATGGACGTACCAACACTCTGGACCTGGTTTACTGGGTGGAAGGCTCTCAGAACGTGGTGTCTTTTGAGGATGTGGATCTATCAGACTCACAGTGGAAGAACATCACACTGCACGTTCATGGGGAGAATGCAAACCTCTATGTGGGGTGCAGCCTCATAGACAGCTTCATCTTGGACGAGCCTTTCTATGAGCATTTGCGGGCAGAAGGGGCCAAGATGTATGTGGCCAAGGGAACAATCAGAGAGAATCATTTCAGGGTAAGATACACCTGTCTTTATTAATCCTGTATTCAGATAGTGTGTGTCCTTTAATAGCTCCATAATCTTTGAGCTAAAATTACTTTTAGTTAATATTATGTACATGGTTTAAGAAAGTTAAGCCATTATTGTTCAGCTAAGTAAGATTTTAAAATCTTCAGCCATCATGAAAAATAAAAACGCCTTAATAATTTTGGTGAATGATTTTGTTACATTTGGACAAGCTGGCCCATTTTGTGTTGAGTCTAACTCTCACTTTGCCAGCACACTTACCTAACAATTAGTCAGACTGCCAGTGGTTCACACTCTTTTACTTTCGTAAAAGATGTCAAACTCTTGTACAAATTGTGCTATCAACTATTTCAGGATACCCTGACAGCAATGTGGAAAAAAACTGCCTAAAAAGATTTTTGTAGATAAATAACAGAGCAATAACAACTTCTCATTTTGTAGGGTTTGCTGCAGAATGTTCGTTTCATCTTTGATACATCAGTGGAAGAGGTTCTGAGTATTAAGGGCTGTAAGGTCAACAAACCTGGTAAGGATACTATCAGCCAAATATTATTATAGCAAAAAGTATATACATTGTACAAGTTTCATTCAGTTTGCATGACTTCATTCTAATTATTGTCTGTGCTTTCATGTGTTATATGCATACTCTAGCCAAAATTAAAGTGTTGTAAACATTTTTATGTATATCTTACAGTTTCTAGAGCGAGATTTTGTAGTTTACAAACTAGTTCTTATGGGCTAGTTTGAACCTGAATATCTATTGCTATTTGCATAGCTAATGTTACTGCTAGGAAGCAAGATATCTCATTGCAGCCTTATACCTGTCCTAGCACTCTTCCAACCACTGTTACAATAGAGAAAATGTTTTACTCCAGGGTGTAGGTGTAGATTTTTTTTGTATTAATGCATGTCCTGAAATTCCACACAATACACTCAGTTCATGGTTGGAATGCTTATCTGGTCACCTCTTTCGGCCTGGCTTGTACTCTGTTGCTCTCTATTTTCTTTCTGATCCACCAATGCAATTCACTTCACTTTTTGTTTTGTTCTTGCACATGGGATGAATATTATTTTATAATTATATTATTTATTATAACATAGATGTGCTCATATTAAAGCACCAGGTTATGTCTATGATACCTGTGATGACAAGCATGCACATGAACTTTTATTTAGAAAAAAATTCATGCATTTAAAATGAGTGATGGGAAAAACTACTTTAAAACAATGCTAAATTCAGAATAATTTGCATATTGAGGCAGCATTAGAACTTAAAGTGCAAACAGTTATCTGTTCACTACTCCCATTTGTATTTTTCTGCTATTTTCTGTCTCTCTCTATTGATACAGTGTGCCTTTAAAAAGCCAGTCGAAAAAAAAAAACGGTGGCCATGTTATTTCTTCCTTTCTCTCATACAGTTTCTTTAATTTACTATTTGTAGAGTTATTACTCAGTTTAGCTATCAGCTCCAATCAACATTATGAGTTAAATTTCCTGGTTCTCCTGGATGTCTGATCTGCAGATGTGGATCATATTTGGTTTGACTTAGACAGGATTAGCCACAGGATTTCATTCAAAACTTTCTAAAGTGGGTCATTTTCCAAAATGGGTCACAAAATCTGTAGACTCTGACTTTTGGACATTTCTCCTGTTATTACGTCATGGTGGTAGGAAGTGCTTTGAATGAGAATGAGGGCAACCAGTGTACACATGCTATAAAGGAGATACATATGTTCATGTTTAAATTTATTGACATTGTGCTCTGGTGACATGCTTTTAAGCAAGGGGCAAAATGGACCAAATACTGGCAAGTTGGGAACCTATATACTTATCCTTCACACACACACACACACACACACACACACACACACACACACTCATATGCAATGAGATCATGAATTGGCAGGCATGAGCAGTTTTCATGCTAAGACTTTCTCCACACTGCTCATTATGCCTTGTAGTCCCTTGCCTGCACTCTCATGCAGGGAAGTCGAGCAAAGTCCACATGCTCCAGCAAATCAACACTGTCTCTTGTGTTCTGTGCACTGGATTCAGCATCTTCTGATTTAAAAAAAAATGTGTTTTTCATAAGCTCCGACGTCCATGTATGTGCTCTCACTAAAATCGTCCTGATTTGCAAGAGGAAAAATATTTTTTGATGAATCATTTCAAGTATGGTGAAAGTATAACTAGTTCGAAACTTAAAATAAGCATGGAATCAACATATCCAACCAGGGCCATAAGTATTTTGACAGTGACCAAATGACAGTGACAGTTTTTAAATAGTAATTCTGCTTCTGTTTACCCCCAGGTTTGATTTGAAATGAAGCAGTCAGGATGTGATTGACATGCAGGCCTCTCCCTTTAATTTAAGAGTTTTACAAAAATATTGCACTGCCCATGTTGGTTCCAGTCGTTTATTTTACATTTGATAGCTATGTTAGCTCTCATAATGGGTTCCAAAAGCATGTAGATGCAAGTTAAGGGGACCATCATTAGGCTGTAAAAACAAAACAAACCTATTAGATAGATTCCAGAAACTTTAGAAGTTATATAAATAAAAAAATCATATAAATGTAAATATGAAGGGTTTACCCCATGACCTTATCTAAAAAAGTGCAGGGTTCTGAAATAATATTCTTTAGACATACCAAACTAAGATTAACTTGTACCAGAGTGATGGGAAAAGAAACACATGGAGCAGGAAAGGGCTTGTGATCTGAGTCACGTGACTTCAAACCAGTTTTCACTGAAAACCAAACTGAAGGCATCAAAAACCAAAAACAAGCGGCAACTGAAGTCAGCTGCAGTAAAGGCCTGGCAAAACATTCCAAAGGTTACTCAGCATGTGGTGATGTTTATGGCTACAGAGAGTTATTGACTGTAAAGAATAAGCATTCAAGTGAAGGTGAAAACAGAAGATGTCACATCATAAGTCTATTGTGGTTGTGTACAAATGTAAAATTGTGTCATTGTAAAAATACTTACGTATCTGGCTGTATAATGCATCTGAATGGGACGGACATTAGAAAGCAGAAAATATTGGGTTGGTTGTTAAATGGAAAAAAGAATGAATCCAATACAGTAACTATTCTAGTCCAACAACAAAAACTCACATGGTGTCATATGATGCTGTGTATTTATTCCTGTGGTATACTTAAGTGGCATCCCATTCTGTATCATTAGGGTTTAATATGATGTTGGTCCACACTTTGCAGCTATAACAACAACTTCTGTTATTATCAACTCTTCTGGGAAGGCTTTCCACAAGATTTAGAAACGTGTTTATGGGATAATTTCTGACTATTCTTTCAGAAGCGCATTTGTGAGGTCAGATAATGATATTGAACAAGAAGACCTAGCTTGCAGTCTCCACCTTAAATAATCTTCTATCTGGTTGAGGTTGAAAAAATAGTCACTCCAGAGAACCCCTGCGCTAGAGTCCGGTGGTGGCGCACTTTACACCTCTGCAATCAACGCTTTGCATTGCGCTTGGTGATGTAAGGCTTGGATGCAGCTGCTTGGCCATTGAAACCCATTCCATGCAGCTCTCTACGCACTGTTCTTGAGCTAATCTGAAACCCACATGAAGTTTTGAGGTCTGTAGCGATTGATTCTGCAGAAAGTTGACAAGCTCTGCACACTATGCGCCTCAGCATCTAGTGACATGTCCTACCATGTAAGTCTTGCCTAAGGACTCTTATTGTTGTAGCTCACTATTTGCTACCTAGAATGGGACTTGAAACCCCATCTCCCACATGGGGTGGTAGCTCCAGGGTTGGTAGTGTTGTTAACCGCTGAGCCACACCAACCTCCTATTGTGTTGAGTTGTATGATGATGTTGTGTTAATGACAGTTTCAGAAGACGTGGCTCATATTTGTGGGCCTTGGAAAAAGCTCATGCTAATTTGTTTCTCATGCACATTTTCTGAAGGAAGGCTGAACGCTAGCTCTGGCACCTAGTGCCCATAAACTGACCAGTGACCCAGTTTAGGAGTGCCATGTTGGACTGTGTAACAGGCAGTAATAACAATACATATGACAGTGTGTTTCTCTAATAGAAGGTCACTGACCTACAGTAAAAATACCTATTTTTTGTTCTTTATTTGTCGTGAGTTAGGTTTGCTGAGCTGAGTCCACAAATTTAGTATACTGGCTACAAACCATAATAACAAGTTTTGGGTTCAAGGATATATTTAGAAGAGCCTTCTCCATATAAACAGACTTCTAAGAATTGACTTTGAGCAGTACTTCCATACATACACACTTAACATTGGATCTAATTGGATCTCTGTTATTCTCTCTTCCTCAAAAATACATACTTACCTTCACTGAAGAGTCAAAGAAGCTCATAGGAGACACAGGAAGCTGATTTAGGAAACGTGCATACAAGGCATACTAAGGGATTTCTGCAGTCGAGTTGGGTCAGCCTGCCTGTGTGATTTAGAGTCTCCTGTCTTCCATTTATCTGCAGGAATTTACACAAATGACCTTGAAATGGCTGCAGATACCTAATGCGAGTCTTGGCTAAATAGTAGGCATTCCTTTGTCTTTTCGTATTCCTCATCTTTTGGACATGCACTGGAACTTCTACTTCATTTGAAAATGTTATTTCTCTGTAGCTTCTACATGGTAGCTTCTATACAGTATGTATCAAATTCATGTGAGAGTAGAAATATTTTTTTTTGCTTTGTTTTGTATCATTTGTAAATGGTAAATCGTTTTTTTCCCCTTGCATATATAAACCATGTGCTTTCATTGTAAAGTGGTTTGCCACAATTGGTCCTTGACTTGCCATGTAGATAAACCAACAGCCAAGCAATAGCAGACTCGGTGCTTTTCAGCAACTCGCCGGGCTGGATTTGGACTGCATGCTGGAAAGATTCTGATCCCCCACTATGAATCTTTGGAAAAACAGGGGAAGCAGATACAAGCTGTTTCCATGGCTCATTTCTGAGAATCATAAATGTGCCAGGCCTGCAAGAGACAGTGTGCCAATGCTGTATGGAGGAATGCCAGCCAGTGTTATATGAGAAGCAGAATATTATCATGTACCATTGGCATATAACTTTTCGAAATGTCAAAAATTCACTTTAATTCTTTATACACTCATGGAGCTTTTTCCACCAGCTAAAAAATGTTATGGTTTGATGCAATTTCAAATCCCTGTGTCATCATTTGTCATCATTTCCAAGTCATCACATCAAATTACTCTCAAGTGATCCATACTGTATCCGAATACATGTACTGAATTTGGTTACCATTCTTGATGGGGTGTCAAGTGGGCTAAGCTGGAATGTGGAAAATGAAAAAATAGGGGGCAATCGTTCATTGATCAGTCAAGGGCAGTCATCTATGGATCATCATTGGGCATTGTTACTCAAGTCAGAAGACTGCCATTTGTAAATTTGTCACATGGCAAGATGAACACATTTTCCTCTCTCTAGCTTGCACTATTTCACTGTGATACTTCAAGTCATGTATTTGGGGTGCATGCCAAATTTAATATTGTTTTTAATATCTTTAGCAACCAATACAGAAATGTTTATTATTGTTATTTTTTATGTATTTATTATTTATGTATTGCAATAACTGTTTATCTGTAATTAATATACCAAAAAATGTCTCTGTCTCTTACAGAAGAAGTGAACGTGGTCAGCGAAAGTACAGAGATTGTGGATGTCAGTCCAGCCATTTCCACTAACTTTATTGGTCAAAAAGTGGAAAAGACAGTGTCGGACACATGTGAGCGTTCCTGTGAGGAGCTCAGCTCCATGTTCCAAGAGCTTAAGGGTCTCCGCATTGTTGTGGGGAACCTCATGGATGGACTGCAGAAAGTGGTAAGTCAGTGCCTTACCCTTGTGTAACTGGAGAACTAATCTCTATCCGCTGCATCTGCAGCATGCCGTCCATATCCACAGGCCATAAACAGATTGAACAGAAGAGATTTGATTGATTTAAACTCACTTATATTTAAACCCCTGGAAAGTTGCTAAAGTCTGTCATTAAATTATAGAACCTTAGTACAACACAATAAATATATTGTATATGTGAATTGACCATATACTACAAATGCAGCAAATAGAGACTAAATGCAGGATTATTTCTCTAAGGAAATTGGGAACGGGAAGTGAATTATTGAGGTGCAATTATTAAATTATTAGTTAGTATATTAAAATGTCCTGGTTTTATATGCAAAGATGACTGTGGTCTGTGGCTGCTTATTTACTTCAAAGACACCTTAAAGAACATCAAACATTACATTCAACTAGCCTCTAGTCAGGTCAAATATTTTTATGGTTTATATCTTTTTATTATTATTTATTCACGATAGCGCATAGAACATAATATCAGATTTGATTAAAATAATTAATTAATTTTGAACTTGATAGCAGCATGGCATTTCAAAAAAGTTGCTAAGGGGGAAACAAAAGTGAGTGGTACTAATAAAAAAACAGCTGCACGACTGAGTATATAAAAATGGAGGCAAAGATGGGCAAAGGTTCATTAATCTGGGAAACCTGTAAGAGAAACGAGAAAGAGACATTGGATATATATGCAGTACGTACATCACTGAAAGATTCAGAATCTCGGTGTAAAAAAAAAAAATCTCGGTGTAAACAGGGACAAGGTCGACAGTCTATATATTGGACACTTGTGATCTTTGGACCCTCAGGCAACACTGGATTAAAACCAGGCATTCTTTACTGAAAATCACTGCACATGCTCAGGCAGCAGTCATTGTCTGTGAACAGTTTGCTGTGCAATCCATAAATGCAAGTTAAAGATGTATCATGCAAAGAAGAAGCCATATGTCAATGCAATCCAAAATTGACAACGACTTATCGGAGCTCATGTTAAAATGGAGGCAAAAAGAAAAACTGTTCTGTGATCAGATTAATCAAAATTTAAAATTCCAAAACACTACTGACGCCTTATAAACTCAGCACTAAAATGATTTAAACTGTAGAGGAAAGGCTAACTTATTTATAAAAATATCAGATATCGCCTTTGGCCCATGGATTTTTGTATTTTTTTCATTGGTCGAATTTGTGTGTAGACATGGCTTGGTCTCAGCCATAGTAATGTCAGAAAATACTTATAAACCTGAATATCACAATATGAAGTTTTTTGGTGATACATTTTTAATTAATAGTTTACATGCAAAGATTCATGGCAGATAGTGGCTCATTTCATGTTAAGTTAAACCCCCTCAGCCACTATTTAGCGGTATTGGAATATATCTTCAGCCATGAAACTTCTAGTCCAAATTAAGCAAGCAGCACAAGAGCATGTCATTAACATTAGCAATCATTTGCCTATTGTGGTGGTTTTTATTTAGAAGACAGTTCTGTTAAAATTAGGATTTTAAAATTTAATTGATTGAACTACATCGGTTTACTTGCAGTATTCCAATATATCATACACTATATTGCCAAAAGTATTTACTTGTCTACCTGAAGCATTAAGAGTTCCTTTCACTGGAACTAATGGGCTAAGCAACCCTGCACCATAACCCCCTCTCTACCAAACTTTATACTTGGCACAATGCTGTCAGATAAGTACCACTTGGCAACCGTCAAACCTAGACTCTTCCACATTGGATTGCCAGAGAACACTTCTCCCCTGCTCTAGGATGCAGTGGCGGTGCTTTACACCACTGTATTCGATACTTTGCATTGCGCTAGGTGATATAAGGCTTAGATGCAGCTGCTTGGCCATGGAAACCCATTCCATGCAACTCTCTACACACTGTTCTTGAGCTAATCTGAAGGCCTCATAAAGTTTGGAAGTCTGTAGCGAGTTGTCGACCTCTGCGCACTATGCGCATCAGCATCTGCTGACCCCAATCTGTCATTTTACGTGGCCTACCGCTTCATGGCTGAGTTCCTGTTGTTCCCAATCACTTCCATTTTGTTAGAATCCCACTGACAGTTGACTGGAACATTTAGTAGTGAGGAAATTTCACAACTGAACATCCTATCACGGTACCATGCTGGAATTCACTGAGCTCCTGAGAGTGAGTCATTCTTTCACTAATGCCTGTAGAAGTCGTCTGCATGCTTTGGTGCTTGGTTTTATACACCTGTGGCCATATAAGTGATTGGAACACCTGAATTCAATGATTTGTATGGTGTATATTGAATCATATGTATTGTAAAACCAAGATTCTTGCCAATACACAGCCATTGGTAGCTACTGACTACTAGTTGAATCATAGCACCTCAGGGCTTAAACTGAGCCAGAGTGAACCAGAAGGACCAGTGGAGCCTTACTTTTAGAAAATAGTGGATCTCTGGCACTTTAATTTAAAGGAAGTGTTAACTGTTTCGCAAAAAAGTCTTTGTAAAACTGATTTAGCTATTAGAAGTAATATACCATGCTTAAGACAACATTTGGACTGTTACACATTATCCTAGTCCATGTTTGTATTTTTAATTATTATTTAAATTTGATGTTAATTTAGCACTTACTAGATCTTTACTTGCATTTAACTGGTAACATATGGAGGGCAAAACTAATCATCAAACTTTGCTCAAATAATGACTTATGGGAGGCTTTACATTATATTGTAATATTTTTTCCTTATAAAAGATTGTGTAAAGTTAGTTTAACTAAAATTAGATTAATGGAACACTTTCCAGCAGCAGTCAGGATTTTATGGCTCATTTTATCAGGACGTTAAGGAAGTGTTTCCTCGGTTGTGAGTGGGAGCTGAATGGTGTCTGGCTGTGTTTAAAAACACACGCACACAGGCACACACACACACACACACAGGCACATACACACACACACACACACACACACACATTTTTTCTTCCTTTGGGAGGTTCCCAGCAGTGAAAGAGTCTGGGCAATGATCTCTGGGAAATTCAGCCGCTGCATACAGTCGGTCCCTGAGGCTCATGCAGACCGAGTGGTGTGCTTTTGCAAGGCTAAAACCACAAACACACAGACACATCCAGTTCATTTCCATCTTAATCCGCAAAGCTCTCATAGGTATGCTTGTTTCAGCATAGACATACTAAAAACGTACATACTTAGCTGTGCCTGGTTGTTGTTTATTTAAAAAAACTTTTTACTTTTTCTTTCCTTTGTTTCCTTTCACACCTGTACACTCTTGACTTTGATGTATGGCTGTAGGAAACCTTTTAAAGTGCTTTTGAAAGCAATGGGGATAGGAAGTAGACATCTCCTTTACAGAAAGATATTAGAGTTATGAGAGTTATGACAATAATAATGACAATTAATTCATGCAAAGTACATACAAAGCAAAATATAATCAAAATAATAGATTCATATAAACTGAATGTTTTACTCAGTATTTTGAGGATGTTTTAAAACAGCACTTTATAAGATTTGTTTGTTAAAACTGGAAGTCAGGAGGAAAGAAAACACACTAATTTATGGTGTGTTATAGTCATGTGCTGCTGCTAGTCACCTGGAAAGGCCTAAAATATTAATTGAAAAGTCAGATCACATACACTCAATATGACACGACTCAGTATGAAAGTCTTCACAAAACAGATGCAGTGCAGTTTTAAATGACAAATAATACATATAGTAATTATTTAGTAACTGTCATTTTTGCTTCTATATTTGATCATAAATTGTGAATTCGGATGTTAAGACTTTATGTATTGTTAGTGGTATACAACTACCAGCCATTCACTTGTTGATATGGCAGGCCACACGTCTGTACTTGGGTCCAGATATGACTAGAGCTCTTGCATTTATACGATTCTGACTATGTTTTTGTGCAGCACTGATTGAAGTCTTTTAACTGGAATGTTTGCTGCCCTATTTTTTTAATTCACTTGTGTACCTTTCACATGAGTACCATGTCTATTAAGTTAAGAAATGCCTTTGAAATCTCAGCTTTGAAGGTTCTAACAGTGTGGTTTTTTTGGTCTTTTCTTTTGATGTGTGAGTCTTTTGGTTACTTTTGCCACATTAGATGTTTAGAGCCAAGTTCAAAAGTCACTACATAGATTTTAAGTAAAAAACCTTTTTGCCTTCGTCTCCATCTCAAGTTATCTTTTACTTGTTTTTCTGTGGACAACGATTAGATGATACTGTTCAAATGATAAACAAAGTTATTTTTCTAAGAATATTTTGAGTGCGGTCCATACTTCTGGAACACTGAAAAAAGTCTTAGTTTTTTAGCAACTGTTGGCTTTTGTCTTGTGTACTAAATAACTATTTTGCACATGTTAATTTAAATAAAATTTTTTTTTTGTGCTTTTCATCTTATACCGTATATCGTTTGTAAGTATGTTATATTTTATATTATATATGTCATTTATAACTGGATATAATGAATATATAAAACCTGTCACATTGCGTTTCAGTGCGTCTCTTCCTATATAAATAAAGCTGGCAGATACTCAGTGATGGACGTTAATTTCTTGACCTTCTGTTTGTGTCGTTCTCAGACTGAGGAAAACACAGTAATGAAGCAGGCCCTGGGAAGCATGAAAAACATAAAAGACAAGAACATGTGCTGGCAAGATGGCCGCCTGTTTGAGGATAAGGAGGACTGGGTGGTGGACAGCTGCACCAAGTGTACCTGCCAGGTAGAGAACCACGGATAGAACAAATAAGTATCAACTGTAGTATAAAATCTTTCTTACGTTAAGCTTGATTAGCTTTAGTGTCTTGTTCACATTTTTATTTTAGATTAATTTAGCTGATTAGCTTTAGCTCTTTGTTCCTTTCTTTATTTTAGTTTGATTTGCTTTGGTTCCCTGTTCCTCTTTTTAGCTTGATTTGTTTTGCCATCAGTTTTGTGTTTCCCTATTTCTATTTGTAGGAGTCAAAGGTCGTGTGTCATCAGATTACTTGTCCTCCTGTGGCCTGTGCCAGCCCAGTTTTTCTCGAGGGAGAGTGCTGTCCTGTGTGCTTGTGTAAGTAACATTAAAGTCTGTCCACTCAATTGTTTAGCAGTGTCCCAGGAAAGTGAACAAATTAATTTGTGTCCTAAATGAATTTGTGTGTCCTAAATTCTGTTTTAATTGACTTTACATTTGTATGCATTGCAAAATGCTGCTATAATTTGTGAATTATTCTTAACAGCATTTAAAAAAATCTGCAGGTAGGATCACGGCCATCCCTTATTATTAAAAAACTCATCAAGTAACATACAGCAGTGATGGTTATTAATAATTAGGAGACTTGTGTTGGAGAACATGTGTTGTTTATTAGGAGGAATATTGTAGGAATAATGTTTCTTATTTTGGTTATGCTTGGTAATACATTTCGTAACAGACATGGCAGTTTTGAATAAATAGGTTATAGGGACTATCAGGGGGCAGTTGACCATTTTGAATAGTGTGGGCAAGCTAACCAATCAGAGCTTGCTGGGTATGTCGAGAAGTGGGGCTTAAAAACACAGGAGTTTTAACAGAGCTTACCTAGGATATAACCAGTTCAGAACACTGTATTAACACTGTTATGAACAAAACTGACATAATGGGACTTCACCAAAATGGCAGGTGCAAACCAGCTACATTGGTAATGGGGTGTGGTTACCTTGCTTTGGCAGTAGTAGCCTGCTGTTATTAATATAATACTGTTCATATATAGTATTAAACCGAGTATCTTGCAACATCATTTCGCTACACAGGGCTGTTAGCTTGCTTTGCATTGATTGTTGATTGTATGTGCAAACAAGTGAATCTGTCTCTATCCATTTTATTCTGACACTAAGGAGATGAATTTGGCCTCCACGCATTAGTGCACATACTAAAATATACTTCAGTCCTGGGCTGGTGGTACCCACTCTATATTACCAAAAGTCTTGACATGCAAATTAACTCAACTTTAACTCTTCTGGGAGGGCTTTCCACAAGGTTTAGGAAAGTGTTTATGGGAATTTAGGACTCGTGAATCATGCATTTGTGAGGTCAGACACTGATGTTGGACAAACAGGCCTGGCTCGCAGTCACCGCTGTAAGGTGCTCTATCAGGTTGAGGTCAGGTGCAGGCCTGTCAAGTTCTTCCACATCAAATTTGCTCATTCATTTTTTTAAATGGTCCTTGCTTTGTGCACTTGCTTTACATCACTGCATTTAACGCTTTGCATTGGATGCAGCTGGATTTCTGTAGTGACTGGCTCTGCAGAAAGTTGGCGACCTCCATGCACTATGCGCCTCAGCATCTGCTGAGCCCACTCTGTCATTTTATGTGGCCTACCACTTTGTGGCTGAGTGGCTGTCGTTCCCAATTACTTCCACTTACTTATACTGCCACTGACAGTTGACTGTGGAATATGTAGTAGTGAGGAAATTTCAGGACTGGACTTGCTGCACAGGTGGCATCCTATCACAGTGCCATGCAGAAATTCACAGAGCGCCTGAAGGTGACCCATTCCTTTACAAGTGTGTGTAGAAGCAGTCTGCATGCCTAGGTGCTTAGTTTGTGGCCATGGGGGAGTAATTGGAAGACCTGTATTCAATAATTTGGATGAGTGAGTGAATACTTTTGGCAATATAGTGTATGTTTGGGTTAGTGTGTTGTGTGAGTCACCATGTTTATTTACTGTATTGACACATTGCTGTTAATATTTTATAGCCTGTTGTATTCCAAAGGACAACCACCCATTGTTATTAAAGTTAATTAAGTATCAAACCAGGGTGCTTCCACCATGTGAAGTGGTCACAGTGAGCTCAGAATGATGTAATGTATAACTTGAGTTCCCCAAAAACTTGGCCAGAGCTAATCAGTTTCATTCATCTTTCTAAACATTTCCACTATGAGAAGGAGTCCAGAGTGTGTTGGGATGCCAGCATAAAACTGTTCAGCTTTGGTCATGCTAATGAGCGTTTTATGTTTACAGCTAAGGACAGTGAGGATGGTTGGTCACCTTGGTCAGAGTGGACAGAGTGCACAGTCACGTGCGGAACAGGCACTCAGCAACGAGGCAGGTCATGTGATGCCACCAGCAACCCTTGCAGCGGTCCATCCATCCAAACTCGCAGGTGTAGCCTAGCCAAATGTGACAGCCGAGGTGAGACTGTACTTCTACTTGCATCATATCGCACTATATAGCATTCACAACAGTAATTTTATCTTTTATTAGCAATGCAACAGCGTTTTGGATTTCTTCTATACTTGGATTCTAAATATGCCTTTTTTTAAATAGGATGCAGTTGGATTACTAACAGTCAAGTACAGCAATAAGGATATCACTCCTAAAATCTTAAGGGTTCTTGCATTCGATATACAGTGAAATCATTCCTTTAACAAAGAAAACATTGCTTAGCATTGCTAGGAATAGATGCTTTTGGTTCCTTTTGTTGTCTTAGTTTTTAGGAATGTATGTAGATGTTGTAGGTGTTGGAAGGTGTAAAATATGGGGACAGACAGTTAAAAAAATAAAAAATTAGAACAACAAAGGTCAAACTATTATGTACTGGATGAATGGTTCTGGAATAGATTATTTATACTGATTAGAAGAAAGTCATTGTAGTTACATAACATATTTGTCCCAAATGAAGTTCTTAGAATTCAACATAGCATGTCACTAAGCTTTTCATTAACCGAGGACTGCAAATTTACAATGCCTTTTGTTTTTTGTGTTGGAGTTTGATGGATGCCACATGTGGTGTACATAGACAAGATGACTTCTAGCCACTGACAGTGATTCATAGAAAGAAAGAAAAAAGTCCTTTAACAATGAATAATGCCACATATCTGTTATTTGGCCTTCTGCATAATTGTGGACAAAGTGCTAAATCAGCCTTTTTTCAATAATTACTCTCAATGTAAAACTGGATGTAACAGTAAATGCCACAACCGGGTTTTCACAGTTCGCCAAGATGGTGGCTGGAGTTTGTGGTCTCCCTGGTCTTCCTGTTCAGTGACATGTGGAGAAGGGCAGATTACCAGAATCCGTCATTGTAACTCCCCCATGCCCCAGCTTGGAGGGAAAGACTGTGAAGGCAGTGGGAGAGAGACACAGCGCTGCGAAGCCAAGCCATGCCCAAGTGAGTGAATACATTCAGGCTGTTTTCAGCTACACGTCCACTGGCTTTTTATATGCACAAAAACCAAGATCTTGCCATGTATTTTGGTTCAAAAATGCACAGAAAGAATAATTCTATATGAAGCATCCCTTTTCACTATTACATTCCCACCTTTACATTTTCCATTTCTTTCTCACATTTCTTGACGTATACAAAGTCATTTAGACTGGTTTGATAAGAAAAACTGAATTGGGTTTCTTTAACTGTGGTAATAGGATGCCAGGGGCTACAACATCTTTCAAGCAAAAATAAAAATTTTAAAAATACTATTCAGTAATACAGTATGCATAAATTATGACCATGTGTAACATTTCTATTCAATCAACATTTATTTTTATTTTTATAGCGCTTTTTACAACAGATGTTGTCATTCCACATCCAGTTTGTGTTAACAAAAGAACATCTCAGAATAGGTGGATTCTGTCCAACAAAATTTGCTTAACTCAGATCTGAATAAGGTTTTTAATAATGTGAACTTGTGACAGTGCTTTAGTTAGCCAGAATCGAACATGCTCTGTGCTGGGCAAAGCTGTTAGCGTGCTAGTGAAGCTAATGCTAACAAACTATTCTCACCTACTCAGCAGTTTTGTTTAATATCTACCAAAGGTTTGATAGATATTGCTAGACAAAATGGCAAAAAGCATTATAAGTGCTTGCAGCCTAACTGCAACAGTTTATTTTAGCTGTCAGTGAGATTTGTTGTCAACAATTATGAGTTTCTCAAAATGGAGCATTTCTCATCAAACCCCTCTGAATGAGAAGCATCTTGAAGATTTATTAATTCTTCTATTTAAAAAAATGTGGAATTCATTAATGACGTATGATAATAAACTATAACTGTGTTATATACACTCACAGGTCACTTTAGAAAAACCTGCCTTACTGATAAAGTCAGTGTGTTCAACTTGAAACTATAGGACAGTTTCTTATTAATGCTCTAGTCTTTTATCAGTGGTCAGTTTCACTTTTATTAAACTTTTTTGAATTCATATGCTTGTGCTTGCAGTTGATGGAGGCTGGGGCCCATGGTCTCCCTGGGCAATATGCTCTGCCACTTGTGGTGGGGGAGTGCGGAGTCGAACCCGAGTCTGTAACAGTCCTCGGCCTCAGCATGGCGGCAAGAAGTGCACAGGAGAGGCCCAAGACACTGAAGCCTGCAACAAGCAGGACTGCCCCGTGGGTACGTTTACAGCAGGCATCGTCCGCCTCCGCCTAGTTTCCAAAACTGCTTTTGTTTTAGTTCTGCAGATGTTGCTCTGCCCCTAGACGACCTTCTCATCTGGAATGTTTCTGCTCAAGCTATCTCATTAGCAAAGGCCTTTTCTCGATAAGCACTTATTTTTCCTTGACGCTGGCTGACATTGGCACAAGTAGAAGTTTTTAGACATACTGCCCGTTCTGAACTTCTGGCATTATTTTATTTTATTATTTATGGCTAAGCTTGTAATGCATGATATTGAGAGCTTTGCTGCTCTTTCTGTTTTTCCCTTGCTTTTCTCCCTCCTTTTTTCCTCTCTTCCTCCTTCCCTTTCTTAAATTCTTTTATTGTCACCCTTTTTCCTTCTCTCTTTTTTACCCTCTCCCTCTGCCTCTCAGATGGCTGTCTCTCCAATCCTTGTTTTGGAGGCGTGGACTGCACCAGTGCGCCAGACGGCTCGTGGGAATGTGGTCCCTGCCCTGTTGGTTTCCGTGGCAATGGAACATTTTGTGAGGATGTCAATGAGGTAAGAGGGGAAAAAGGATCTGGAAAGAATATGTTATTGCAATCAGCATGGTGTGAAAATCCCCTGCTGTTCTACAGCACCCTCAAATCAGCTCACATACAGGTTAACACTCATGTGCCTTTCATGCTTTTAAAGAAGAGGCTCAGTCTAACCAGTCTAGACAAAGAATTCCATTTGGTACTGACTTGACACCATGCACCAAGATCTGTCCTATGCAATACATTTATTAATCTAGTTTTAGTTTATTCATTCATGCTTATGCTGTTGCTCATAAAATTGGTTTATGAATAAAACTGATAGTGTATCAAATTTGTGATCCCTTTTTTTAATTTTGATTTCAAAATTATAATTTGTCAGGCTTCCAGTGTTTAAATTTTTTATTAAATTTAGCTATTAACAGAAACATCCTTGCACAAATTTGAGTTCCCTGATATTAAGGCATTGTGTGTTTCATTTCTAGTGTGATTTGGTGCCTGACCTTTGCTTCAAAGTGGGTGGGCACCATCGCTGCATGAACACTGATCCAGGATTCCACTGCCTTCCTTGCCCTCCTCGCTACAAAGGAAACCAGCCTTTTGGCATGGGAGTGGAAGCTGCCAAGGAGGACAAGCAGGTTAGCCCAACATCATCTTGGAGGTTTTTGCAATACCAATACAGACAGCAGTCGAAAAGTTATCAAAAAGTGATAATGAATTAATGAAAAGAAATTCTTAAAAACAAGGCTCTCCTTAAATTAACATATCCTTATTTTTCTATCTGGACGGTTATAAACTATGTAGCGGCTCATGCATGTAAAGGCATTCTTTCAATTAAAGTAAAGTGTTACCTCCATCCTTTTTATTAATCATTGCATTATCAATGTTTAGTTTGGAAACTTGGGTTAAATTGCCAGAAAACTGCCACTGTCAATCAATCTGAACCTTTTTACCTATGCCGTGTACGCAGATACAGCCAAGCAAATTGTCCCATTGTTAAGTTCTTCATAAGTCACATACATAAGATTAACTTCCAATATAATTGGGTAGGAAGTGACAGTGTCAGTTCATCACAACACAGTTTTCT
This sequence comes from Prochilodus magdalenae, assembly GCA_024036415.1. Classification (NCBI taxonomy): domain Eukaryota; kingdom Metazoa; phylum Chordata; class Actinopteri; order Characiformes; family Prochilodontidae; genus Prochilodus; species Prochilodus magdalenae. The sequence goes on along the minus strand of JAMWET010000017.1, from coordinate 159,400 downwards.
AATGAATGGGACCAAGTACAAAAAGTTACTCCAGTACTTCTAATATAATAATATTTCACTGACTGCAAATAGAAGCCTAATAGTAGTCTAAGCAGGTTTCAGTCAGATGTTCAGAAAGAGTCATTATAAAAAATAAAACATGTTTACGTATGTGTTAAGCTTTAAACAAAGCATATGGAATGTTACAAGTTTAAAATGTGCAATGTCAGCATATATATTCCATAGTTAATCCCATAGTGCAATGTCCCATAGAAATAAGCATTTTGTAGGGTTTTTTTAAACCAAGTTTTGATATTTTATAGTTCTGAAAGTCTTTGTCTGCATTACCATTTTCATCAAATAATTAATACGTTCCATATATGCAAAAAATGACTTTCTTTGATTAGAGAGATGTAAAAATGCTACTGCTCAGGTTTGCAGCATGTAAGGCTACAATATTTATCTGCCTGGAAGAGTGTGTGCTGAGTTATGTCGAGCTTTGTGTGTGAGAGAGAGAAAGGGAGAAAGACAAAAAAGGGAGAGTGTGTGTCAGAGTGCGCAGGACCACGTGAATGTGACATGCCTTGACCATGAATCACACTCACAGAAACAGTCCAGACCATGTATCTTTTGGCACTAGCCATTAAGTGCTAGACAGTTGCATTCCAACTTTCCTGTTCCCCCCAACAGACACACACTCAAACCGTCGGTCGATCTTCTTCGAATTCTGTCGACTACAATGGAAATGTAGGCCATAAACTTTGTGACTGTGCTTAGTCGATGATCTGCACTTCATATAGTGATACACCTTGCAATCTAATGCAGTTGCTCTTTTATACAATATTTATACGATAATTTGCTTGCATAATGAAGACAAACTCAAAGAAACATATGTAAAAAAAATTTGGTTCAAAAAGTATTGGAAGTCTTAAGCTACAGTAAGAGTATGTTACTTGGATTTTGCGAAACAGAAAATGCCACTTCTATGATCAAACGTGTGGAGTATATCTCTGCAGATTTGTTAGAAAAACTAAAAGCAAGTATTCTGAAAAAAAAAAGCAAAGGATAGACCAACAAAATACCAAAACATTTGATATCGTATTTGGTTGTTGAAGCAGTATAATGGTCCACCTCCATTGTCAAGGATATTCATACCTCATGATCTCATCTCATGATGATGTGTAATGTTTTGTTATTTCCTTTTTTTGTTGTCTTGTTTAAGTTATTAGCCTTAAAAGATTTAATTGTGATTCCTATTCAGCTGCCATGGCATCTGTTTGTGGTACCCTTCCAGGTCCTTCTGATCTGCTGATAATCGATTTTATAGACTTCCTGGAAAGTTGACACGCTGTCGGTTCTGCCAAAATGTTGCATAATATCCCTGCCGAATCACTTTGTCATCGACCACCAGACTTGCATCGCTTTGATCCTGTGCCACAGAATAGCAATTTGACCGTGGACTGATGGAAATTGATTTTACTCATACTTGGCACCGTTTTGAATTTCACAGCTGAGATGAAAAAGACTATATTCGGATCAATCTGTCCAACTGTGCTCTGTGACCTAATGAATTGGACGAGCTACATGCTGTTTTTAATAATGGCTAAAATAGCCTCATGGCAGCTGCCCAAAATAAACATGTGAGGCAGTGGGAATGCACAGTGAATGTTGTGTTAAAGCTCCGGTGATTTTATCTGCCAGTGAAGGACATAGCATTGCACTTAGCCTCTAATACGTTAGCTAATCCATAAAAGTGCATCATTAGCGAATAGAAACAGATGCTGTGTGGAATACATAGAAGTATATTGTTTATAACTTCATAGGCATTTTACAGTTCCATTAATATACATAAATATTTAGCTAGCTTGAGCTTCTAATTACTAAAGCATAGGACTTTATAGGAAGGTATGACCACTCTTCTTAGTAATTAACACTAGAGCAGTGTACAAAACCAGGTTCTAGCTCTTTGAATAGAAAGAGATCTATAAACAAAAAACAGAAGTCACATTAAGTAGTGGATAAATCACATAGCTTGACTAATATGTTGCTCAAAAAAACCCACTTTACCTCAGGTTTGTTGTTCTCCAGAACAAATGGACTATGTAATCACGCATTATGTTGAGCAGTTCCAGTTATCTCCTACAATTTTCAACCCATGAACTTCACCTCCTTTATACTGTCTGTTGCACTGGTTACTCACTGTCAGTAGTGAGGATCACAAACAAACAAACTAGCCTTCATTCTTCTCTATTTCCTACTATACAGGTATGCGAACCAGAAAATCCCTGCAAGGACAAGACCCATAACTGCCACAGATTTGCTGAGTGCATCTACCTCGGCCACTTCAGTGACCCCATGAATAAATGCGAGTGTAAGATTGGCTATGCCGGTGATGGCTTCATCTGTGGAGAAGACTCTGACTTGGATGGTTGGCCCAACCATAACTTAGTGTGTAGAGCCAATGCCACCTACCACTGCAAGAAGGTACGCTGACACCAAATAAATGGGTTCACTAAATTGACTACATATTGTAGCTCCTACTCACAGGACCCCATCATTCAGACTTTCAACACTGCATTGCCCCCACCATCTGTGACAAAGAGGTTTACATTGAGTGTTTGTTTGATTAGACTGAAGCAAATTTTGTAATTTGTTTGATCAATGTTTAAAGATGATTTTTTTTTACTTTAGCAATAGTCTTGAAATTCAAAAGTCTGTTCCCTTTGTTCATCTAGGACAACTGCCCCAACCTTCCTAACTCTGGTCAGGAGGACTTTGACAAGGATGGCCAAGGAGATGCCTGTGACAAGGATGATGACAATGATGGAATCATCGATGAGAGAGTAAATGATCTTCCCAAAGTCCTATTTTTGTAACAAGTCATTTAGTGTGTGAACGTTGTTGAGATTTAGAATCATATTTTAGAGCATGCATTTTGAAGATCAAAATGTGAAAAAACAGTTTATGGCATTTTTATGATATTATGTCAATCCTTCATTGTCCTTAGTAAATCTGTCATAAATCATTTGAATCATTGACATTAATGTGATCACTTCCTCTCAACAGGACAACTGCGCTCTGCTTTTTAACCCAAGGCAGTTTGATTATGATAAGGATGATGTAGGCGATCGCTGTGATAATTGCCCATATGAACACAATCCAGCTCAGATTGATACCGATAACAATGGGGAGGGAGATGCCTGTGCTGTTGACATCGATGGAGATGGTATGGTTTAAGACTGTCCTAAATTTTCTAGTGGAACTTCAAGCACAGTTTTTTATGTTCTGAGGATTTTTCCTTAGTAGAGCTAACAAGAATAAGAATGGTACTGACAAGTTTTAAATAAGAGGTTTTGATCATGTATGACATGTATAATAATTGCTTTTGTGCTTATTATTAATGTATCGTAATACTCTAATACTTGGGAGTTATAATAATGGAGTTTTACTATTATAATGTGTCCTTTACAAAATGCCATTTGTTTATGTTTCAGGGGTCCTAAATGAACAGGACAACTGCCCATATGTGTATAACAATGACCAGAAGGACACTGACATGGATGGAGTAGGGGATCAGTGTGATAACTGCCCTCTGCTTCATAATCCTGATCAGGTACCAGAGATCCTACCTCATGAAAGTGGCTATGCAGTTTAGTTCAAGAGAGTTGGCCCAATATGTAAAAAAAAATCAAAACATAAGCATGGCTGATATGTTTCTTGTTACTCAACAGGCTGACACTGATAATGACCTGGTTGGAGATCAGTGTGACAACAATCAGGACATTGATGAAGACGGCCATCAGAACAACCTGGACAATTGCCCTTACATTCCCAATGCCAACCAGGCTGATCACGACAAGGATGGGATAGGAGATGCTTGCGACTCTGACGATGATAATGATGGAATTCCCGATGACAAAGACAACTGTAGACTGGTGCCAAACAAAGAACAAGTAGATTCAGATGGTGGGTGGAAGTATAAAGACTCTGGATATATGCACCTTCAAAATAATCTGTTTTACTCTTTTTTACTCTATAGTCTATAGGTATATCTGAAATGTTATCACCAAAATTGCTAATGTACATACGAGTAAAAGACTAATACATGTCATTTCTGAATGCTAGCTTTGATACCAGTTTTTATACATTCCAAGCAACATTTGCAAAAAATGTCAATAATAACAGCTTTTTACCTCTTTACTAAAACCTCTTCTGCAGCACTAGAATAAACCTCCCCCTGATCCCCCACTCTATTTTAGCACTGAGGTCTGGCTTTAATTAACTTTATATATTAAGATGGTAACATATATCATTTTATGTTTTCACGGCATAAAATAATAGCTGAAGTTACTTATTGTTCTTGGCAGCGGTTAAGGAGCTAAGCTGGGTTGTTACGTGAAATGTTTTAATTTTTTCATCATGTTAAAATGGAAAGTTACTTCTTACATTGTCTGATTTAGGGGCAATGTATTTGCGTTTGGCTTGAAAGCTGAAAATTATGATACTTACAGCTATGTGTTTTTAGGAAAAGCTGAAAAAACTGTTTTTTTCAGAGAAGATTTCAAATTTAGAGTTATTGATGGTAGCATTTTTTGAGCAATTTGGTTTGTAGATAATGGCAATTTTTGTTAGCTGATCTAGTTGGTCTAGGAACATTTGTTTTGGCATTGATAAATATGGTCCTTAATGAATTTAAAAATAATGACAGTGTTTTGTGATAAAATGTTATTGTTATTCTCAGGCGATGGTCGAGGTGATGCCTGCAAAGATGATTTTGACAATGACAGCATCCCAGACATTTTGGATGTGTGCCCTGAGAACAGTGCCATTAGCATAACTGACTTCAGAAAGTTCCAGATGGTGCATTTGGATCCCAAGGGGACCACACAAATTGATCCCAACTGGGTAGTCAGGCATCAGGGCAAGGAGCTAGTTCAGACTGCCAACTCTGATCCTGGCATTGCAGTAGGTAAGTTATCAAAGCCCTTAAATATGGCATTATGAAACGCATCAGTTGATCTTGGCTTGGTTTGGGTTCTTTAAATACTGGGACTTCTTCTCCAGGCTATGATGAGTTCAACTCTGTGGACTTCAGTGGCACCTTCTATGTTAATACTGACCGTGATGATGACTACGCTGGTTTTGTGTTCGGCTACCAATCAAGCGGGCGCTTTTATGTGGTGATGTGGAAGCAAATTACTCAAACTTACTGGGAAGAGAAGCCTTCCAAGGCTTTTGGTATCTCTGGGGTCTCCTTAAAGGTGGTCAACTCCACTACGGGCACTGGCGAGAGCCTACGCAATGCCCTGTGGCACACTGGGAACACTCCTGGTCAGGTAAGCAATACCACTAATCTGTTATGTCAGTCTTTTATTCTAAGTCGCCTATCCATCTGAGAAATGGGAATTGCTAGCAAATGCTTTTTTTTTGCATTTTGTACAGGTTCGCACTCTGTGGCATGACCCTAAGAATATTGGCTGGAAAGACTATACTGCGTACAGATGGCATCTTATTCACAGACCAAAGACTGGGTTCATTAGGTAAACTCACACAGAAACAGAAACAGCTGAAATATCAAAAATACTTTAAGCCAAATTTTTGCTAAACTTAAAAACTCCTCTTTTTCTAGAGTGGTTGTGTATGAGGGAAAACAGATAATGGCAGACTCTGGTGCAGTCTATGACAAGACGTTTGCAGGTGGACGATTAGGGTTATTCGTCTTCTCTCAGGAACTGGTGTTCTTCTCTGACCTTAAATATGAATGTCGTGGTAAGTAAACATACCTGTGTAGGATGATATAAAACTATATTTTTATTTATAAGGCTAATTTTAGGCTTAAGTTGACCTGTAAATGTGCCATGTGCAGCTACTGTTGCAAGGAAAATTCAAATTCCAATTCATTACCTTGCACATACATATAAAATAAATATAATTTTAAATGTATACTTACTAATTATTATCTTGCACTGAAATTACTCATTAGGTTCAATAACATTTCTGCCACTGCTTTGTAAAGCATTTTCAACTACACAACAAATACAGTCATGACTGAAAGTGTTGGCACCCCTGAAATATTTTGACAAAATTAAGTATATCTCCTAGAGTCCTAAGTTATTGCAAGTACACGTTTTTTTATACACATGTTTATTTCCTTTGTGTGTATTGGAACAACAAAAAGGCCAATTCGACATAATTTCATACATGTGATGCTCGTTTAAACTCACCTGTGGCAAGTAACAGGTGTGGGCAATATAAAAATCACACCTGAAAAGGAGAGAAGTTCTCAAAATTTACACAGTGTCTGTGTGTGCCACACTAAGCATAGAGAACAGAAAGAAAAGAGTCTGAGAAAGAAAGTCTGAGGACTTTAGAACCAAAATTGTGGAAATAATCAACAATCTCAAGGTTACAAGTCCATCTCCAGAGATCTTGTGTCAAAGGGAAGTTTAAACCCATGCATTCTGCACTCCTTGAACGTGGATGGAAGAGAAAAACGGATGGAAGAGAAAAACGGATGAAAGGTTGCAACGCAGGATAGTCCGGGTGGTGTATAAGTGGCCCCAATCATGTTCCAAAGAAATTCATTCTGTCCTGCAGGATCAGGGTGCATCAGCACAAATTATCCATCAACATCTGAATGAATTACAATGCTATGGCAGGACCCCACTGCCCACACAGAGACATAAAAAAGCTAGACTGCAGTTTGCCAAAATGTAGATAAGTAAGCCAAAATCCTACCGGGAAAACATCTTGTGGACAGATGAGACCAAAACAGAGCTTTTTGATAAAGCACATAATTCTACTGTTTTCCGAAAATGGAATGAAGCCTACAAAGAAAAGAACACAGTACCTACAGTCAAATATGGTGGTGGTTTAAAGATGCTTAGGGGCTGTGAGCTGCCACTGGCACTGGGTGCCCTGAATGTGTGCAAGATGTCATTAAATCCGAACATTACAAAAAGATTTTGGGTTGCAACGTAGTGCCCAGTGTCAGAAAGCTGGGTTTGTGTCCTAGGTCATGGGTCTTCCCACAGGACAGTGACCCCAAAAATACTTCAGAAAGCACCCAGAAATGATGGAAACAAACTTGGCGAGTTCTGAAGTGGCCAGCAATTAGTCTGGATCTAAATCCCATTGAACACCTGTGGAGAGATCTTAAAATTGCTGTTGGGAGAAGGCAAATATGAGAGACCTGGAGCAGTTTGCAAAAGAAAAGTGGTACAAAATCCAGCTGAGAGGTATAAGAAGCTTGTTAATGGTTTTAGGATACGATTGATTTCATTTATTTTTTGCGTAAGCTGTGCAACCAAATATTAAGTTGAGGGTGATCATTTTGTCCGGCCCATTTCTGGAATTTTGTGTGAAATTATATCATTTTGAGTTGTTTCTCTGTTTTTGTGTTGTTCTGATACACAGAAAGGAAATAAATATATGTATTACAAAACATGTATATTTGCAATACATCTCTGGGACATATACTTCATTACTGTATATTTGTGGGCAAAGCAGGGATATACCAATTAGTATATGTATAGACAAAGAGGATGCATGAAGCCACCCCATCAGAATATTACCAGAAAGATGGTTACATGGCTCTGGCGAGGACTCATTCCCCTGTTAAGCACATAACAGAGATTCAAGCACCATACTAATCAATGAGACATTCTACCAGTTTTAAGCAAACATTGAGTGATTAGCTGTACCTTGTTTAAATTGCAGGAAAGCTGCGTAAGGATTAATTGTTTTATCTAGATGAGTATTATGAGGCTAACTGAGGAGGGGAGCAAAGCATTAGAAGCTAAACTTAAGCAGACCAGAGCTTATGGTCAAGACTAGATTAAATTATCAATAAGGAATAAAGGCAGTGAGGATAAATGATAAGGGCTACCTCAAATGTTTCAACCTTTTTCCTGTTCATTGTGCAGATGGCCCGGAGTTCCCTACTATGTTCGAGGTAACTGTGGTTTTGCCTCTGTGGAATTTGCTGCTAAACTGGGTCACGCTTTTTGCCTGCTAATTATGATGCTGAACTTTGGTTCAGTCATCATTGGGTGTATGGTTTAAGAATGGATTGCCAACACCCAGACACTTACAATATTAATATAAATATAAAGCGTTCTGAATGGGTGTTTTTTTTGTCAATATGGCTATGGTCAGAGGTGGGTAGCGCTGGAGAGTAGTTTGATTTGTTTTCCCAAGAAAAATCATTACGCTCTCTGTCAAGATCTGCTTATTTTCCTATTTGTTATCATGCCCATCATGTTCCTAACTAACACAGGGATAAAAAGCTCAAATAAAAAAAACAACGAATTTGAAAAAGAAATTAGTAACTGGAAATTGGTAATTTTATCGCCAATGTACTGTGTGATTTAAGTCACTTTACAGCAAAACCCTGCCACAACAATTTTGAGGGAAACATACCAATCACTGTGATTTCCTGATTGTTTTTCTTGTTCCCCCCCATTTTTACAATCACCTGCACACTAGGTGAATGCTGTAGTTGTGGTTGTTTATGTTGCAGTCTTCCCTTCTTAGCCAAGCTATACTAAAAAACACACTAGACTCTCTAATGATGTGACGCAGGGAGACCTAACTAGTATGTACAAATTGGCTATAGCAAATATGATGAAAAATATTGGGTAAAAAAAAAAACAGTGAAAACATGTTTCTGCCCACCACAGGCTATAGTTACTGATGGATGTATGGGGAAAAACAGCTCGATTGGTTGTTGTTGTTGAGGATAATCTAAATAATTCATTTCTTTTTCTCTCTAGATATCTGAACATGACAAGGCGTGGAGCATGTAAAGGACTGTTATACACAGAAACACACACCCTTCCTGTTTACCAACCAAGTTTATTGAAGATGCCCATTAACTGGATGCAACATCCATGTTTCAATTAAAAACATTGATGGGAAAAGGCAGATCATTATGATCCACTGTGGTTTAAAAAATGAACTTGCTCAGAATTCTTTGCTTAACCACTTTATTCATTCTTCAAAAAAAGTAAACAAAGTTTGAAAAAAAAATGTTCAGTAGATCCTTCTTTTGAGGGTAAATAAATGTTCCTATTTTCCTGAACTCTTCATCACCAAACTGTTTTACTTGCACAATGTTTTTTTTAATTACATTTTGGCTCATTGTTTGCCAGTTTGATTTTTTCATTCATTTATTTCTTTACTTTTTATAGCACCTATATTCTAACACCGGACTATTGTTATCAACACATTTTGGAATGAAGATGTTTATATTAGACTGTATTATATATTTTTTGTAAATTATTTGTGACTCTTATGATACAGTTGGTTTACGTCTAAATTGTTGCTTTCAGTAGACGGAGATTGTAAATAATTATTTATTTGTTTACACTGACTAAATCAGACTTTTGAAAAATGAGAAAATGCTTTAATAGCAAAGCTTTAGTTTTTTTGTTACTTACAGATATTCATCACACAGTTTTACATGTATGCAATATTATTCAATACTTGATCACTATTTTCTCAAAAATGTGAGTTAAAATATGAGTATTGAGTTTTTTCATCGCCTCAGTATTACACAACAAAGCATCTGCTGCATTTTGTAAGCTACAACTTTGGCGACATTTGCTTCCCCGGCACAGTCACATAGGAAGTACAATGTCAATATTTGCTTTTGCATTTTTCATAACTCTCATGTTCTTTACAGTTCTCAATTTCAAAACTTAAAAATCAAAATACAGTCCTTCTTTTTTTATTTAAGTCAAAGAGCCAGATAACGATGTTTTTAGTTTATTTCTGATCAAGTAGTCGTTCCAAAATGTATATTGGCTTTGATTTTCAATCTGCTCAGTCATTGCAATCATATCTTGTAAAGTCCTGTCCAGTTTTTACTTTTTTCACTATTTTTATTCTTTTGTTCCTTCAATAAAGATTTATCTACAATTTTATATGCAGGCCTTGAGTAGAAATGTAATACTTTTTTACATGTTTAATACAACTTTGGTAATGCAAGTAAATGCAAATAAAGTTTGGAATCATTTTCATATGTTTATGTATTTTTAATGGAGTATTTTTAAGGGAGTATTTTTAATAATTGCAGATAAATGTTTGCAATGATTCCAATATGTGAGGCCTGTGCACCACAGAATATAGTGTGAGTTGCGATGTACTGAGATGTGTTCTACCCCTGTAGTTTAAAGTAACAGTGTGCTAAGCATCTACTCTCATAGGGGATGTTTCAATTATGTCTTATCAAACAAGTGTACTTTTTAAAATTATATATATATATATATATATATATCATATTATTACCTAGTTTCAAAATGTTACCTATTAGTAAATCAAATGCATTAACCAACTGCCTAAAAACACACAACATGCTGCAAGATGTAGTGCGCCTGGAATTTAAAAAAAGTGGTGAATGGCTACCCTAGTTAACGTCTGTAAGACCTTTTTAAAAAAAGCAAGTAGCATCAGGACTACATAAAATCTTTATATAGTGAAAAAAGTTGAGCTGAATCAATCTCTGTATGCATAATACAAAAGACTACTACGTTTTTGGATGAAGGAATAAGTATTAATCAGTATTAAGTACATTTGATGCAATATCTGGGTCTTTGCGTGTTTGTGATAGTACACCCATGTTTAAATAAAACCCCAAAGGCTTGTTTAAAAAAAGCAAAACAATTTGTGATAGTACACCCAGAGCTTTCCAATAAAAGACCCCAAAGGCTATCTAAAAATCTAGCTATCTATCTATCTTCAAATTGTCATCTATCTATGCTCCACGGACAGTCTATCTATCTATCTATCTATCTATCTATCTATCTATCTATCCTTCATGCCTGGTCTGCAAAACCTGTCGACGTCCCGGTGGTGGATCATTGGATGCGGAGGAGTGAGCAGGTGAGAGAGGAGACCCACCAACAAAAATCTGCTAAATTCATTGATCTATTGAAGGTAAGTTAATGAGGTTGCGTACAAACTTGATATACCTTCATGCTATTACATCTGTCCGTCTTTTCATGTTTCCCTCTTGGACTGGTCGTTCCGGGTCGTTGGATGAGGTATTGCCCATGGAAGCACAGAGCACCTTCGGTGATGATTGAGGGCACATCAGTTTATGCTGTCCATCGGTTGCTGGACTCCTGGAGGAGGGGTAGAGCTCTGCAGTACCTGGTTGACTGGGAGGGTTATGGACCGGAGGACTTTCACAGCAACCACACGTCTCGTCCTGCCCCGAGGCCAAGGGGACGTCACAGAGGCGCTGTCTTGAGCCAGATGGGGGGCTTCCATCGTTCTTTGGCTGGTAATCGATCCCTCTGTTTGTCTGGTGTGAGAAAAAACGTCCAGAATCATTGTCTGAACATTGGGATCCACAAACTCAGTTAAGATTTTAAAACATATTAAGCTTTCAGATCAACAAGTAGCACACACATACATTAGTAAATCATTGCCAGATGCTCCTACATGCATATACATTTGCAATTACAATTCCGTTTCATTGAATCTAGCAATCTGTCCAGGTTGTCCTGAAACACTGGGTTTATTTCAGTAGCATGAAAAGGAACCAGTCATGCATGAACTAGATATGTACTATCTGCAAGGGTATTGAGGAGGATGTGTTTTGACTTTTTTTTATTTTTGTTGAGTTTACGTAAGGGGTCATTAAAGATAACAGGGATGCTGTGTGATTATATATGGCTAATCTCACTGTCACTGGACATTTTGTACTAAAAATCCCGTCCTAATCAGAGACCACGCCTCATGCTGTACTTGAGTGAAGGAAACTGCCCTACAAAGCTTCACATAGCCATGCAGCAGGTGTAATCATGCAGTAGACTTCCTGTACCAGTGTGTGGATTGTGAAAGACAGAGGGCAAGGATTGCTAAGGTCAAGAGAACACGCATTACGAGGATAGTGTGCATGGCATGGCTGGTAAACTAGCAGGATAGGTAGATTACCTACCATATCAGCCTGAGACTGTCTATCATGCCAGATAGAGAATGGAGCCAACTGTGAGATAAATCTGGTTGGAATCTGTTGAAGTCTTACACCAATTCCACTTACATGTAGTCGATTTTCCAAATGGTATCTGAAGTTTCTTTTTTAGTTTTGACCCTTCTGTAAAAAACAGCTTAGACTAGTATGAATTTTATGCAGCTGGTTAGATTCAGCTAGTCACCCAGCATGGTCGTGCTGGTTAACCAGCAAACCAGTATCCAAAACACCTTCTTAAAAAAATGTCCCAAAAATTTCCCCCTAGCTTTGATGATGTGTGTAATCCGGCATTAACAACATCATTAAAACATAAGCACACAAACATGCACATGCCAAAATGTGCTGCCTTCTCTCGGCGGAAACAGAAATAGAATATGGCAATTTATGTCATCAGTAGAAGGTTTTTCTGCAATTTAAACCAGAAAATCTTAGCCCACTATTATTTTGATGCAGGTAATCATGTTTATGATAGGAACAGACATGTAAATAAAAATATGTAGAAATTTGAGTGAAATCCCTTTCAATAGCAAAATTCTGCAACTGCAACTTGTCATTGGCCAGTGAAAGCTGGGGTAGGCTCCAGCGCCACCCCACCTAATCTTATTCTAAATGCTTTGCTTAGAGGGCCTATTTACTAATAAATAATATATTACATGCAGATTGAGAAATATTTGTTTGAAAAGGATTAAAAGAGATGCTGTGAGATGCTCTATAAATGTCTGTGCAGTGTTAACGGAAGCTAACTGGTGAGGTATGTTGTTAAGAAATTAAATCTGTCTGTGAGTTGATAGTGTGCCATGGTGTGTAAGCATCTAGATGAAAACCTCATTGAAGTTTGGGCCCAGTGGATGACAGACACCAGTATACTCCATGATATGCTAAATTATGTATTATATAGATGATAATTGTCACTCAGACATTACTACATATAATTTTGATATGTTAGTTGTGTTATGGGAGTAAAAAATTCAGGCATTAAAAGTGAAGGGAGATGTCTGAGGTGATGACAGAACAAACAAAAAAAATGCAAATGCTACAGTTTGTGGTATTGGTCTGTTGTATACATTAACAAAAGAAGGAAGCACTTCTTCAATCTCCAAACCAAATATTCTGGCTAGATGGATATTCTGCTTAGAAATGTGGAGAGTGATTGCTTCTCCCCTAAAAAAATTAAGAAAGTAAATCTGAAAACTTTTTGTTGTTAGCTAAAAGACTTGTTTATGTATTATGCAGAATGTACAGTTAATCAGCTCAAATGCTGGACAAAAATGAAAGCAATACACAGGCGCTGGCACCAGAAAATGTAAACTGAGGTTGCCATGGGCCCTTAACAAAGACAAACATGATATGCATCTAGATTACAACTTCAAGTCAAGTCACTGCAAAGTCAAGGCTAACTTGACTTTGTTAAAAACAGGCAACTCGTATATGATGGAAAACAAAATCCAGGGTGCAGTATGAAAACACCTACAAGAACATGGTTCACATTCTAACTTATCCCTAGTGATCCCTAAATAATATAGGGTTTCATGAAAAACTAATCCTTGGTACAATGGTGCTTTTGTAAGCCCTATCAAATGTTCAATTCTGCATAAAATGAACCTAAAACTTTTATATTCTAGAATATTTTATATTCTACTATATAGGTTTTAGTATTTGCTGTGACAACTGCTTCATTTGCAGTAACTGCAAATGAAGGTTTCTACTAACTGCTGATTAGTCCAGCACATCATTTTGAAGGATGTTTGGTTTATTTCTCCATAGAGAACAGGTTAAAATCTGTTATCTTGGTAGGCTTCCATCCATGAACGGCTTGTTTTCCTTTCACAACATTTCTATTGAATTATGGACATTCTTTGGCATCATGACTTGCCTGCTTAGGGTCATTGTCTTGATGGATAGCCCACGTTCTCTTGGAATTCAGCTCATGGACAGATGTTCTTGTTTACTTTTTTTTTTTTGCATTATAATTTCTATAAATACTTCTTTCTATAAACTAAACTTAAACTAAAAAGATGTATTTTGGTGTCACTCTCCACAAATAATTATTTTAATAGCCTTCTGGCTTGTCCATTTGATCTTTTGGAAACTGCAGACAGGCAGCATTGTCCCTTTTTAAAGAGCACTTTCTCTTGGCTACCCTGCCATGCACACCACTGTTGTATATTGTTCTCCTGATGGTGGATGTAATGGATATAACGATCCTGAACACATGTAGAGATGGTTTTATAATCTCTGCTTTGGTTGTATCATAATACACTTCCTCAAACATATATTGTGAAGATCAGACTTTGATATATTCCTATTGTTTAAATATAACAGGCCACCCACTGATTTTTATCCCATTAAAAACAGCTGGCTCTAATTTAACCTTTAAATTATCTGAAAGTTATGCATGTAAAGAAGGAGGCAACTGTGAAAATCACACAGGCGTATCTTGCTCTAAAAGACCTGTTGTTTGTTGCATTATACAGTGCAGACAACTGTTCATTTTTGCTGACTGGAAGTAAGCAAGGAAAACTAAACTTTCCTAGTCAAGCCAAGTGGCCTTTATTCTCATTATTCACATCTTAGAATTAAGTTTCTGCAGTGTTTGACAGATTTGCTTTAGGAAGATGTACAACCTCAGTCCAGGAGTAACATTTGGGAGTCACAGAAGTCTTTGTGAGACGAGCAAAGTACCAACATGACACTATAACAGAACAGGCTTAATTTTGCCTTTCCCATTATTGCCAGCCATTCTTTAGGCAGGGCTTTTGTGTGGAGGTCATACAAGCTTGGTGCACACCTGAATGTCTGTGTCAACAATGTGTGCACCTTAAAGTAACTGAATTTTAATAATTAGATGGGATGTCAAGCTTCTAATTATTGTAGCTTAAAAACAGCTCAGTGTGTCTTTACATCAGCTCTATGGTACAAACAATCAAAAACACCACTGATACATGTGGTTTGTCTAGAGAATCAGAAATATGCACATTTAAACCAGCCCACAACTGGGCTTGATCATCTGAATAAAGACAGTTATCATTTTAAGCCACTATGAAGCATGGCCTAGAATGCTCAGATGTGCAGAATGGCACGTATCCTCATTAAATGGTTTAGGGCATTTGCTATTTGTAACCAAAAGCACCTCCTAACTATGTCAAATGAGCAACACCGCTGAACTGCAAATAGTGCCCTCATATTAAAAAAAGGTTTAAAATCATATATTTAATTTAATTCCATCCAATTCAAATTAACTGTTATCATAGCAATAAAAAATTGTACAGTGTAACAAAACACTATAAGCCTTCTTCAGTACATTGATAAAAAACACTATAGATTATTAAGCAATAGTAATAATTAATAATTAGTACACCCCTCACATTAATGTAAACATTTTATTATATCTTTTCATGGGACAACATTGAAGATATGGCATTTCGACACAATGTAAAGTAGTCAGTGTACAGCTTGTATAACAGTGTACATTTTCTGTGCCCTCAAAATAACTCAACACCCAGCTATTAACGTCTAAACCGCTTACAACGAAAGAGAGGATTCCAGTGGCAACATGTGAAGCTCTAGTGAATTCCATGCCCAAGAGAGTTAAGGCAGTTCTGGAAAATAATGGTGGCCACACATAATATTGACAATTTGGGCACAGTTTAACCATTTACACTTAGGAGTGTACTCACTTTCTTTGCCAGTGGGATAAACATTAATGGCTGTGTGTTGAGTTATTTTGAGGGCACAGTGAATTTATACTGTTATACAAGCTGTAAACTGACTACTTTACATTGTATCACAGTGTCATATCTCCAGTGTTATCCACTGTCCATAGTAGCGTCTTAAGTGGATTTTGCGGATACAACAATGAACAGTGTTTATTCACAGGTTGGATGTCCATGTGGTGCTATCCATCCCAGAAACATGGCAATTAATAATACAGTATAAAGAAAAGGGGGTATGTTTTTAAACTTTTCACAATGTTCCTTGTTTTTGGCCCAACTTCTTTGCAATGTGTAACCAACATCAATTTCGGAAATGAGGATGGTAAAACACTTGTCTTTGTCTTTGGTCAAAGTAGACTCATAAATCAAATTACTATGAAAATAAGATATACTGCTGTATGTGAAGTCTCAGACCTGTCTTGGTAATATTTGTTCTCTGGCTTAACTTAGCCTTTGCTAAGTTTGCAGTCGCGGTCATTCCAGCTACCATTTCAGCTTACACATTTTCTTTCTTTTAACTGTGAAACTGTCAAAATAACCAAGTAACCAAGTTGACCTACTTAAGTCATCAAGACAAACATGTATTCACATTTTCTTTTAGTGTGGCATTGGTGGACAATCATTTAGATTTATTAGCATTTATTCAGAGTAATTGCACAAATTAACACTGTTGCCAAGCTGTATTCATTCAAAGTATTCATTCAAAATGTGCCAGAAAAACAGCATAAATACATCATCGACTGGGCAATGGCCCGTATTACATACACCTAAAAAATTTTACAGGATGTGATCTCAAGACAGCGGTAGCACATGATCATATGGCCATGATTAAAAATGTGTGGGATATGCTACTAACGACCTGCCTCAGTAAAACTTTTTTTTTTTGCTTTTACTGGATACATCATTGCACAACTTGCTCCAGTGTAGAGTTTGGGATTACAAATTGTATGCAAATTTTCAGGCCCACATAGTCAAACTTCTAGTACAGGTGTACCATTAAGTCTTTTTTGATTTTTTGTTGTTATATATTACACAAAGAACATACCACAGCAACTTTTAGCCACCCATGGTGAGGTTTGAGGAAATTAGTGTAGTCTGTAGTTATTTTATTGTTATGTATTGTTTCGTGGAACAATATATTTTCTTATGTTTCTGTCATTTTTTGACATGTGAATACAAATCATTATAAAAATTAATTACACTTTTATGTAACTAATTTTGAAATTATGCTGTTATGTTTAAAGCGTGAGTACATATCTTTAAACCTTTAAGGGGTGAGGTAGAAAAAAAATGTTTTAATTTAAGAAACAGTTTTCCCCTCTCTCAAACAAACATGTCTCCTCAAGAAAAACTTTAGCTACTTAATGGACCCTAATTGCTACCGTTAATTCCATCCTTGCCCTGTTTTACAAGAAAAGGTTTTCCATGTGGTAGGAATTACCATCCAAGACTGAAAGCTTTTTCCTGCATGTCACCTAAATGCCTAGGTCTAACTTAACATTGTAAAACTGACGTCTTAAATATGCAGCACTAAAGTATTTATTGGGTTTGTGGTTGGCTACCATAACAAAATAGAAATCAGCTTATTTAGCATGAGGTCAAAAAGCATACTACATGTGTTGCATTATAATACAGCTTTTAAAACCAAGGAGGTATTTGGGCATTGTTGTCAACTTAGATACTTTTATACACTTATGGAATAGGCTTGTGTATTCTCATAGCAACTGTACATTGCCAATGTTCATAATGAATGAAACAAATGAAATAATCTAAGGACTTCTTACTAAAAACGTAAAATAACTAATACTTTATATATTTTAATGAGGAAATTAAATGTAAACACAATAAAGAATATTGAGCTATAAAGCAGATAAACAGTCAGGCTTTACAACTGCTACTGACTAAAAATCGACTAGCTATACTAAGCTTCAAAACTCAAATGTAACATGTACAGCAATGAATTCATATGTTCTGCATTCTTTTAACTCTACTCTTTGGACATTGTTATGGAAAATATTATGTATTTACTTGTAATGTGCAGTCTACTTTTGCTATTTCTTACTCTGTCACTACTTACTCTGGTTGTTGGACTGAACTGAAATTACATGTACTGAATAAAATTACAGTTTGTGCAATGTGCTTTTGTGTCACATATTTAATTTAATTTCAGTCTTCTGGTGTTATAGTTTGTCCCAAGAATATAGAGCCATATCACAAAATCTCTCGCTAGCAGAGCTCCTGCTTATGACAAGACCAGCAGTTTCTGAGGTCCAACTTATTTTGTTGACATACCTCCACGTTGCCAGTGGGCATTACATCTGACCTAAATATGTCAGTTGTCACAGATTTTTTTTTTGTAAAACATATTAATGACCCAAGCTTTTTATGATTTAAGGAAAAAGAGCAACTCTCAAGTTAATGCACCCATTAATCATTCAAGTGACACCAGCTGGTGCAAAATGGCTGTGGACTACAGATTTATGGGCTTGAGGAGTTTCAATTTGCCAATGCATCACAGCCCAGTGGAACATCTTTAGTCCATGGATTACACATACAGTTTTGCTTGGCACGAAAACATCTATCATCCCGTAGAATACTTGGTAACCTGACTTTTACATGACGGACCATGTGGTTCAGCTCTGGGTCTACAGATTTTTTACAGAACTTGTGCTTTGAGCAATTATTGCAGCTTAACCCTTATAGGCTCAGCTACCTCTCATCATAGAGCAAAAAAGCCTGATTCAACAATACATTTTCAAAGTGTATATTTTACTCAAAGGGCAAGAAGCATGAACTCAAATCTTGCAATAAAAAAGTTCCTCACAGAGCAGAGCATTATCCCTCTGTCCCAAAACTTTATGCATTAGGCTGTGTCTCTGTCATGTTGCACGCCTAGTGACCTTAGGTTTGTGTGCAGCTGCTCAGCCATGGAACCCCATTTTGTGAAGCTCGTGGTGCATAATTCTTGTGCTGATGTTTCTTCCAAAGGCAGTCTGGAACTCTGTCATGAGTGATGCAACAAAGGATAAACGTTATGTGTTTCAGCACTCCAAGACCAAGTCTAGTGAGTATGAGTGGTCTGCTGTTTTTCAAAGAGTTTTTTCTATTTCACAATATAAGGACTTACAGTTAACCTGGGAAGAAGCAAGGCTTAGATTTCACATGCTGATTTATGGCAAAGGTTGTATTCTATGGCAGTGTCAGATTTAAAGTCCCTGTGCTCATCAGTACAACACTGTACTGCCAATATTTGTCTATAGAGATTACATGGCTATGTCATTAATTGTATAACTACAACACATGAACTCTATCGTTAAGAAGGATGTCCACATATTTTTGGCCATATAGTGTTTGAAACCTTTGAAATGGGTTGGTGGTGGTGGTGGTTATGACATCATGTAAACTTTGCTTTTGTCATGAGTTATGGTAGGATGGGTGAATATGGCATATGTGCTGGCCTTTGCTGGAGGAGTTTCAGTTTGCTGTTAGAAATACTTACTTGTCTGGATATGGGTTGTGGGAAGCAGGGCAGCCGCCAGATCTGGGAAAGAAATGGGAGGAGGAAAATTGCTTTCTTGCCGGGAAGTTCACACACCGCTGTGAAGCCATAAAGTCTCTGCCAGCTGAATGGAGGTGGTAGATTAGAGTCTGGGTGGGCAAAGGACATGCAGTTGTGAAACTCCCAGTTTCCTCCACTCTTAAAATAAGAAGGTTCTTTGGAATGATACCACAGAACAACCACTTTTCAAAGGTATCTCTATCCCAGTAGTTTCTGAAAACCCTCCAGGTGGTTCGTAATGGTACAGCTAGGTGGCTGTTGGTAGCCTCCTTTAAAAAAAAAAAAAAAAAACAGACCTTTAACCAAATGAAAAAATAAATGTTGTTACTGAGTTTGACAGCCTTGCAACATTTTTTAATTTTCCAAATTCATTTATAATCTTAGCTAATTTTGTTAAATGTACTGAGACACAGATGGATGGCATAACTGATTGGAACATTTCGTTATGCTTACTGAGAGACTTTAGCCTTTCATTTCTGCCTGAAAGGAATTTGAATATATCTAGTTTGCCAAAAAGAAACTACTTGAAACAGCAATGTATGTTATTTTTTGTTGTTAATCACATTTTCCAAGTATTTGCTAATACAGATTACATTTATTCAGAGCATGCAATGGTTGGACTTATTTAGAATGTGTATATAAGATAAGATGCCTTTATTGTCATTGCACAGTGTACAACGAAATTGAGCAGCAATCCGACAGCACTTTACACTCCAAATAATTAAACATAACATATTAACATAAAGTGCAAAGATTAAGAGAGAGACAGAAGGAAAAAATAAAATAAAAATAAAACAATAATATACATATATACACATTGCCTAAAAAAGATTTAAATATAATAAATTATATATTAAATATCATTATAATAATAAAAACTGTATATTCTAAACCGACAATAGACAGGTGAGGTAGCAGTTAGTTATTGCACATTCTTTGGATAGCTTATTGAGATAATTATTGCACATCAAGAGGCTTTCTTTTTGCATAGAAGAATATATCTATATATATATATATATATATATATATATATATATATATATATATATATATACATATATATATATGCTGTAGATATAAGTTGCATTCATTCAGAACAGGCAGTGCAAATACATAAATTTTTGCTGTGGTAAGAAAATCCTTCTTTTGTACTTTCCATCAATTGTTCCAAAAGGACATAAAACCTAACTAAGGCAGTGCTCATTGGCTGGAAGGCAGGAAACACAGTGGACAGGCTGCCAGTCCATCACAAGGCAGACACGCAGCCATACACATTTACTCACACCTAGGGTCAATTTAGCATCTCCAGATTACCTGGCATGTCTTTAGGGCTGTGGGAGGAAACCAACACACAGTGAGAGCATGCAAACGGGAGCCAGGGTTCAAACCCAGGACCTTCTTGCTATGATGTGACAGCTCTACCCACTTAGCCAACACACACTTATATTATATTATTTGTTTATTAAAACACAAAAAAAGTGTATTAATTGCAAGTTATGTGTATTTTAGTAGTGACAATTATTGAGGTTACACATCGATGTCCAGACTTTGGGGCACATTTGTTTCAGAACTATGAGATCTATCTGCTCACCATGTGACCAGAGACAAGGACAAGGAAATCTGTCTGCTTTTAAATGTTTGTTTAGCTAAAATAAGCTATTGTCTAATGAATATAACTCTGTGTGTGTTGGTATTGACATGAAAACTTAGGCCATTCATTTTTTTTTTATCTAAAAATGAAATTCTGATAAAAAAAAATTCAACTTCACTTAGAAAAAATTTGAAGATCCAGGTAAGGTTTGGGATGACGTATTATACAACATATATAATTTCATATATATTAGCTGATACGATCAATGCCATATGGAATTCATCCATAGAGGATAAATGACTGTAAGCGGAAAATGTTAGGATTTTTCCATGGGCCATGGGTTGCCATAAGGTTGGGAATCCCTGATCTGTCCTCGACCAATTAAAAGTTTTTTTCCATAGAACACTACACCTATTATTTTTAAGAGTGCAACAAGAAGCAGCTTTTCTTCTACATCGGGAATCCATTAGTCTTGCCTCCAAGTCTCAGACATTCATTCTGTTTTTGGATTTTTGTTGTTGACAGCTTGTACAAAAGTTTGTTCAAGGTTTTGCTGTTGTGCTCCACTCAGCTTTTTGCCTGCCTCCGACACAAGCCATATCAGGTTTAAGATTAGTGCAGACTGTAAAATATGAATATACATAAATCATCTAGCTTCACTAAGTGGAGAAAGTTAAGAAGCTACAAAAAAGCACATAAATTAATCTGCCTAAAGTGTGGCGTGCCAAAAACGATGTTTTTCCAGGCAATCGTTGCAGACTCAGCGGCTGTCCAACTGCATGGGGTATGCGTGTGCTTTCTCAGCACAGAAGCTAGACCTCCCATAGTGCCAAAGCCACAGATTTTATTAGGCCTACGGGTATACATAGTCTGAGCAATACTAGCTGCGTAAGACTGACTGGTGATTTAAACAACTAAAATGGCCAGGTCACCATGCTAAGAGATTCATTCATTTGGTTGTCCTGGTAGGTTAGACGTGGTTGACTTTTGTTCCAGCTTTAAGTACTGACTACTCAGCGTTTTACTCTTGTCTTTGACCATCACGATGATTTTCTTCATTTTGCTTATTTTATTTAGCCTTAGTGGGATTTTGCCAGAACCGTGAAAAGTAAAACCTGTTTTGGTTCAGTCTGGTTTTCACAGATCATTACTACAAACTAGTTCAATATTGAATCTCTCAAAGATATCATGTAAAGAATACACTGTATGTCCAGAAGTATTGGGACACCCCATCCAATTAAGGAAATCAGCCACTGCTTACTTCCACACAGCTTGTAAAATATTCCTAGAAAAGCATCTACTCTGGAATAGCCACACATGAGTTTAAGATCACCATGTTCAATGCCAAGCATCAGTACGAGGGGTATAAAGTATATTATATAAAGAATATTGTATAAAGTATATATATATAAATGTATAACTATTTAATGTACATTTGCTATTAGCCTATAGTTAACTATAGAGTTACAAAATCAACATCAGCACACAACTGAGATTGTTGAGACAAGCAAACCTCCATTTGTGGTACAAAGTGTTCATTATTTCTGTAAATATGCCAGAACAGTGAGTAACCACACTAATAAATCTGTGACTGCAACTACAAGAACATCAGCTTGGCTGTAATCATCTGTTCAACACTACCCTCTAGTGGTGAGACCAACACACCAGAAATAGAAAAGAAAAATACAAATACTTTTTTTGCCACTTTATGGTTTCTTCCTAGAACAA
Organism: Prochilodus magdalenae; assembly: GCA_024036415.1. Lineage (NCBI taxonomy): Eukaryota > Metazoa > Chordata > Actinopteri > Characiformes > Prochilodontidae > Prochilodus > Prochilodus magdalenae. The sequence continues at coordinate 136,850 of JAMWET010000017.1, read as the reverse complement.
TTTCAATTGAAAAGTATATTCTTTAGAGAGCCGTCCAGTATTCTTTATAGAACGAAAATAGTTCTTTATTGGCATTTACACAAACAAAAAATTAATTTATGTAAAAGGCATTCTGAGTGGTGGCAAGAAGTGCAAAAAACAGAGTGCAAGAGTCTTTAAAGGCCAATCCCATCATGTTGTGTTGTGTTGTAATAGCTTTGAGGTAAAATTTGGGCCTAAAACACACATTTAAGGACACTCGTTGCAGAGAGGTACATGCAGGCTATTATAAACTGACTCCTGTTTTATTGTACAGGATTAGGTTGCACTTCACACTTAATACTGTCCACCCCACACACTGCACACTTTTGTAAATTTCCCATATTTCTATATGGTAAAGTTATGTATAATTTGTGTATATATTTTAATAACCATTCTAAATTTATTGGCGATAATTTTTTAGTTATGCAGGTATAACATTTTTTTTATTTTAGTTTATTTAATGACTGCACTTTATAATTTAGATATTCTGTCTTTATATTATCTTATTGTCTTATTATCATATGACTATGCACATGATCAATGAATTTTAACTTGATTTAAAGCTGTTATACGGCAAAATAGTACTGGGAAATTGCAGGTTATTTAAGATGCTCTACAATGAACCACTTCACATCAAACCATTCTAAATTACTTTACATGAATTTATATCTCAATTATGCATTTAATTTGCACAATATGTGGAAATTACCTTTAAATATAAGCAGCTTGTTAGAAATTGATAGAACAATAAGTGCTAGTCATTTCGGTCAGAGCAATGAGTAACCTGTGGACAATATATGAACTACATGAACACCATCTGTTAATTAATAATCTCTAGTGGCCAAAGTTTTTTATATTACATACATAAGGCGTGTCAGTTTTTTTACTGAATTGACCATATGAATTGTTGGAAAGGTCGTTAACCATGTTAAGGCGTGGCATCATAGACCAGCGACATTAGAGAAAAATGAGAGAGGGAAGCTTTTGCAGTCTGTGGCTGTGTCTCCCCTATTGTGTGTGAAGTATGGGTCTTTGACCCAATAACATACTTCTCGTGGTCTATAGCTCATTCTCCATGCCTCACATACATTATGGGCTATCTATAATGCACAAACGTGAGCCTGTGAACTAATTTGCATCATAAATGTAGGACATATCATCCTAGAACCCGCCTGCCTATAAAGTCCATTTACCATAGCTGTATCAAACAGAATAGCACAAATTGATCAAAAGGAACTTTTTAGAGAAATAAACAGAAATAGCCACCAGGGGTTCTTTGAGCAATGCCAGGGAAAAAACACTTTTGGTTCCATTAAGAAAGCTTCTTTAAACTTTATTAAAGATTCTTCACACTAACTCATCTCATTTACAAAAATTGTTCAAACATCTACTGAAACATGAATTTTTTTTTGGCATCCCTAAAATAATGCTTTGGTGATGTGATGCAAAATGCTCCACTGTATATAAACTTACAATGTTAAAAGTGTTCACAACAATAGTAACATGAACCAGACACATGAACACTTTACTGCCTTTAAAAGGTCCCTCACAGAAAGTTCTTACTTTAAATTAATTTCTTTAGGTAGATTGGTAGATTGTGATGGCACTGCCAGGAACATAAATATGAGAAGAGTGCTTGATGATGAAACATCAAACAGTGTGACTGATGTAACCTTAGAAGCAAAGGTCGCAGTCTGGAAGGAGACCCACTAATGAACACAGTCCCAGATACACACACACACACACAGAGAGAGAGAGAGAAAGAGAGAGAGAGAGAGAGGGAGGGAGAGAGGGAGAGGGAGAGAGAGAGGGAGAGAGAGAGGGGGAAAGAGGGAGGGAGAGAGAACAAAGTTACACCACCATTATTGAAAAGTTTGGAATCAATGTTTCCAATACTACCAAACCAGTTATGTGCTTTATGATTGTAAAATGTCATTAATATAAATTTCAAACAATTTGAATGATGGTAAAAAGGCATTTTCAATTATTAAAAGAGCTGTAGATGATTTTATAAGAATTGTGAAAGCAAATGTTTAGAATAAATGTATTTATTTATTCATTGAGAATTTTTTTTAAATGTCAAATTAAACATATATTACAGATAATAAGTCACAGTAATTATGTAACAAGCGAAGAATAAATATTAGTAGCATTTAATGACATTTGATCTTGTTTACCATATAACATTTTGAGTTTCCAAAATACTTTTTGTTGTGATTAAACCATTGGTTCATGTCCTTTTTGCTGAATAATCCCATTGCCCTGGACAGAGCCGGGATGTTTAGCTTTTTTTGGTGTGTAAATAGTTTTAAGCACCTCGGATATAAAAGGTCTTGTTGTGTGCGCTGTGGTATGATACTGCAGTGTCACGAACGCTAAACAAGTAAAACAACTAACAAACAAACTCGTCAGAGAGAACAGCTCCGCGTTCACTAGGCAAGTCAACAGGAAGTGACGAAATAGACACGCGAGTCGTTCTAAAAAAAAAAAACCCGAATCGATTCATTTGAATCAAAAACCGACGCCATAGATGTGTCCGAATCTTACGCGGCTTCTCTGTTGTGTGTTACCGTGGAAACACCCAGCTGGGCCAATCAAATCGGACTAGTGAACCGTACGCCTATCGTATACGATCCTGACATCAGCGACGGACTACCAACTGGTTCGACATCCTAAGTTACATTACACAGTGACTGCTGCACCATTTGAGATGGACGGGATCATTTAAATACTAAACTCGCAAATAAGATAGTCCAAGATAGTTTGTGCTGAACGGCGTCCGCTCAGCACAAACAGAGGACTAACTAATCAGCCAGGTAAAACAGACAGTTCAAGTTCAAGAAAAACATGCCAGTGCCATGGACACTATCTGTTCAGGTCCCACCTGTAATGTAATGAAGTGAAGTTAGCCGTTTGCCTTGACAGCAGCGTATTTTGTGTTTGGGTAGTCTGAAAATAAGTGACTTTACAGGACAGAGTCTCACTGTTACAGATGCGAAGCCTTTCAACCACTACTTGAATTCTAAATTCAAATGCTAGCGCGAGTACTGAGGGCTGCCGCCGTTGTAAACAAATAAATCGTGCAATCAGGGCTCGTGAGAAACTCAGTAATATTCTTTGTCGTTTATAAATATTATTATTTTTGTTGTTGTTATAGTGTGTTTGTTTATAATGTTGGACTTTCTGCGTTGTACGTTTTGGCTTTTTGGAATCGATTAAATGATCTTTTGGATCGACTCTTGCAAGCGACTCCTCCAGTTCCCTTCATTTAGAGAGTCGACTCCAGAAGCGTTGAAGTCGAATAGCACTGGACTTTTCCAAGTAGGAGGAGCTTTGTTGTGTTTTCGTTAGGCCAGGATTTGGTTGGTCCCTGCTGAACTGAACGGTACCGAACAGCCTGAGCATTTGAAGGAAGTCGTCAAGATGGCAATTGAATGACAGTTAACGGTACTATATAAGATGTGATCATTTCACTCATCGCCAGACCTAGAACAAACAATGCGAGAACTATCGATCCACTGGATTTAATCTCCGGCCTCTGTATTGAACTTAATAAGCAAATTCTCTTGCCGCCTACAGTTTTTGCGCGGTACATTGAATTGTCGTATCTGAAGCTGAACTGGAACATCTTACATGACTATTTCTAACATCGGTGAAGTAGACGAAGCTCGTTCTGACGGCTATAATATGAAAAGAGAAGTCTCAGAAGACTACGAAACATTAGGCTTCGTTCCTCAAAAAGACATCGTTTACAACAAACTTCTGCCTTATGAGGACAAATTAGACGAGGAGTCAAATGAAGTACTGGCTCAGATCAAAGGAAACCTCGGGCGGGCCGTCCAACTGAGGGAAATATGGCCAGGGGTCTTGTTTTGGACAAGGAAACTTTCCACGTGAGTATGTGCATCTACAGCAGTAAGTTCAGTAGTTGTCCAAACAAATTCCACAGTCTGTGATCAGAGCCAAAACTAAGATCAGTATACAGAGAGTGAAATGTTTCCTGCAGTTATATGTAAGTGGCAGGGTGAGACTGAATGAGTCCTGTGTTCATAAGGATAAACAAGGCTCAGATAAAAATACCTTCATTCCCTCATGTTTTAAATAGCTTGGTAATTCAGTGGCAGCTCAGGGACGGAGACGCCTCACCTGCCAGCCAAATCCATTGAAATTTGTTCTAAAAATAAACACACTTTCACTATTTTTGACATTTGATGGAATGCATATTTGAAAATGCTTGTTGGTTCGTGCTCACACTGACAGGTTAAACTATGAAGTCAGCTGTGCCTTTTTCACTGTCTGAAGTAAAGACTGTGTTCCTGTTGCCATGCTTGTGCCCTCACAGACAGGTGTCCTAACACGTTGTAAAAGTTCACCCCACATTAGCAGCATCATTTCACAACGATTGCAAAATGTCATGTTATAAGGCCAATAGGTCAGGAACACTTTATGTTTAAAAAGGCTGCTGCTATTTTAAGGTCTTAGCAAGTATGTACAGGCTGCTTGTGACCCTTTCTATGAAACGTCATTCGGGAGTAAACAGTAAACACTGTGTATTTCACAATTCAGAGATGCTTGCTGCCATCTGACCCCCTGCAGCTGTGTGTTGGCCAAGACTGAAAAACCCCTACCTCACCTTTCAACATACCCTTGCTGTAATTTCTAGTTTCCTAAACACAAAAAAATACACACACCAACATATCAGTTAATAACATGTAGTTCTGGTTCTGAATTTGTTTGGCGCACAATTCAAAATTATGAGTCGACACATTAACTGAATTTGGTTATGTTTAAGACTAGTCTAAGAATGCATTCAAAATGCAAGATTATTTTTTCTCTAGTATACTATACACAATCATCTAAAATATCAGATCATAATTTAAATAAGTTATTCTCTTATCTGACACTCGCAGTTATGACACGCTACTGCCACCAGAAGTAAGGTTCTGCCACAAACTGATGGGAGTATATCTGTGCCTAAGGTATACAACTGTCTACATAAGATCTCACAGAGTTGATGGTGTATGTGAGAGTGAAAAGCAAGCCAAGAGATCGAGAGAATTTTCCATAGGCTTGCAAGCTAGGAGTGTGTCAAGCCACAGAACTAGGACAGCATACAAGAACATTTCTTCCGCATTGAAAGTGCCTAGGAGCATGGTAGCCTCTACCAGTCTCAAATGAAAAAGTTTTGGAACCAGAAACATTCTTCCTAAATCTGTCTGCCAAGCCAAACTGAGCTATCAGGGAAGAAGAGCCTTGTTCAAACTTACAGAAAGACACTCGTCGATGCAGCAGTCCACCGACCACCTTTGTTGCCGGGCAAAAGTAAGTAAGTAGTAAAATAAAGATTGAACTATTTTGCCACAAATTACAACACAGTGTGAGGAGGAAACTAGGCACTGATATCATCTCATTAATACTATCACTGCAATCAACCACTGTTGTTGCAGCATTATGCTGTACTGGGAGACTAGTCAGGATAAAAAGAAAGATGGATACAGAAAAATAAAGTTAAAACCTTTCAGAGTGCTCAAGATCTCAGGCTGGGGTGAAGGACTTTCAACAAGAGAATGGATCGGGAAAACTCCTGTCCTGGAGTGCTGGTGTGGTCCAGTCAGGAGAGATCTGAAAATGACTGTGCATCGAATTCTTCCTGAACAGTTAATTTTTTATCTAAATTTTAATAAATATACAAAAGTCTCCAATAACCTGTTAATGCTTTTCAATGTGGACTATTTTGTATAGTTTGATGTTCAAAATGTGACACAGTTAGTGTTGTTTTAGCTGTCTAGCACAGCATACTAGAACTATATGTAAATAATTTATATGAGCAACATTCAAGTTACATAAATACATTCAATACATTCAAGAGTACTTACATTCAAATCAAGTTTAGAAATAAGACGTTTCCATACATAGGCCCCCATTTATAGGACATCAAAAATAATGAGTAGAGTACATGGATCCAAGTTTGTATTCTTTAAATATGTCAGAAAAGCTTTATGGAACAAACCATTCAGTGATGTATTGACTAGAAGCAGCACTTTTCAAGTTTATTTGGTAACTAGCTTGACACCAATGTAAATATTTTGAAACTATAGTTATATGCTCTATTCTGCTGCTCCTGTTTAGAATCGGCATTTAGAACGAGTTGTAGCTGTTTATTATGTTTTTTCTTGTTTTTGACAGTTTACTCCTCAGGAGATACAGATGAACTGCTCTAGACTTTTAAACATTAGTGTCCTAAGCGTGTCATGAGTCTATAACCCTGCAATGCTGTTTATCATAGGCATAAGTTGGTCAAATTAAGTGTAGTTTGACACATTTCCCCCAGCAGTGCAGTATGGAATCAGAGTTTTGGTCAAACCACTGTTTGTTCAGTTTACAGTCTAATAACTGTCCACACTGCTGTATGTGTGTCAGAGCTTCTTATACAGTCCTAATGCCCTTTTGGCACATCTGTGGTATTGCCAACACAGGGGTGGAAACTGTGGCAGCCAGAGCTGCACAAGCCAAAACCTCAGTGTGTGCAGCGGTACTTGAAGGTTTGTAAACTCTTTCGAATTTTCTACACTGCTCAAAAAAATTAAAGGAACACATTTTAATCAGAGTATAGCATCAACTCAGTTTAACTTCTGGGATAGTGATCTGGTCAGTTAAGTAGCAGGGGGCAGTATTGATCAGTTTCAGCTGCTTTGGTCTTAAAGAAATTAAAAACAGGTGCCCTAGAGGAGCAACAATGAGAGGACCCCCAGAACAATAATGGTTTAAAAGGTGGAGGTCATTGACATTTTGTCCCCCCTCATCTTTTCTAACTGATCTTTCACTAGTTTTGCAGTTGGCTTGGTTCAGCGTCACTACTAGTACCATGGTGCTGTACCTGGACCGTAAAGAGGTTGCACACGTAGTTCAACTCCTACGTGGCATTGCCAGAAGGTTTGCTGTGTCTCCCAGCAAAAAAAGTATTGTGGAGATTCCAGGAGACAGACTAACCCTAAAAATACAAACTACTGAGTACCATTTTGAGTTGCTGCAATGGAATTTCAGTTAAATGGACGAGCCTGCTGCATCATTTTTTCGCTTTGATTTTTTATGGTGTCTTTGAATTAAACCATCTGTAGGGTGATTATTTTCATTTCCATCAAACGATGTGACATCCTTTCGTTCCTTTACACTTTACCCAGTCCATATGAGGAAAGATATTCTGCATGATTTTTTCCCATTCCCCACATACATTTTTTTGAGCAGTGTATATTTCTGCATAAATATGACCTTAAACATTATCAGATTTCCAGACGTCCTAAATGTAGAACAGCTCGCGTCAAGTACTTCCACAACATTTCTAATAGATCAGAGGTCAAGACTTTGATTTTGATGGAAAGCAATGTTTTCTTTTTTGTGGCTTTCTTTTTGCAGTACCATGCAAAGAATTGGTGTTCAGTGTACTCCTGATGGTGGTTTCATGAACATTTAACAGTTAGTCACTGTGAAAGTGGACTTAAATTGTTTGATGTAGAGGGTTTTTTTGTGGCCTTGCAGACTGCTTTTTCTTCGTTGGATTGAATACTAATGAAGAGGGTAACAGTGATCTTGAATTTTTTACATATGTACACAAGTCCAAGTCCAAACTCTGTAGAAATGTTTTTGTAACTCTCCTATACTTGTGCCATGATACGCTTCCCTAAAGATGACTTTCAAAGATCTGTTAGTTAAATACAATGCCAAGGCCACTCTGATTATCATCTTGTTAATTGAGAACAGCTGACCCTAATTTCACATCCACATAAACTGCTAATCCAGGGGGTTTTCCAAAAAAATACATATATTTAAATAAGTGTTTTACTTTTGTTATGTAATGTCTTTGTTAGCTTATTTATTTTTGAAGTCCTAATGGTTAAATGCTGTGTACTAATGGCTAAAGAGGCTGCTGTAACCCACAACAACCAAAGATGATCATATTATATTCATACCTTTGTCATATTAAAATGATACTTTGTCATGATAAAATGATGGAGCATCTTCGATATTTAGTGCAACAATGAGGACAAATTGTGACCAATACAATAGATTCTGTAATAGAAATAGCCAACATATTCTGGGCATAAGCTGACTATGGGTAATTAGTTGGGGTGGATAGGCTTAAGGTCAGTCACCTGATGCATCTGGTTTGGTAGGCTGTACTTTATGTGATAAGGCTCTTTTGGCAGTCACATGCCAAAGGAGTCAGCAGGATGTAAAACTGAAACATGCCCTAATTTATTTTTATAGCCTGATGCCCATAATAGTCAGTTTGTTTTGAAATGTTCTTAAATACTTTGTCTGGCCTAAAAATATGGAACTGGACAAACAAATATTTTGGGTAAACATAATGCAAACCAGTCTTTTAATTTATTATTTGTCAACAACAATGTGCCTATGTGTTTTTAATATGTAATACTTTAATGATACTGTAATTTATTACATTGTAATGAAAGTTTAACTATATGATATTTATGCTAAGTATTAAAATTATTTAAAGTATTATTCTCTTGAATAAGAGGAGTTTAGCAATTATTAAAAGATCTGACAGACCATCAAAACTTTTCAACATAGGATAAGCAGTAACTAAATCTTTTATTTTTGAGATTTTAGGAGAAATCAAGCTCTACTCTTGCTTGCGATCTGAAAAAATCCAGAGGAGTTTTTCATCTCACTGTGAGACTCTACAGTATTGGTGTAGCATGACAAAAGAAAATAAAAACAGATTTTTGCATTTTGATAAGTATAATACAATACAGTACAATAATTTTATTTATATTTATTACAGTTTTTTTTTATATATTTTTTTTTTGAATGACACTCTGACTTACTCTTTAGAATTTAGGTAAATGAAGGATAGGATTTAGCAACTTTGCACATTCCTGTATGTTGGAAGTCACTAGATCACTTCAGTATATCTATTAACCTTTGTACGCTCTCTGTTGTTACAGGTACATCCGGCTATACGGCAGGAAGTTCAGCAAAGAGGATCATGTGCTGTTCATCAAGCTCCTGTATGAGCTGGTGACCCTGCCCAAGCTGGAGACCAGCATGATGCAGGGTTTTGCCCGTCTCCTCATCAGTTTGCTCAAGTACGGCTGGACAATGCTCACCTGGTTATGGCTATTGTCGTGACAAGTTTACAGTAAACTTTTCCGGATGTTTTGTGGATATTGTGAATACAACGCAGACCAGCTGCATGTCTCCATTCAAACATAACAACAAGAGTAGCTTTATATTAACACTTTTAATATGAATGCAAATCGGGCGCAAACTCGTTGACTGTCCAATCAGTCGCATATACAGAATTCTGTGCAGGTCAAAATTGCACTCATGCACCAAGTGATGTTTTATCTTGCAGACGCTTCCGCACACACAACATTCCGTCAAGTTTTTCACACTGTTTGAAACAGACAACAAACTTGCAGAACAAATCTGAAAACATTTTAAATTACAAATTTTATATGATTTTGAAAAAAAAAACACGAAGTAGGTACAACTTGAGTAAGGTAGCACAAAGACCTGTTGTATACTAATAAAGTAGAATAGAATAGTGGAGTTTCAATAGGTACCCAATTTAAATCTATATTCAAGGAATTAAGGTCTTAAATTTGATACATACTTAGGATCAGGATACACACTGCCCAGTGGACAATACTTCTTATTCATTCAGTTACCAGAATTGTTTAATCTTGTGCTGTACCACACATGTCGTTTGTTACAAGCCAATTCCAAAGCACCACTTATATTTATAACTGACAGTTGAACATCTAGTGTTAGCATGACGTCAGTGATAAGACCTGTCAGTGGGTGGATGGACATTTTCAGGAGTATTTTTATGTGAGAACCTGAAGATGCTCTAATTATCTGTCATATGTAATGGAACTAATTTATAGTAAACAGTGCTTAATCATTTTCATTGTGTCCCATTATGATATCTCCCCACCACCAACAACCCCAAACCTCCCACCCCACCTCCCTTCCAGAAAAAGAGAACTGCTCTCCAGAGATGACCTGGAATTACCATGGCGACCCTTATACGACTTACACGAGAGGACCCTGTATTCAAAAACAGAGCACCTTGGCCTGAACTGGTTTCCCAGGTACATGCCCCTTTTTTTCTGATGAAAATTGATGACAAACAGATTTCATTTAAATTTTCTTAGCATTTACAGCCAGGTTTCTTCATACAATTAGTATTCTAGAGTCAGAATGATTCAGTATTAGTAATAGGCACCAGACAGCCAAAGGATTTTGTAAGTGTAGAAGCAACATCACAGTTAATGTGAGTATTACATATTACAGGAAGTTACAAGAATTATGAGATATGATTTGGTCCAAAATATGTTTTGCATAGACTATTATTTGTATATCCCTTCAAACAGTCTTAATTCTTCATTTGCAATTTTTTGTTCACAAGATGTTGGAAACATTTCTTGAAGATTCTGGTCTTTGTTGACATGACTGCATTTTTTTTTGCCCTTCCTTGCAATGAATCTTGTGTTTTTGAACCATTTCCCCAAATGTTCAAAATTATATTTTTAGATGATATTCTGTGTGTTTATATTAGTTATCAAAGCCGTTGTGTCAGCTCAAGCTTTCTTAGGAAAGTCTAGAAACCATATACTATAATAAAGTGCTTGGTGAATGCACATTGGTGGCAGAGAGCAATAAAAACATTTTTACAAAAATGATGCTTGCACAATGCTTTTATCGAATCAAACATGCTTTTTAACGACTTTAAGGATTCGATCCCCACCTATTTTAGCTTTGCATTTCTTATGCACAGTTTTTTGGTTGTTGTTATTTTTTTAATAATCTTTAAAATGCAGAGTTGCCATTCTAATATTCTACATTCCATAATAGTCTCCAGCAAATTTAGTTTTAGTTTGACGGGCAGTTGTAAACTCCAACTCAATAAGTGCTGAGTTTGCCTTTGTGTTTCCACATTCAGTTCTCTGCGGCCACGATCTACTTCTAAGCACATTATCATAAAAATTGCTCAGAGGTGGTAAGGATATTTGCATTTTTGTGTTGCCATATGATTTCCATGTCATTCTTAGTCTTCATAGTCTACTAGGGACTATGTCAAGAACCGGAACTAAATTATTTGCATGGCATATTGCAAACACTGCAAAAAAACTTTAACCTAGTTTTAGGCCTGTCACAATCATATAACTGTAGCTCATAGGAAAATGCCATTTATATCATTGCAATTAATTTTGCCTTCTATTGTTGTCTGCTTTGTTCAACTATTAAAATAACCCAAAGTGGGCAATTTGGCTAAAAAACTCAAATTTCATAGCTGTCAATAATTATTATCCCCCAACTGATTACAGAAATAGCTTGATAACATTACTAACTTAACAAACCTTAAATACTGCCTTATAATTTTTGGAAATACCACTATTTTCAAGGATAAATTTGTGTGATTTGTTTCTGGCTTTTCTGGCTTGAGATTTGTTGTATGCTGTGTAGCTGACTAAAAGTGATTACCAAATTAGTTGGCAACTAATTTAATAGTTGATTAGTTTGGTGATGTTATTTCCTCCATTTTAATTAAGATTTTAGATAGGAAAACAGTTTTGTTCAGTTTTATTGCAGCTACTTTGCACACTTAGTATTAAATCCTGACAGGAAAAAGATATTGTCATTTTATTTATCTTTTATATTAACAGGAAAGTTCATTAAAACTATGACATTTTGAATAAAATCTTTATTGTCTTCATTGTTAGTTAGCAAATGCATCAAACAACCCAGTTACATTTAAAAACTGATTAGAGTTATTTGGTAATTGAGCAATTCATAATCCAAAGAATAGGTTATTCATTTTAATAGTTGATAGATTATTCGATTATCAACATAGTCATATGTTGCAACCCAGCTGCCATTAGTTGTGGCCATGTTTATCATGGACATGAAAGTTTATCTATTGGTAGTTTACAAATTCCATGTTATTAGATTATTAGGTTCCACACATTTTTAGAACAAGCTTATGGAAATATAGCTAATAATTAAAACTATAGCCTTTGTACATCGAACACTGCAGTCCTGCTGACTGTAATATTGAAATAAAAACAAATTATCTTTTGACCCTACTGCTGTCCTGGAACAGTGTTACCACAAACATCAAGTAAACAAGCATTGCTCACCACCACTGACTAAAAGTATTAACATTAGATAAATAAGCATTATTTAGTGCTCCTGTGCAATCGGTTTTCTGATTTATATTTATTTCCTGAACCCAACTGATTAAAAAGCAAATTACATTCTGTTTGTTGTAAAGGAAACACATGATTGTGCAAAGCTAACTGTACAAGATAATTATGGTCAATAATAATTGTGAGTAGTTGATTATGTAATAATTGTGACAGACCTACCTAGTTTCAGTTCTATAACTTAAGAAATGTTTACAGGACATGTAACGCAGCAGCATCCTTATACAAGTACCTCTATGCCTTGAACAACATGTGCTGGGCATTCTCCTCATCCCCCTGCTAACAGCATGTGTCTTTCACCACACTCCTCACTGTAGACACCTAATGGCCCACTTGCTTGTCGATTGTCACTGTTGCATTGGCCATGCAGTGGGTCATGAGAATGGAATGAAAAAGCCTTGTTTTAAAATATAGATCAGAGGCCTGACCCTGATAATGTTTTAGCACATGCTACCCTTTGATGTTCATGAGCTTGGCATATTAAGCATGTTTTTTGATGTGTTTAATGAGTCTGTTGACTTCTCCGGTGTTTTATTTGTGTATTACAGTTAATTAAATAATCAAGAATGTATCATGTATATAATTATAATTTTGAAATCTATTTGGTATTTTGTCTGATATGTATTTTGTCTGTATTGACTTTGTGTGGAATGCTGAGGATAAAAGAATAGGTGTAAAAACTGTATTTCATTACGTCAGACAATATTTTGTTACTGAAATACCAAAAACAAAATGTGTTTTTGTTAAAGTACAATGTCGCACTCTGTATTTGGAGAGGCTTTTTTTAAACCTTCTCCAATATTAGTTATTCATTCTCAGTGCAATGTAATGATACTGGATGCAGACAGTACTGTGCAGATGACTTATTTTGTGTAATATCTGGCCTAAACAAACTTAATCTGTACTTAATGACTTCTAAGCAGGTTAGGTATGAGGTTACTTGTGTAAGGAGGAATACAAAAGTGAAAAGAAAATTATGGAAAACAAAGAACAAAGAAAAGAAAGTTCTCAGAGTCCAACAAAGATCTCAGCATCACTGAATACATTTGGGAATTGTACTGTGAGGAGTAAAAATGCTACTAGCTTTTATGACTGAAGTTTGAGTGAGTGAAAAATATCAATGCAGATTTCTTTGAAAAACTGAAAGCAAGTCTACTGTAACAACTGGAAGCTGTAATAAAAGTTAACAAAAAAAAAAAAAAAAAATATATATATATATTTGAATTTTGTGCAGTTTTCTTTAAATAGATGTTTTCCAGTTATACTTTATGACCACTTTGACTGGAAAACTCTAGCAATATTTTGTCAGAACTTCAGATGTGTTGTTCTAACTGCATCCCTGTGTTCAGCTTGATTGTTCTGTTACTAACAATGCAGCTAATTCTGGGTGTAGTGTGATTCAGTAAAGTTGTTCTTTAATTTTCAGCTCAGTGGAAGGGGTATTGAAAGCTTTGGTGAAGAACTGCAGACCGTAAGTGTATACGTTTTATATATGTATTTTATTATATTATATTATTTATATATATGTGTGTGTGTGTGTGTGTGTGCGCACGCATTTGCATTTGAATAGTGTCCAATTTTTTAGAAATGAAGATGTAGCACAGAAGTGTGCCTCTTTAATTATATAAAACATCTAAACATTCAAATCTTAGCATGTTAACTTTGTTTGATTTGCAATTTAGATATTTCCCTGAGTCAGCCACTCAGGAAATGCTGGATGAGTGGAGGCCGCTGTTGTGTCCATTTGACATGACCATGCAAAAAGCCTTTGGCTACTTTGAGCTTTTTCTGCCCACCACTCTACCTCCTCACCTGCACCACAAAGGCTTCAAGTAAGTCTTGAAAAAGTTACTTCTCTCCTACAGATCTACGACATGACCCTTGTGTGTAAGTGCAAAGCCTACATATCAAAGATCCTGTCAAAATGTCTTGGATTATAAGGGTTGCATAGACTAATCAATCTAATACAGCATTACCGCACAGTACAGGGTTTAGGAAAGCCAAATTTGTCCTCAAAATACAGTGCAGTGTTGACAAATAAAACGTCAAACCGACCGAAACTTTATCCAATATCCAATTTCCTGTTAGGTCTACCAGCCTTGAAACTTCCTATCACACATCATGTGTGAATGTTGCAGAGGGTAATCAAATGCACATTTGCATATTATATTTTAATTAATTTAAGTTGGTCATTTACTGGTAACTTTCCTGCTGTACTACATGCAAGCAGTAGCAGTTAAACTCATAAGGACTAAACAATATATACGTTGGTATTTGCAATCACAGTATTGTGTGTGTATATATATATATATATATACATATTCTGTCCCCCATTGTGTGCTTTTCAGATTGTGGTTTGAGGACATAATAGGTCTGTGGGTATCTGTACAGAATCTTCCCACATGGGAACTAGTAAGTTTTGGTTTTCTCCTTCACTTCTACTAAGTGGTTTACTTTCAAAATAGAGATGTACTGGCAAGGTGCAATCTACTTTTATATTTGTGTTGCAGCATCTTGTAAGTCTCTTTGCTCGACTGGCCAATGACAACATTGGCTACATAGACTGGGATCCCTATATACCCAAGGTTAGAAATAATTCTTCCCATTCTTATTAAAAGCACATGATATATTTTCTTGTAACTCACCTGTTACATGTTCTTTCGGCTGTTTTTTGCAATTTACAGAGAATTTCAAGAGAGAATGTGCCTTCTCTCCGTGTAATGTCTAAAGCCTAATGTACATAATTGTACCATGTGGGGTTGACTTTATTTAGAGCTTAGTACTAATCCACGGTTCTCTGAGGCATAGAGCATTAAGATCATGATCAGTAGTTAGTTCATTAACAACAGCCTTGGCTGTAAGGGATCTTATGTTAAGCAGTCCAAGTTTTAGACCAAAGGTCTAGAATAACCCTGTAGATCAAAATGTCTTATTATAGGTATGTAATAATTTCCATTCCTCCCCTGCTTTCAGATTTTTACAAGGATTTTGAGAAGTTTCAGTCTTCCGGTAGGATCCACTCAGAACCTTGTGTCCCGGTACCAGACAAATGCCTATGATATCAGTCATGTAGTCATTTGGGTCACAGCTTTACTGGTGAGTTTTTTCTCTAGGTGTTCAAAAGGTAGAATAATCGCTCAATAATTATTTTATTTATTTTATGTCTGTATGACATCTGACAACAGCCATCTTAATTTGCTCAGCAAATGGTATGCTACTACCTCCATCTATACTTTACACGGACACTAATGACTCTATTTTCATGCTTTATATTGCATCTCTGTCTCTATCTGTATGGAGAAAAACTATGTGCCAGAGTAAAGATATTTCAAACAAAGAGTAAAACCAATTAAGAAAATGTAAAATTAAGCTCAAATTAACTATTAAATAATCAGAATAAAATAATCAAGAACAAAGGGTAAGGGAAAATAAAAAAGTGACCAGATTAATTCAAAATAAAAACAAGATTAATCAAGACAAATAATAAAAAAGGTAAAACGAACTATCATACAACCAAAGTAAAATAATAAAATATAAAAGTGAATAAATGTCCAATAACCAATAATAACAGTACTAATAAACGTAAATGGTATTATTAGATTTGGTTATTAGACTTGGATTTAGCTAGCAAATAGGTAAGAGCCTCCCTTTGAATAATTACTGCATGGGTGATTATGTTTCAGATGGCCACAAGTTATTTAACCCTAAGTGATGCAGTGAGTAGCTTCTCATTGGTTAAACAACCATGTCGAAAGACACATCCTGTGGTCATGGAAAATCTGCTTCAGAAAGGTCAAATTGTTGGCATTGACTATTAAAATCGGGTTAGGAACTGTCCAATGTATTATTAAAAAATGGCAGGACAGTGGTAATTCATCATCTTCGAGGAAGGAACGTGGTTGAAAAAAAATCTTGAATGATTATGATTGGGACTAAACAGCTGTATAGCCTTGTCAGTGTGGCTAATCGGCAAAAGCGACTTCAACTTGCGAGGAAGCATAAAGATTGGACTCTGGAGCAATGGAAGAAGGTTGTGTGGTCTGATAATGAGTCCAGATTTACCCTGTTCCAGAGTGATACCATCATACCTAGCGCCTACCGTACAAGCCTATGAGCACAGTGCTATGATCTGGGGTTGATGCAGTTGGTCAGGTCTAGGTTCAGCGACGTTATGTGCCCAAAGAATGGGGTCAGCTGACTACCTGAATACACTAACTGACCTGGTTATTCCATCAAAAGGTTTTGTCTTCCCTCATGGCACAGGCATATTCCAAGATGACAATGCCCGGATTTTCCTGGCTCAAACTGTGAAAGAATAGCATGAGATCATTTTCACACATGCATTAGCCACCGCAGAGTCCAGACCTGAACCCCATTGAGAATCTTTGGGATGTGGGAGAAGACTTTGTGCAGTGGTCCAAATCTCCAATCGTCAGTACAAGATCTTGGGGGGAAAAGTTAATGCAGCTCTGGACAGAAATACATTTAGTGACATTGCAGAAGCTTATGAAAATTATGCGAGAGCAAATGCGTGCCGTCATCATAGATGAAGTTAGTCCATTAAAATATTATAGTGTGTGTCCAGGCACTGTATATTACATCAGTACTGCCAGTACGGTTGCCTCAAAAATTCTTTTCCGTGTGAACATAGGGAAACAGGATTTGTTTCTGAATAAGTGACCAAACTTAGGCTGCGATTAATAACTAGTTTGGTTATGTGGGTTTTAAAAGTAAGTTCATCATCCGTATTCCCAGGTATTTATATTATGAGACTCTTTTTATGTTGGATCCTGCCAGGGTAGTAATATTTACAGTATTAAAGTCAAGATTTGTAGATTTTGGAAATAGCATGAACTTAAAACTAGTTTTTGCTTATACAAAACAACAAGTAAAGCATTAAATGAGCTTAGCAGTTTTTGTGCTACAGCATGAATAGAGTCAACTAAACAATAAAAAAATCTTGTAATCTGCGTAAAGGTGTAATTTGCAGTCTGAGGCAGAGGCAACCATTTCAAGGGACTCCCTTAGGTATAAGCAATAAATCTAATTTGTAATTACTTACTGCCAATTGTTGTTGTCTATCAGGTAGTTTTGGGTCCATTTAAGAGGATTTGGATTAAAACATTTTTACTAAGCACCTTAAAAGAAGAGTGTGATCAATTGTATCAAAAGCTTTGGATAAATCAATATAATTTAAAAACATTTAAATTTTAATCATTTAAAACCAGTGTAGTATATATAGTGCTGTGCCCTTCTCAAAAATCAGACTGATAATTGGACAGAATAGAGTTGTAATTAAGAAATTGTTTCAGTTTACAAGAGTTTCTGAAATTTTAGATAAGCATTCCAATTTTGAAATTGGTCTGTAGTTATTTACATCTACTGCCTCACCACTTTATGCAGAGGAATTACATTAGCTGTTATCCAGGTCCTGGTAATCCTGCAAGATAAAACTGAAAGAATAGAAACAAACAAAATGTGTTCTAAAATAGTTGTAGGGGCTGCAAGACGCAGGAAAAAGGGGTCCAGCCTATCTTCTCTAGTAGATTTGTGTGGATTAAGCTTAGCAAGAACATTTGCAACTGTGTATGAAAAGAAGGGCTGGAATAAAAAGAGACCACGGCTTTCAGAAACAGTAGGGTTGAGATCAGATTGATTTAATTGCAGATTTGTAGCTGGGTTATAAAAGAGGTGACCAGCTTCTGTCTAACTGTCTATGGGTAAGCCAGTGGTTTCCCCCGTGCGTCTGGCGATGGGCAGAGCTTTATTTCTGGATTTAAACAGTGAGGAAATTTCATCATCTTGACTATTTGTGTGGTGTGTTTATTAACCTAATGTTAGGAAAGGTTTCCTAAAAGGAGTAGTGTCAGCATCTGGTATTTCTAATGTGTGGCTGTTTGTGTTTCAGGGAGGCCCTAGCAAACAGGCCCAGAATCAACTAAATGGTCTTTTCAACAGTATCACCTCTTTCTTCCATCCATCTAATCATGGGCGATGGCTGGTGAGTCCTTATCGTTATCTTATCATTATTAGTTTTATTCATTTTTCTTGATTCTAAGAATCCTTATACAGAGTTAATTGCTATATTACTATAACTCCCCCAGTTTAGTCATGTTAGGTTCTCTTTCACTAGCTTGGCCTTCCCCTATTTTATGGTGCTCCAGGCCAGGAAGTGAAGGCTAACTGGAGCTTCCTCCAAGACAGACCTTCCTGTGAAGACCACAGTTTTTCAAACTACATCTAATGCAACATTATTAAACAGCCCAACACTGCCACAACAACACTGTTTTGATACCTGTGCTGGCTAGCATTGTGCTGAGTAATGGGAGAGGGCCATCTTTACCACCTACAGTGAGGAAAGCCAGCTATGCTCTTTCATTTGAATGATAGCTAGCCCTAATAATCTAGTTATTTGTAAATGACCTGCCCTGAGATTTGAAAAAAGAGTTTGTAAACTTCAAACGTCCAAGGAGGCATGCAGGCCTGTAGCGACATCCTTCAGTTGAGGCCAGGCAGAGGCCCCAGGAGGAGAAGGTAGAGCTGTAAGAGGAGGAAGCCTTGAGGATCTTCCAGCCTCAATAGTAGCCCGTAGTTTCTCCATTTGTGCAATGTAGCCCTCACACTCTAGAATCATCCTTGCTACATCCATAGTCGGCTTGGTGTTATGTCACGTGGAGTTCAATACAAGGAGACAAAACACCACGCAAGAACACAGGGTACTACAGGGAGTATAAGAGAACAAAGACTAACAAGGGACACCTGGGAAGGGCAGAGCTACAAACTAGGGACATGTAAGGGGACTGACAAGGGAGCGGAGACAGGAGGAGCCAAAAAACAAAACAAACAGAAGCACATGGAACAAGACAACAAAAGGTACATGGAATGGAAGTGACAAGACAAACAGAAAAACAGAGAAAATGGAGAAAATCTGGGGCTTGACTAGACAGGACGTGACAATTGGAATAATTTCATGAATGTGTTTACAAGAGAATAATTCTTATTTTAAAAAAAAAAAGGTTATTCCAGATATTTGGCCAGTGATCCCCAAAAATCCCCCCAAAATTCCAGACACCCAAGCAGGATTAGAATACTGTGATGACACATGGAATAGAAGAAGGCCAGGTGCTTATCCTCAGTGTATGTCATTCATTTTATAGCCTCTCTTTATAGACCACTGTCAGGCTACAGCTTGCCTTTCCATGCCCATCTGACGTAAACATCTAGTTGTAGCCAGATAGTGGTCTAGGGTGGTCTATGAAGAGATGAAAACAATGGCATGCTCTGAAGTACCTGACCTTCTTTAATCCATCCACCATCCAGCTACAGCATGCCCTCCCGAGCACATGTTTTATTGTCAGGTGGACACAGTTGTCCATGTTTAGCCCTTTTGTAAAGCTGTGAATGCTTTGTGCTGGTGTGGGCATTGTGTTCCTTTGTTCTCTATGTTCCGTTTCACTGACTGATTTGTTTGTGGAAAAATACAAAACAGGTGACTTTACTGTATTGTAGGTGGTTTTGTTGCATATGGGGCCATTTGCCAAAGTCGTTAGGCTCTGCTTAGAATCTAGTGTACTGCAGAGAGTCGTTGGATTTCAAATCAGACCACTCTGACTGTTTCCATCACAGCAATACAATTAGGTGGAAATTCCCCTTTAAAATCTTATTTCTATCTGTTAACTTGTAAAGGTTAAAACTGGTCAGGTTGTCAGAACCAGTCAAAAGTTAAACACTCTTACATGACCTTCTGAGACCTCACTGTCCTCATATGAGGACATTACTTTTCTGCACCATGATACTTTTTAGAACGTTGACCCTTTGGTCTCATGTGAGGAACTTGTTTTTTGCCATAACAACTTCCTGTACAAAGACTGCGTTTATTATCAAGTCCGGGTCTCAGGAGGTTAAGGAATGTGGGACTGATTTCCACGTACAGTAAAGACACTATCCACACTATGAAATAATGCCATTTGGAAATACATCAGGACCAAAAGATTGTGTTGTAAAGCTACAAAGTGGGTTAAACAAAGAATGTATTTTGCCCAAATTATCTTCTTTTGATATAAACAATCATAATCAATCATAATCTAGCGTTTTGCTTTGGTAAATGCTGTCTTCTACAATCATAAGCCTCTTGTGGTTTGTGCCATCCATGCAACCTAAGCAAACGTGTTTCCCAATACTCTTTCTGTGAGTCAGAGAAATGTATCCAGCAAGAGCTGACAACCAAGTAGAAGTTAACCTTGCAAGTGTTAGTTGTTAAGCAATGCTGTCTGTCTGTCATCATACTTCACACTCTTACTGATTCTTAAATCAGCTTTATGAACACTGGGCAATCTTTTAAACAGCTTTCCAACAGGCTTGAGTTCTTTGTTCTGAATATGCTATATATCTGAAAAATTTAAAAAAATGTTTTTTTTTGTTATTTAAGTACATCATACATCAACTTTAATAGAAGTGTCTTTAAGGTTTAAAAATGCAGTAAATCAGGAGTATCCCAACTTTTTATAGTTTACAACTGTGTGCAGCATATGATTCAGGTAAAAATAGTAGTTGTACACATTAATTTAAGGTCTCAAGAAAACATTTGGCTGTTATACATACCTGTACCTTAAGAAACCTTAAGTACTTGAGTTGTGGCATTGCTTGTGCTGTGTATGTAAGCAATGCGAAGTTTCAAAATATACCATACACCCTTCAGTATATATATTGAAACTAAGCTGTAAAAATCCTTCCCTCCAATTCTTAAGAGTTATGTTGGAACAACCATGGACATATTTTCATATGTACCTGTTAAGTCTAGTCCACTTTAGCCAACTCCTCCCTAAATATATGAAAATATGTAAGCTTTTCAACACTATCATTATAACTGGACAATTTTACAGCGATGATGATTTGTGGTTTTATTGCTGCATTGTATTCTAATAGTTCATAGGTAGTCAGTTTCATTGTAACAACAATTTCAGTGTCCCTCTTTGTTTTCCAGATGAAGCTGATGAAACTCCTACAGAAGTTGCCAGCGAATGTGGTGCGACGGTTGCATCGTGAGCGCTACCGTAAGCCCACCTGGTTGCCCCAGGTGCCCGAGAGCCACCGGCTTAGTGATCAGGACATCACTGACTTTGTGTCCAGCATGAAGCAGCCTGTTCTACTGGCCATGTTCAGCAAGACTGGTAGCCTAGATGCAGCTCGGGCCCTGCAGAACCTGGCTTTACTCCGACCTGAGCTCGTTATCCCCCCAGTACTGGAAAAGTGAGTGT
Source organism: Prochilodus magdalenae (assembly GCA_024036415.1). Taxonomy (NCBI): domain Eukaryota; kingdom Metazoa; phylum Chordata; class Actinopteri; order Characiformes; family Prochilodontidae; genus Prochilodus; species Prochilodus magdalenae. The sequence goes on along the minus strand of JAMWET010000017.1, from coordinate 115,339 downwards.
GTGTATGTGTGCAAGTGTGGGAGTATTTGTAGTACAAAATGTAGTATTAATACATAGGTTTTATGGAAATACTAAGATAAGATTTTTTTTACCTCGAAAGGGAATTTTCTGATTTGGTTTCCTGCTACTGAAGCATGGCAGTGACGAATGTAAAGAATTAAACAATGGCACACACTTCAAATGCAATTTTGGTAACACAGGAGCAAAATACCCTACTTCAGCATACTTGGAAGTGGAAGGCAATAATAGCTTACAAATCCAATTGTATTAGTATTAATACCAGAGTCTCATAACAACATTTACCTCAGTCCATGAGCCCGCAGTCGGCCAACCGACTCAAGCAAGTTCTTAGTATTGAGGGTTTATATTTTGATGAAGTAGAAGAGAAGGAGAAAGAGCACGAGACCCAAGGAGATAGCATCTCCTCTGGAAGAGTCTAGCGTGCAGCGTTTAAATCGCCGTCATTTCCTGTCGTAGCACCTGGCCAACCCATTTCCTCCTGAGCCCACAGTTCATAAGACCCCAGTGATTGGAGCCCTCATGTGGTCCAACGTGAAAATCAGTATCTGCCCCTAGCCAATAACTTTCCCTAACACTAGACAGTGTGTAGACTAATTGATTTGTCTCCAGGGTTTTTATTCACACCAAATGCTTTCCAATGTACCCATTGTTAAATTCCCGAGTAAACGTGTATGTATGAAAGTGGCTACACAGTGTAAAACCCACCAAGAAGACAGTTTGTGTGTGTTGTGTGTGTGTGTGTTTGTGTTCTTATGGTGATGTACAGTTTAATACAATGAACCAGTTGCTTTAGTATTACGATGAAAGGAAAATACCACACAGGCATTAAAGGTTTTTTTTTTTCATTTTGTAATCTACATATAATTATAACTGAATTTAACCAGATTTGAATAGTCATCATATGACAGTATTATGTATTCATGCCATTCCTTAAAGGACATACCCTGCCTTGGAGACCCTGACAGAGCCACACCAGTTGACAGCCACTCTAAGCTGCATGATTGCTGTGGCCCGGAGTCTGGTGACAGGTGGCCAGCATTATCCTGAGGGTCCCACACACATGCTGCCTCTGCTCATGAGGGCGCTACCTGGCATTGACCCAAATGACTTCAGCAAGTGCATGGTGAGAAATACCTACCGTGATGAAGAATTAATATAGAGATGGTGGTGTCAATCTGGCTTTTAACCCTGGTCCTAGACTAACTACCTGACTACCCCACTATAATATACCCATTTTAATCCCTGTTTCAGTAGTTTGTTAGCAACAAACAAGCAGATTTACATGTGCTCTGTTTGAGGCTAATGTAAAAAAAAAACATTTAACAAGAAAGGTTATCAAAATTATTGATAAATTACATTCCAATGTGCTTTTGGGAGCTCTGTGAAGCCTTAGAGTGATTTTGCAGCTTTGTTTTGTTTAAATGGAGAGTGCATTGCATATTTTTCTATTTTTATCATTGACAAAATAAAAAAAAATCTCGAATTTCCATAGTATTTTTGAATACATTTAAATTGTTTTTGCTTTTCTATGTGTATCTCAGATAACATTCCAGTTTATAGCTACGTTTGCGACTCTTGTGCCTTTGGTGGATTGCTCATCTGCTGTTCAAGAAAGGAATGACTTGACCAAGGTGAGACTTTAAATAATTAAATAATACTTTTTGAAGCAATGTACGCTATTCTATCTCTTGATTTATAAATTGTTTTTCTCAGTCTTATCAGTTTGGCAATTAGGGGTGTAGCAATTCACAAAATTCATAATTGTACTCAGTATCTCAATTGGATACATGTTTTTGATTCAACAATAAAAAGGAGTGGCTGAACATATGGTTTGTGTTTCCAGGCGCTTAATATAAACATTTTAAACAAACTTTCACTTATACTATCCCAATCCAACACTAATCAACACCTAGCATGAACTAGGGCAATATTCTGTCTAGTTTCTTTTTATGCATTCGAGCATGTTCCATTTGTATACAAGCCCCACACTGTCTTTAGCCAGTGATCATTCATCTTAAGTATGTATAATGCAGGACGATGGTTTGTAGGGTTGAAGGGGAGGCCAATGAGAAAATGGGATTTGAGTGGATGGTTGCATTTTTTATCTTAAGCTTTTTTAAAAATTTCTTTGTTTCTTTATATTGCAGGTGGAGAAAGAGCTGTGCTCAGCCACTGCAGAGTTTGAGGATTTTATTCTTCAGTTCATGGACAGGTAAACGTGGTTGAGCCTTGATGACTTTTCTTAAGATTCTTAAGGCCAGAGCACCTTATGTAATAGACCAAATTCAACTTTAAAACTAACTGAATTGTATCAAATAAAGTAGGGAAACACACAGGTAACTACAAGGGAGGTCTGAGGGGTCCAAGGTTTCTCATTAGAAAGCCGGGATACCCCTAGGTTTGTGATTGATCTAAGAAAAAAGTCTTCTAGAACTCTCCTAGAGTTATTTGCATCCTTGTGCCTTTGTTCCATCTCCTTTTGTTAATCTGTGTTTCGGATTTCAGTTTTTCTTTTTCATTTCAGTTTTTATCTCTGTGGTTATGATGGGCACACTGGAAGAGGCTAGGGGATGGTTTAAAGCCTAACAATACCAATGCCTTTGGGATATAGTGCTTCCTAGCTGGCCCCACCATTACTGCACATTACTGGTGCTATTCAGGATTGTGTAGGGGTTTGATCATTTATCAGTGAAGATATAGGTACATTGACATTGGAATGTTACCATAAAAAATGAATGGGTTTGTTTATATTATCTATACTCACCACACACTTATTAAGAACATTATAATAATACTGGGCAGAGCATCTCCTTGCTCTCAAAACAGCCTTACTTCTTAATGACATGGATTTCACAAGATGTTGAAGACATGTTTTTAAGATCTTTGTCTGTTTTGTCATGAGTACATCATGCAGTTTTCCAGGTGCACTGATGCAAATCTCCTGTTATATCATACTGTATGCCAAAGTGGTTCTGTTGGATTCTGATCCAGTGTCAGTAAAGGCCACATATCTGAGTTATTGTAGCCTTTCTCTCAGCTCAAACAGTGTAGTCATTATCTGGGACCTTTCTCTTTAACAAGGTCTTTCCATCCTTAGCTGTGCACTGTTATTATTACTGCACCATTCTTAGCATTCTCTAGAGACTGTTTTGTGAGAAAATCCCAAGAGCCAAGTCATCCAAATCGTCAAAACCAGCTCACCAGTCAAACACAGCCCACCAGGCTCTAAAATCACTAAAATCATCATTTCCCTATTATGATGGCTAATGTGGACATCTGCTAAAGTTGCTAGGCCATGTCTTCTTGATTTTGTGCACTGCACTGATATGATTGGCTGATAATTGCAAAAATGAATAGTGGTACAGGTGTTTCTAATAAGGTGCTTGGTAAGTGTATGCTTACTGTATATGTCTAGGTTTGTTTATTCTCTAAGTTTCTCTATCTATGGTGTTGTACAGTAGTTCTTCCAGCTACATTTGTCTTTCCAATTGACAACTTTATTTGTTTGCATTGTCTATGTGTGTGCGCATGTAGGTGTTTTGCCTTAATTGACAGCAGCACTTTAGAGCAGACTCGAGAGGAGATGGAGACAGAGAAGACTCATCTGGAGAGCCTGGTGGAGCTGGGCCTATCCTCCACTTTCAGCACTATCCTCACCCAGTGCTCCACAGATATTTTCCAGGTTATTAAACACACACACACACACACACACACACACACACACACACTCGCACACATTCTCTATTAAGTGATCTTCTATTTATGAAAATTTTGTTCTCATAATGTAAAATGGTAAGCCAGCACCAGCAGCAACATTTTTGCTTGTTTTGTTTTTTTTTATTTGTATTTATTGCATGATTATATTATAGTTGATTTAAAGAATTAATGCTAATGATAACATTTCTTTGTTGTTCATGTAGTGATAGTGTAGTGATAGTGTAGTGATAGTGTTGTGATGGTGTAGTGTGTGTGATAACACAGAAGGTTGTAAAAGAAACCATATTATCAGTCAATCAATCAATCACAAAATCTGTCAATCCATTTTTTAAATTTGGAGGAACCTCATTTGCAGTGTAGATAAATATTAGAAGAGAAAACAAAGATTAACAAGAGCAATGAAAAAACACTGAAATGTAGAGCCAAAAAAGCCTGTAAATACAAGAGAAAATAAATCATTAACTACTACGAATGAGCAAATAAACAGTACAATTTTATTGTAATTAAAAATGTTATATATTTCTCTTGTAAATATACATATTGTTCCTATTTGTAATAATAATAATAATAATATAAACATCATACCAAAATCAATCACTAGAATTATTACATTTGCAGATATATTTATAGTATAGGAAGCTGAAGACAAGCTCAGACTCATACTCCAGAGACAAAAAAAATTCCACCAATCCACACGTGTCCTGCTGTTTATTTACTTTTACATCTCTTGTCTCTAATGCCAGGTCGCGTTGGAGAAAATCTTTGTCTTTGCCACCACCAATATCTTTGAGACACACGTAGCAGGGAGAATGGTGGCCGACATGTGTCGCGCAGCTGCTAAGGTATCTCTTCCATGTTTTAAAGAATGCATACTGCGCTGTACATATTAGTTAAATGACGTGCCTATGAATGTTATTAACCTACTTGAAAAGAACCTTGTCTTGTCTAAATGGCATTAGGACATATTTGTGAAGGTGTAATGAGGGAAAGATTCTTTGATGAGATGTGTGCACTGTGGCTTCTTTTTTATGTATAAAATGTATGCAATTTTAAAAGAGCATACTGTTAATTACTACATTCTTATTGTGTAAATATGCAGTGAAAGCTGCTGTATGCTATACGTATAAGTATAAAAATGAAATTCTCTTATTATCACTCTAGTGGTCATGTGGATGTTTAAAAAACTTAGGTGTTTTTAACAGTTATGTCCTGAATCTGTTATGTCCTGTTTTCAGTGTCAGCCAGAAAAGTCGCTTAAGCTTTTCGTGCCACACTGCTGCAATGCCATAATTCAGATCACCAACAGTAAGTTTGTGTGCATGAACATGTGGTGGTGTGTGTATCTGCAAACATATAAAAAGATGGCTTTGAGCCTCTGTCAGACTTCTCCAGTGCACTTATGGTTACTACTCAGCATTTCCTTAAGCCAATGATGAATAGTAACCATAAGTGCACTAGAGAAGTCTGACAGAGGCTCAAAGCCATCGTTTTATATGTCTGCAGATGCACACATTATTATAAATAATAATTAAATAAATAATAATTCAATATAAAAAGTAATGCTCCCTAAAATATCTGTATGTGTGTGAGTGTCTTTAGTGGGTTGATACCTCACGTTATGTGTTTCTAGATGAGGAGGTGTTGAATGACGAGAAGTTGGATAAAGATTTGCTGTGGAACCTGCAGCTGTTGTCTGAGGTCAGTTTTCCAAACTCTTATCTATAGCTACAAATCCACATACACAGACAACCACAACAGAGGATATGCGTTGGCATCACTTTGTAGCCAGAATACACCCCATTACTCATTACCCATTGCCAAAAGAGTCAAAACAGAGCCAAAACAAAACTGTGTTTATTTTTGGAAATAGCTCAACCAGGAATGAAACAAGTGATTATCCGTTTAAATTAAAAAGGCTGGACTCATGAAGTCCTGCGGTCACTGTGATTTGTTTATTGTTTCTCTGTAGCAAATTTAAATGATCTAGTTTGAAGTTTAAAGTTCCTCCTTATAAGAAACACCATCTAACCATTCTGCCTTATTTGTGGAACACAAGGCTCGTTATCATGAATGTTTTTTAATAAATGTAATATTGTAATGTAATGTTTAATTGATTAGCATAATTAGCATTTTGGTGCCTTGGTTCCAGTTTTAACACTTGATAAGCAGTATACAGTGTCTCACAAAAGTGAGTACCCCCCTCACATTTTAGTAAATATTGTATTATATCTTTTCATGGGACAACACTGAAGACATGACACTGTGATACAATGCAAAGTAGTCAGTGTACAGCTTGTATAACAGTGTGACTTGCTGTGTCCTCAAAATAACTCAACACACAGTCATTAATGTCTAAAATGCTGGCAACAAACGTGAGTACACCCCTAAGTGATAATGGCCAAATTGTGCCTAATAAGCCTTTTTCCCTCCGCAGTGTTATGTGGCTCGTTAGTGTCACAAGGTCTGAGGTGTCAATGAGGAGCAGGCGCGTTAAATTGTGTTATTGCTCTCACACTCTCTCATACTGGTTACTGGAAGCTCAACATGGCACCTCATGGTAAAGAACGAATGGCATTCCAAGCCTGCCAGGGGTAGGCCACTGCCCGGTTCCATTAACGTGGGCCGCTATGGGTGGTGTGTTCCTCCCCGACTTCAGCCTCCATGCGGGGTTCCACTAATGACGGAACCTGTACCCGAACCAATCCGAGAGAGACTTAAATGGCTTGTTCCCCCGTCAGCCTGTCCTAGTACAGCGTATGCGTTCACGGTTGGAGCATGACATTGGGTGGTTTCTTTGCGGCTTTCAAAGCTACCCCCCCCACCCCCCCGGTTCGTGCTTCTCCGTCAGCTCGCATACCCCGAGAATCAAACCTTTCCTCGTTGTTCTCCCATTCGTTTCCGCTTCTGCCTTTCTAAAGAAGCTAAGGGTAAAGGTGCTAGACTGGCCAAGCATGTCTCTAGACCGAAACCCCATTGAGCATATATGGAGCATTCTCAAACAGAAGGTGGAGGAGCACAAGGTCTCTAACATCCACCAGCTCCATGATGTCATTGTGGAGAAGTGGAAAAGGATTCCAGTGGCAACCTGTGAAGCTCTACTAACCTCAATGCCCAAGAGAGCTAAGGCAGTTCTGGAAAATAATAGTGGCCACACAAAATATTGACACTTTGGCCATTTTCATCTAGGGGTGTACTCACTTTCGTTGCCAGGTTTAGACATAAATGGCTGTGTTGAGTTATTTTGAGGGCACAGCAAATTTACACTGTTATACAAGCTGTACACTGACTACTTTACTATTGTATCAAAGTGTCATATCTTTAGTGTTGTCACATGAAAGGATATTTAAATATTTACAAAAACTGTTAGGAGTGTACTCAATTTTTTGAGATCCTGTAGATGTCAGCTTCTTATTTGCCAGTCCACCTTAAAGCCACTGCAGTTATATTGTGGTTTTGTCTTTTCTTTACCTTTCAACTAAATTCTGGTTGAATCTACTTACACAAAAGGGAAGACCAACATGCTGTTATAAATAATTTTATAAATGTATCTAAAATAAATAAATAAATGTATTTATTTATGTTAAATAAATTGTTTTCAAACCTTCCATACAGTGGTGTGTGCATGTAAGATTGTTCTAGTATAATATTTTATCTTTTAAATTTCATACAATAAGAAACAAACATTTGCAAATCGTATTCGTATATTGATTCTTCCTCACCAAACTGCTCCCCACTTCTGTAGGTCATTCGGGTGGATGGGAAAAAGCTGTTGCTCTACAGCACTCAGCTGATAAAGATTCTTCAGCTTACACTGCACCTGAAGAGTAAGCAGGGATATAGCCTGGCCTGCAGCCTGCTGTACCACACACTGCGCTCCACAGCCCTTATCTATCCCATTGAGTACTGCAGCGTGCCTGGCGGATTTCAGCAGCCCCACTACCAGCATCTGCCCATCAAGGTTAGGCCATCAATATGGTTCAAGAGTGCAGTTTTGATCATACTGTACAAGTAGAGGGAGGGGTATCAGGGGCAATGCTAGCACAAACAGTTGACATAATACCTCTTTTTGTTTTCCAGTGTGAGTTTTAAACCTTAAGTATTGGCCAATACCAGTTATCAATCTAGTATAATAATTCTTTCTGCTACAGACTTATTTTTGATATAGAGCAAGTCAATTAAAATGGCAAATATTATCAATAATTTCAATTTGGTTTTTTGTTTTTTTGGCAAACATCATGCTATCCTAGAAAAATATGGTAAAGTGTCAGAAATTAGGCAGGTCATGCAAACAGTGCTAATGGTGTATGGCAACTAGATAATGTGGAATGATATGCTCAATAGGTAATGTTGGAAAAATACATGATAGATGATGAATATTACAAAATAAAATACAAAAACACACTTTTTATACTAGGAACAGGAGGGAAGAAAGTAGCCACAAAAAGTAAAATAATATTGTTGGGATTAAGTATAGTCCCACAGACCAGAAGACTGTCTATCAGTATAAAGTCTATTGTGTGTTTTTTTTTTAAAGTTTTTACCGAACCCACTTACTTTGACAAGAAAGGGTTGTTGAATAAAAAAGATGTTTTAAAAAGAGGCTATACCAGAGTAGCATCTGAGGATGAGACAAGGTGAAACTGTAACCAAATTAATAAGATACGTACACTGAATTAACATGAGCACACAACTAAAATGGACATAAATTAAGCTTAGATTTGTTTTTGTAGATGTGTTGCCATGGTTATTTTTTGCTTATTCAAAATTATGTATCCAACATAAGCATCATTGCTGAACTCCCTTTCAGACATGTAAAGCTTTGTGTCTGGACAGTTCATGTTCCTTAAACCTTTACACTAAACAATTTATGTATACATAAAGGATTTGCGCTGTGGGTTTTGATCTACAGTAGGTCATATCTACCAAACAAGCCGGTACAGGTCTTTCAGTTGCTTCAGAGTATACTAATGTGACAGGATTATCTTAACACTAGCCTATTGTGTGAATGTGGGACTACAAGAAAGGCTACAAGAAAGGGCACTATATAAATAAATGTTGACTTGACTAGTTAGGAAAACATTTGATTTCTCATGTCAGGCTAGATCAGAATAACAATACAAGTTGTTAGATATCTTCTGTGTCAATGAAACTTAATCATTTCCTGCCTAATGCAGGACTGGGGCCGACCAGGAGACCTGTTGAACTTGGCAATCCAGTGGCATGTGCCCAATGAAAAAGAGAGGGCCTTCGTCTTTAACACTCTGGACGTTCTTCTGCAACCTGAGCTAAAGCGACTGCAGAGGCACACTCAGGGGGAACAGGAGATGAGCAGGTATCACTCCTTAATAAAGCAATAAGCCATGCATTGCAGTGATTTTACCAAAATGGTTGGTTTGTTATAATATAACCAACCAATATTACATTCAATAGTTTCAGTTCAGTCAATCCACTTTTATGTTCACTCAGAAATACATTGAGGATGAGACTTGTTTTCGAACATTTTAGCTAAACATGACAGTTTTGAGTTTAGTCTTTGTTTCTTTGGATCTGTCGGGTCTCTTATTTTTTTAATGATGATCGTAGTTAACAATTCTTCAGCCAACTATTAACATTTTTAAAAGGAGGGCTATCAAGCACCTTAAAGCTCCCATATCCTGCATTTTCCCTGCATTTTATTTATTTGTCCACTGTGGTCTACTAACGATGTTTGTGTGAGTTAATGTATGATACAACAGTTGTCATTCATTTGCATAAAATCAAGTAGACACAGGCAGCAGCTTTAGTTAATGCTCACATCAACCATCAGCATGGAATAATGATGTTATCTTGACCAAGAGATGATTTGGACCATGGCGTGATTGTGCCAAATGCAATGGTTTGAGTATTTTTATAACTGCTAGTCTCACACTAGAGTCTCTAGAGTTTACTTATAAAGTTGCAATAAAGAAAAAACATCCAGTAGCAGCTCTGATGATTGACATGCCTTGCTGAAATGAGACCTTACTGGATAATGGCCAGACTAGTTCAAGTTGACAGAGGGTTTACTGTAACAAAGATAATCACTGTGTACTATTGTGGTGAGCATAAAAGCATCTCAGAAAGCACAATGTTGGACCTCAATGCAAATTTGCTACAATAACAGAAGACCACATCATGTTCCCTTTCTGTCAACCAAGAACAGACAGTGGCCACTGTCTCAGGTTTAAGCTGAATAGTTGTAGACTAAAAAAATCATAGCTTGATTCTGGTAGGACACAGTGATGGCATGTTTTCTTGGCACAAATTTAGCTTAATTCCATTAAATCATCACCTATTTTAATATGCACACTTCTTCATGGCCTTGTCTAGTGTTAGCATTCTTAAAGTGCTCAGCGCATATACATATTATGCATTTAACAAAGACTTCAATTCGATTTTACAAACTTGTCCCTTCTATGTTATAGTCCCCCACTTAACCCTGCCTGGTCCAGTGATGGTTCAGGTGGTCTGTCCATTCCAAAAGCCTCTGGTATATTGCTCATACCCAATAGCTGTGCCTATTTCAGGATGTTTAGCAAGACAGATGTTTAAAGACAATTACATTGTATTGTGGGTCTTCTTGGATGATTTAAGCAACATTGATATTGTCTGCTGTCTTGTTTACAGGGATGATATTCTTCAGAGTCTGTCCATTGTGCATCAGTGCCTTCTGGGTGCCGGCAGTCTCCTGCCTCCACTGTGTGGAGAACCGGTGCCTGAGCTGTGAGTGTCATGAACACATGCAAAACTTGAAAACAACAGCTTTGTAACTTTTTAGTGCAAACTGTATCTTTAGTGTAGAACACTATGTAAAATTCCTTTCATTCTGGTTGACTTTGAAGCTGTTTCTGTCCTCTCCATTTAGCGTCCATAGTATGGTGCAATTTCATGAGACAAATCTGTACACCGGTGTGGAATATGGTAAGAATTGTTGTGGCACATTTAAAACTGGCTATTCTACATATTGACCTACTCTGACTGTGTTTCTTTCTTTTCTTGTTCTTTCTGTTTGCCAGACATGTCCAGACAAAACTACAGAGAGGTCATCTGTGCAGTGATGAGGCAGCTACTACGTAAGTGACAATAGTAAGCAGTAGATATTGCTACCTAGAGGTACAGGTTTTCATATTACAGGATGCACAACAATATTTTACACATGGGTCTGATTTCCAGTGTCACAGAAACATAAACAAGCACAGTACACATTCGAACCCCACTTGTGGAAAAATTCTCACATTTTGTAAAATGCAGTTAAAACAAGAATCTGATTTGTTAATCATCTTGCATTTTTTAGAAGTACTAAGAATCGACATTCAATGCCTTACCAACTTGGTTGTATATTGTGAATATAAAAAAAAATTTGTTAAAAAAAATTGGGAAAGGGCAAAATAAGAGTAAGATGTATAGAATATTCGAGTTACAGTGTTTTAAACATTTCACAATAAGCAGGTGAATTCATAGAAGTTGACGGATCAAAGGTCTTTACAAGTCTTTCATTATCTTCTATTTATAATAACATTATTGTAAAGATTCTGAAAAATCTCTTTCTTTTTTTTGTGGAATTGTGGGCTGTGGTCAGTTGATTACAGGTTATCATTTGTTTTGGGGAAAAACAAACTATGAATTATACCATGTATAATGCATAATCTATAAAGACCAAAGGATTATGCAGACTTCCATCAACAAAAGGTGCAAGTGTCTGTCCTGGCCCACGGCATGAGTAGTTTGCATATGTGTGAAGACTCCATTGACACAGAGGTGTATATATTAGGGTTTTAAAAAGGTTTTTTTTTTCAGGATTATTTTAGCTAAACAATGCCCAGCTTTATTATGCACATGCTACAGTAATGTGAGGGAGGTACATGTACTGAAATCCTGCAAATGAACAAAAAAGCCAAAGTATTCTAAAGATCGTTTAATAATTCTCAGAGTAGAAGTGCTGAATTAGGATTTAGGAATTCCCATCTAATTTAATAATTTACGGACACACTGGAACCATAACAAAGCGATACTTCTTCAAAAAGGTTTAGACCCCTTTTGTTCTGGAAAGAGTTATGTCACACAAAATATCCACACTGATTTCTTTTTTAGATCACATCCTTGATCACTCTGAGGATGACACCAAATCGCTGTTTTCTATCATCAAGGTGAGACCCATTTTAGAAAGACCACCATTACACAATTACCCATACATTCATGTTTATTAAAAATGGGTAAGATTGAACTTCAGGGATCTGCTTTTCTACTGAAATAATAGTAATATAATAATCAATTTTGTCATATGATAAAAAGAAGTCAAGATGTCTCTTCTTTGATTAATGGTATACTATTATTATCTGACTTCTAGATCATCAGTGACCTACTGCACTTCAAAGGCTCACATAAACATGAATTTGACTCACGTTGGAAGAGCTTTAACCTGGTCAAGAAGTCTATGGAGAACCGGGTGAGACATTCAGAGTCAAATGTAATTGTCAGTAATGAGAACATCCAGTAAGCAAACAAGTAAATATATATATTTTTTGTTCCCCTTCCCCAGCTCCTAGGAAGCAAACAACACATTAGAGCGCTGCTCATCGACAGAGTCATGCTACAACATGAGGTGAAGATATTAGCCATTGCTCGTGAGAAATACATGTCAGACTATTACCTGGGGCGGAAATATTATATGTATTTTTTGACTGTTAATGTTTGTGTTTGTCAGTTAAGAAATCTGACAGTAGAGGGATGTAAGTACCTCCGTGTTCACCAGGATCTCATAACAGACTTGCTCCGACTGTCCACCAGCACTTACAGTCAGGTATCATTTTTTTTTTACATTACATTACATTTTTTTATAGGTTCTCTCACCCTATTTTTACCTCAGCAAAGTGTAAAACACTCTACACACCTCCAAAAACTGAAACCCAAATTTTAGGGAGTTTCAGCTAATCATGCACAGTGCTTTGATGTTAAATGCTCTGTTGTGGAGAACATTTTTAATGCCTGTTAAAGCTATCACACAGAACACTATTACATAAAATGGCTATGATGGTTATCTTTACTGATGCTAGAGATTTTGTTTTCCAAAAGTTTTGACAAACGATTTTGGTGTACTTTAACAGAACTTTTTAATGCATGTAAGACACAGTGGTTACATAGAGTGACATGCAATAGTATAAAAAAAAAACTTTCACTGCTGTTTAATCATTCATACCATTACATATAAAAATCAGAAGGCTCGTTGTTTTGCATAGTAAATGAAATAGTAAAGAGTTCTATACGTCGGGACCCCCTAGTTCCTAAGCCATCCATTGTAATCAATAATGATTTTTGTGAAAATCAGTCAGTCAATGAATCGATCAAAATTAATTTACACTTAATAAAGTTTACCATGACCCTCATTTGCAAATTCACATCAAACCACTCTGAATGATTATTATTACCGCCACGATGAAAAAGTTGACTTAACATGAACAATCCAACAAATCTTTTTTTGTTCTTTTAGTTTTATGTTTTCCTGTTATTGTGGGAGTCTCTCTATTCTTCCAGGTGAGGAGTAAAGCTCAGAATGCCCTCTTCACCGCTTTGGGAACCTACACCTTCTGCTGTCGAGACATCATCCCTCAAGTGCTGGAGTACTTAAATCCCAGCCGTACCAACGTCAACCAGCAGCAATTTAAAGTATGGCTCACATGCTGCCAACAGTTTGTATAACTAACCCGTTACATAACTCTAAGCTCCTGACCTGTCTCACATAATACAGTATTTTTGGGGTTTATTTCTGAATTTCCCATTTATTCCCTTATTCACTGCTTTGATAACAACTTTCAGAATACTAATAATAAACAAGTGTGCTTTCGTTATTAGGTTTCAGTAACTCGAAATATTAAAGAGTAATTTGGTCTGTCTAGAAAGAAAATAGTAGAAAACATTATCACATGTGTAGTAGTTTATGACAATGGTTGTAACAGTGTCTGCTTTGTGCACTCATTGTCAAAGAAATAGTTGCACAAGTAGTTACACCCAGAAGCAATCAACCAAGAGGAATGAAACTTGTGTTGGACATTGCGAGACATGCTAATGATTCAAGTTTAATGCTCAGACGCACATGTGATATTAGCGAGGATGGGCATCATTGCTTACGTGACTGACACAACAGCCCTGATTATGAACATTTAGCAAGCAGTGATGCCCTCCATTGACAGGTGGCTGCACAACACAGGACTAAATGCACAACACACTGATAGACACTACCATGGGCGTGGTAGTGGGGGGAAAAGTGGACCTGACTACCCAGGGCCCGAGTAGGGAGAGGGGCCCATTTTTTCTCACGTTCCTCGTGTACTGGCATGGATAGGGGCCCACTGACATTGAGAGTGTACAGGGCCCAGAATTTGCTGCTACGCCCCTGGACACTACTTCTGTATCTGTAGTTTAATAAATAATGCCAATATCAGTGTACAATTTACACCATTAATGTTTCCTGGTAGCCTTTATCTTCCTCCTGAATTGGACTGCAATCCATCGCATCATTCTGGGTGCAATTTGTCTCATTTGTGTACTAAAGGCAGAGGCCGTATATTGTCACACCGTGTTATGTTGGCTGCACTCACATTTTTCAGTGGTTTAAAGCATTTGAAGCAAAAGACACTTAAATCATTATTAAAGTAAAGTTTTTTGTGTTTTTTTTCTCTTCTGCCTTCAGGGTGCCTTATACTGTTTATTGGGGAACCACATTGGTGTGTTCTTGGCCAATCTTCAGTACTGGGACTGCATAGCTCTGACGTGGCCGGCTATTGTGCGCTCTGGTCTTAGTCCCTCCATGTCTCTGGAAAAGCCCTCAGTGGTGCGACTTTTTGACGATCTCGCAGACAAAATTCACCGGCAGTATGAGACCATCGGCACTGACTTCACTGTAAGACCATCTGCTTGGAAATTAGTGGCATTTACTTTAAAGTGTTGTCACTTTGTCCTTTGTCTCTTAGAAGATGGATGGATGGATAGTTGTACTAAACTAGATAGTTGGACAGAAGGATATGTAGATAGATTTTTGATACATAGATGACTTGGTAGATGAACACATGGATAGCTGTATAGACTAATAGGTAGATAGACAGAAGGATAGATGAACAATGGATAGATTTTATAAAATGATTGATAGATAAATAAATGAGATATATATAGAATATAAGATACTTAGGAGAAGTATATTTGTAAAAATGGGACCAGTTTCTTCTTCATCTGGTGGACTAATAAATTTTTTTAAAAATCCATTTATTAATAATTATTAAATAAACCTTTAATCTTTAATGTGATTTTGACATTAGACATTTGAATTGAGGTTGCATGTGCTTGTGCTACCCTAACAGGGTACAGCTTAAAACATGACTTTCTGTCACTCAAACACCAATCAATCAACTTTCCTCTTGCTGTTGAAAGAGCCACTTATTAAATCTAACCTGTACTGCTAAAAAATCACAGACCAGCATCGGACATGTTCTGCTATAAGCAGAGCCGGTAGCATGCTAGCTTAACTAATACTAACCAGCTAGTCTCTTAGTTATCTGCAGTGTTTAACATTTACAAATTGAACCCACAATACCGACCTAAATGTAGAATCAGCGAATAGCTATGTTGGTTGTAACTTGGTTCGCTAACAATGATGAGTGAACCTTGCTGAGCCCAATTTATAAGTGTTGCATATCAAACGGTGTTATGTACTTATAAATACTACTGAGAGATTGTGAGAGATTTCAGATACAGCTCAGTGTTTGTAACTCAGTTTGATGTGCTTTTGGAGATGCTAGCACCATTTGTGGTGAAGCAAAGAGAATCGTATTCCATCTGCAGTAGAAGTCAATCAATTATAGTATTACTCTGTTAACTGGTTATACACATGATTCAATTAATCTGCTGCTGTCACCAGTGATGTGTAAAGGCCTTTAGGCTTCGTGTGTCCAGAAAACTTGCAGCCAAACTTCTGCATTTTATCTAGCATTGCTAGCTGTTAAACCTTCATCTAGAAGTTATAAAATAGTTTGCTCAATTATTAGTAATTATTAGTTTTCATTGTGTTATGTTATATCATAAAATAAGTTTAACTCACAGTCTATCCTGCTTACTGTATAGTATGTTTTGCAATTTGAATGACTGTAATATCTTGTAGAGCTGTAGAAGCTTTTGTGGTCTTTTGTGTGGGCTGCAAGTTAGAAGAGGTTCGGAACCTTTGGATAATAGATCAGATATTCTACAATTAGTCATTTCTTTTAAAGTATTGCTATATTTGTGCTTTGGTTTTTGATGGGCCAGATTCCTCAGAGTTGTGTGGATGTGGCCATGAAGATTATGAACTCCAAAAACCCAGAGCCGATCCTGTGTATGGCCACTGAGGAGGAGGAACTGGAGGGAATTCAGAGACAAGAAGAGAGGAACAGAGACTCAGTACAGTAAGTACAAACACTCATACTTCTTGTACTATTAGTGGTTGGTGTAGCTCAGTGCGTAACACCACTACTCAGGGTGCCACCTCTACATGTAGGAGACTGGGTTTCGAATCCCAGTCTGGGTGACTATCCTGAGCTACACCAATAAAAGTCCTTGGGCAAGACTCCTAACACTACACTGGCCTACCTGTAATCATTAACCTTGTAAGTCGCTCTGGACAAGAGCGTCAGCTAAATGCCATAAATGTAAATGTACTCAGTAAGTGTACAATGTATTTATACAGAAAATAATTCTTGGATCATAAACATACATTGGTGCCCACTGTTACAAACTGTAATTCTAACAATAGCTGACTGCCTAATTCGCCAGTTTCTCCACAATGACGTTAGAAACTAATTTTGAAGATTTATTGAATCTTTCCCATATTTGAGTATGGAAATGTATGCTAACAGGAATAGTTCCTGTAGTTCTGTTTAACACAGTTCGTTGTCTTCCGAAAAGTCCAATGTGCAGCTCCTGGAGCTGAAAAAAAAACAATATTAAATGATCTGAGCTGAATGAACTAGGTACTATAGTGTTACTGTAGCACAATTTGCATATCTTTACACCCTTTGTTTTTACAGTGTTCTTGGTGGAAGTGTAATTTGTCTCTTTCTTACTTTTATAGGAAATACAACAAGCTAGTTGAAGATCTTTTGGACTGCATCAGTGACAGAAATCTGTATGTTTATTTTATACATATATACAGTATCTTTTAGCATTGTTGTTTTGAATGCAAAATCAAATATACTTTAGTTTTGATACTTCTCTTTCAAATTAGAAGATTTTGTAAAACATATATGCAAGCAAATGTAGTGAAACTTGCAAAAATATGTTTTGTTGTGTTACTAGGAGAAAATCTAGTTACACATCTCCTACAGAGAACAAACCTCTGCACATTGCAATGCACACTGTTTTTAATGGTAAATTTAACATGTTGAGGAAAATATAAAACACAAAATGTGGATGTCACACATTTTATAATTTGTGTTTTATTTTTTCAAAATGAATCAACTTTGGAAAAAAACAAAAAAACATATTTTTTTTAACCAAATTTTACTGTTTTACTGATTGAAGTGCAGATAGCCAATCAGAATACAACTGTCAGAAGGTTAAGACCCTAAAGATATCAGACTCTCCATCTATGTGTGGGCGGAGTATCTGTGGGACTAGGTTGCAAGCACAGCTGGGGTTTGGACCTTTCATGCCCCAATTTCCAGTGCATACTAGTAATCTAATGTGCATCTTATTTGTTACGTGTGTTCTCCTTTTTTAGACCGTGGAAGTTTGAGCATATTGCCATTGGCTTCTTGTCGCTGATGCTTAGAGATGACTGCCCTCTACTTTCTCGTGCTGTACTCTTCTTTGTTCAGAGTCTCAATCACGACTCTCTCTTAGTTCGGAAGGTAGGCATGTGTGACTGTGTTTGTGCATGCAAACCTACAACTCACTGGTTGTTTGAAAAATATTTTTCGACCTAATATGTGAATTTAGTGTCTCCATGTGCTCCATGAATGACACACACTAACCCATATATACCAACCCATTTGGCCTTATATGAATTTTATGTTGTTCATGCTTCAGGTCGCAGTATCAGCTTTAGCTGGCATCTTGAAGCAGTTGAAGAGACCTCATAAAAAGGTGTCAGTTAGTCCATATGACATCTCTGAGCTCAAAACATCACTGGAATCATGTAAGTATCTTTGTTAGTGCACATTAAGTTAGCAGTTGATACGTTAAACAGTTGTTGAACAGTTTATATATGTATACACACACACACAGAAAAAAATTATTTCCTCCTTTTCCCTCAGTAACATCAAGGCATATTTTATTAGAGAACTTTTTTTTATTTTTAGCAAACCTAGAAATATTTGTGTCCCATTCTCTGGAATGTTAAGTTCAAGTTCAAGTTTCAGGTTTATTTGTCATTTGCACAACGTGTCAGGACATTTACGCATTGAAATGCTTGTGGTGAGGCTTAGGTTGATACTCTATAGGAAGACAACACTATATACATACTTAACATATTAAAATAAAGAGATAACTCAGTGATGTTGTCCATAGTGGTGATATATAAGAGTATTAATAATAATGAAGTGTCCAAGTGCAGTGGTGTTGGTGGTGTTGCTGGTGTTGGTGGTGTTGGTGGTATTGGTGAAAGGCTCACAGCTTGTTCAGGAACCTGATGGCTTGCGGTTAAAAGCCGCTCATTAGCCGGTTTGTTCTGGCCTGGATGCTGCGGTGAACAGGTCGTGTGCTGGGTGGCTGCAGTCCAACCGGATCTTCTGGATTTTCCTCAGGCAGCGGGACTGGTAGACGTCCTGCAGGTCTGGAAGATTGCAACCTATGATGGACTACGCTGTCCTCACCACTCTCTTCAGGGCCTTGCGGTCGTAGGCAGTACAGTTGCCATACCAGACAGTAATGCAGGCCGTGAGGATGCTCTCTATGGTGCATCTGTAGAAGTTGGTAAGGATGTCAGGAGGCAGACCAAACTTCTTGAGCCTTCGCAGGAAGAAGATGCGCTGATGACCTCACTACTTTGTTGGTGTGGAGTGACCAGGTGAGGTCATCAGTGAGTTGTACCCCAAGGAACCTAGCACTGCTGACCCTCTCCGCTTCAACTCCATCGATGTACCGGGTGGAGTGACAACCCCACTGCAGCTTCCTGTAGTCCACGATCACCTCCTTAGTTTTGCTGATGTTGAGACTGAGGTTGTTGTGGTAGCACCATTCTGACAGGGCGCTGACCTCGTCTCTGTAGGCAGTCTCGTCTCCATCTGTGATGAGGCCTAAGATGGTGGTGTCATCAGCAAACTTGAAGATGATGTTGGATGTGTGTCTGGCTACACAGTCATGTGTAAACAGGGAATACAGGAGGGGGCTGAGGACACACAAAGAATCTCTATGGGGAGAATATTCATTTTAACATTACCTTGTTTTGCTGCCTATATCAAATATCAAATGGCAAGACCCATCTGCCCATGTGCTTATATACAGTGTAATGTTTTTCATTCATCTTTTGATAAATAACCCCCAAGATAACGTATGTATGGGTATGGGAAATAAAGTTTATATTGTAATACTTAGTTAATGTTGCAATATAATTGTATGGTGACTGAAATACTGTAATTGTATTATGTGCCTCTATAATAATATGTGCTATATAATAGGTGATCCCAATACCCTGCCAACTTATTGTATTTTCCTGCATGCAGTAATTAGCATTAGTTGGCTGTGACTGAATCCGATGAGAACTGTTTTGCTGGTGAAACTTGAGTTATTCCCAGTCTTTCACTAAATTATTCCATGAATGAGATCTGTATTTGTATTTTATTGTTTGTGTGTTAGGTGATGATAAACATACAGACGTAATGGTGGCAGGCGATAGACCTGATAACCAGTGGCTGCAGTACAACAGCAACAGACTGCCTCGCTCCCAGCAGGAATGGGACAAGTGCTGCTTCATAGAGAAAACTCACTGGGGCTACTCCACCTGGCCACGGTAGAGTAAACCCAACACGATCACTCAAATGTTTCTTAACAATAAATTATATGTGTTTTATTTACTATGGCATGCATAAAGTTTAGTTTTAGACAGATTGGAATCTAATACAGACTGTAATGCA
Organism: Prochilodus magdalenae; assembly: GCA_024036415.1. Lineage (NCBI taxonomy): Eukaryota > Metazoa > Chordata > Actinopteri > Characiformes > Prochilodontidae > Prochilodus > Prochilodus magdalenae. The sequence continues at coordinate 95,489 of JAMWET010000017.1, read as the reverse complement.
TATGTGTCATGATAAACATGCCTGTCCTTTAACCATCCTCTGTTTTTATTCACCTCTACCTCTCTGTAGGAGACTGATGGTGTATGCACCTTCTGAAGAGCAACCCAAACAAGGCAAATCCAGAAAGGAGATGACAGAGGTAAGACATACAAATACACCCAGCAGAAAAATACCCCTGTCAGTAGCCAAGTTTAGTACATATTTAGTTCATATTTGCTATTAAAGGAGAAATTCTGCTGTCCTTTCAATGTTTTTCCTTAAATTGCTAAGATGATAATGTAAGAGCAGGTTCTGGGACTTGTCCTGCACCAGCCACTAGGGAGCAACACAGGAGCAGGCCCCATTAACACAGATTAAATACACCTGTGGGACACTCTACTTAAGAGCAGTGCTCCAGACCAGCGTTGCTCAGTCTTTGTTTTGACTCAGCCGGTAACCTGGTCGCTCATGAGAAAAGAGAAAAAAGAAAAGAGAAAAGCGAAACACGAAAAGAGAATAAAGATTCCTTTGTTAAAAGCACATCCCTGTTTTGTTGCCCTGATCCCTTAGTCTTTTGGTTGGGGGAGACTCGTTTTGATTTGTTTGTTTGTTGCCACGTGCTCGCCAGCTCCCCACAATCCTTTGTTCTCCTGTCTGCCATATTTGTTTCCCGTGCCTTTTTAGTTGCCACCTGTTTTTGTTTTTCTACCTCATCTGCGGTGGCGTAGCGGTAACGCGTCGTGGTTACTACACGATAGTTTGTGGGTTCGAATCTCACTGCTAATTACTCTTCAGTTATTTAGTTCAGTTGTCTGCTCCCTTTCTGCTCTGCACTTAGATTCCTCTTAAGCTTGCCGGTGGCTCACTTAGTTTATGTTGGACTTGCACGTGGCAGGTCTGGGTTTGAACCCGCCTAGAGTGAGTCACCCGTTACAGATAAGATGTAAACAGATTTGTTTAAAGCGGTGTTTAAAAAAATGTCAAATCACACTATTACAGAGAAGCTTACAGTCAAAATTATTCACAGACGTAGCGATAGAACAAATGTTAATTGATGGTTTAGAGATGCCTTATCTTTTACATTAAATGGTTACAAATATGTTGCCTGTGGTATGATGATTTTGCAATTGGCATTCGCCTGAAATACATACTGTATTTTTTTAAAGAATGTATTTTTAAAACTGTTTTAAAATTTACAACATAATACATAGAAAATATGCAAATTAATGTGTGTGCATCTGTGTATGTGTTTAGAGGGAGCAGATCATCTATGATCATTTCTCGGACCCTGTCTTTGTCGAGCAGCTCATTCAGTATCTCTCTCTGGAAGATCGGAAGGGTAAAGACAAGTTCAGCCCTCGCCGCTTCTGCCTCTTTAAGGTGAAAACAATACCATTCTGAAATGCACATCGCATCAGATTTACCAGGCACATTTCCTAGGTGTTAGACTTAGCCAGACATGTATGTCCTTTTTATTCTTATTTTATCTTGTTTTTTTAGTCGTATATTGTCAGTAAAAATAAGATTGTAAGGCTTGAACAACTGCATTTAAGTTCTAATTCTGCGAGACTGCACTATACCCTCTTCCTGCCTATTTGACCTCCCATGTCACAGCCACCTTAGTTAATGCACACACAAGTTTCCTGCAGAATAGCAGGTCTGCCATGTTTTTATTGGTGGCAGCCAGGTAGCAGTAGTAGTCACTGTTGAGGAATTAAATCACTATTAAAGCTTTTCAATATAACCACCCTAACTTACAAGCCTCATTTCTTAAATCAGATTTTTGCTCAAATCAGAACTCTCTAGCATGATGGTTTACATTCATGTAGGTACATGACTCAAACCTGTCCTTCATGTGAACAAACCCACATCTTATAATGTCACAAACTAACCTGCAGCCTTTGCTGCAACAAAAATGGACTCATAATTAGAGCAAGTGGAAAATCAGATTTGTGCCATTTTAATCTGGTTTTGAGAACATAGCCTAAGCCTAACAACAACCAAGCTAGTCTTGTGTAAAATGGGATGGTCAATGAAAACTCTGGTTCAATTAAAAAATAAATATGCGTCATGTGGTTAATAGTTCAGGCACTCATTTGGGTACTTTGGGTAGCACAGAATTTACTGGTAGTTGTAGGCAAAGTGAGCCAACTGAATAAAATAATAATTTTTATTCAAAATGTAAACCTGCAATGCTTCAGCCTACAGTCAAGATTTCAGTTTTCCCAATATCCTGTATATTAACCAAGATATGTTTGTTTGGTGTGTATGGCTTCTTCTTTCAAGCTGACTTGCTTAGGTGGGCCTGAAACAAAGAAAATATGCTCCATAGCTAGCTATAAACAGTAGTAGCAGCCATCTTTAAATTTGAATTATTTGTTCATTTTTATAGATAACACTAAGCATAATGTTTGTGAAATGCTACCAGGTGACTATAAGCTTTCATTATCTCATTTATAAACCCTATAGCTCCTGCATAAAAAAGCAAACACCAACATCACTTATTTTATCAAACAAGTTATTATAATTTTATGTAAACTTAATCGAACCGTCACTTTTATCATGATAGGGTCTTTTCAGGAATTTTGAAGATGCCTTTCTGCCAGTGCTGAAGCCACATATGCAGCGGCTGGTAGAAGATACACATGAGAGCAAACAGCGTTGTGTTGCTGAGATTATCTCTGGCCTTATCCGAGGATCCAAACACTGGAGCTTCAAAAAGGTATACATGCACTCTCACCCCAAACTCACAATAGGCAGAAATTGAGTCTAAGAAAGGAATGGAGAGTTGGTGTGCAATATGTCAATAATATAACATCTTGACGCATGATATGCATCATGAAGTTGAGCTTTTCTAAACAAGTGATTCACGGAATTTGCCACAGGTCCCCTTATAGTATTCTGTAATAATGCCACATAGCAATGCAGAAGAACCAGAAACTCTGATTGTTGACTTATTTTTTAATGGCCTAGCTGTTATGACAAAGTATGTGTAGTCAATGTAAATAAATAAATAGCAAATGAATACTACTGATGTGTAAGGATTTGGAAGTAAACTCACTCGAGACCACTACAGCCCGGAACTCCAACCCCCAGAATGCTGATCAAGCCAACAAACTGCACCTGAGGCATCAGCCATATAAGCCCCACCATACAAACACCTCCGCTGCACCGTTGTAGGGGGATAGCTGGTGCGGTACAACCAGAGAGAAAAAGAGAAAGCAAAAAAATAAAAAAAAAACGCGAAGAGAAAAAGAAAAGCAAGTGCTTAAAAGAATTAAATAACTATGAAGTGTAGAGAGTGTGGGCCACGCAGAGACCCACAAATCCCCTTTCTGTTAAGCCCTCTCCTGTTTATTTCTGTTCTTTTATAAACTTCACTTTTCATTTGAGACATCATCCTCGCGTCTCCTTTGTTTGTTTTCCCGCCGTTTCTCCCTCTTCCTCACAAAACCCTTCCTGACTTGCCTCAGTGTACTGCCGCGTAGAGCAGTGGTAACACGTGAGGCTGCCACTCCGAAGGTCAGTTTGATCCCCGCCTAAACCTTCTCACTTAAATGCAGTTCACTTCCCTTACACATGTGGTTTCACGTGCATCCACATCCAGGAAGTCAGTTTGCTTGCAGTGTAAACCTTTATACCGACGCAAACAGATTCCAAACCCAACCGCATCGTGACATTGTCCTTTTATAAATATTCCTTTTTGTTTATTTGAGCACGCCACTGTTGTCTTTTTTTTTGTTTGAGCTTCCTACCCTTTTCACACTCACCTTCACAAAAAACCCACTGACAAGGCTTATATATGCAGACACATAGCCGGTCGGTGGTTCAATTCAATTTAATTCAATTCAAATTATTGTCATTATACCAGTACAGGGTTGTACAGTATAACGAAACACAGTCAGGCTCCTTTTCCAGTGCAGTTACAATATATGTGTGTGTGTGTAGATAGATCTCTGGTACCACTTTAAAATAAGGCTACCTTTATAAATAGTTATTGGATGGTTTAAAATGAGTTTACTAATGGTTATTAATTAGGCCATAAACACATCACAGCAGTTACAACACATAAATAAGATGGATAGAAATGACTTGTTATTATCCTAACAGTGAACACACATACTTTTATACTGTTAAAACTCAGATTTGGATGTTTTCCATCAGTCCACATAACCCTGTCAGCTTTAGTACATATTAACGTGCATCATATGTAGGAGCTCTTTTTAATAATGTGTTACAGTGGGATGCGTAAGTATGGCAGCCTTGTTCATTTTCCTGATTTACCTTTATAAAGCATTGATTGTTTGGATAAAAAAAATCCGTTAAATATATCATATGGGGACAAACACAGTGATATTTGAGAAGTGAAATGAAGTTTATATGAATTACAGAAAGTGTGCAATAATTGTCTAAACAAAATTAGGCAGGTGCATAAATTTGGGCACCAAAAAAAAAAAACCTTAACTCAATATTTAGTAGATCCTCCTTTTGCAGAAATAACAGCCTCTAAACGCTTCCTATAGCTTCTAATGAGAGTCTGGATTGTGGCTGAAGGTATTTTAGATCTTCTTTACAAAACATCTCTAGTTCATTCAGGTTTAATGGTTTCCAAGCATGGACAGCTCTCCTTAAGTGACACCACAGATTTTCAATAATATTCAGGTCTCGGGACTGAGATGGCCATTCCAGAACGTTGTACTTGTTCCTCTGCATGAATGCATTAGTAGATTTTGAGCAGTGTTTAGGGTCGTTGTCTTGTTGGAAGATCCAGCCCCAGCGCAGCTTCAGCTTTGTCACTGATTCCTGGACATTGGTCTCCAGAATCTGCTGATATTGATTAGAATCCATGCGTCCCTCAACTTTAACAAGATTCAGAGTCCTTGTACTGGCCCCAGAGCATGATGGAACCACCACCAAATTTTACTGTAGGTAGCAGGTGTTTTTCTTGGAGTGCTGTGTTCTTTTTCCTCCATGCATAACGGCCCGTGTTATGCCCAAATAACTCTATTTTAGTTTCATCAGTCCACAGCACCTTATTCCAAAATGAAGCTGGCTTGTCCAAATGTGCTTTAGCATACCTCAAGCTGCTCTGTTTGTGATGTGGGCAGAGAAAAGGCTTCCTCTGCATCACTCTCCCATACAGCATCTCCTTGTGTAAAGTGCGCCGAATAGTTGAACGATGCACAGTGACTCCATCAGCAGCAAGATCATGTTGTAGGTCTTTGGTGCTGGTCTGTGGGTTGACTCTGACTGTTTTCAATATCCTTCACTTCTGTTTATTCGAGATTTTTCCGGATTTAGGTCAGGCGAGCCGGTGGGCCAGTCAGTGGTATCAATTCCTTTATTCTCCAAGAACTGCCTGCATACTCTCGCCACATGAGGCCGGGCATTTTTGTGCACCAGGAGAACCCAGGACCCACTGCACCAGTGTAGGGTCTGACAACGGGTCCAAGGATTTCATCCTGATACCTAATAGCAGTCAGGGTGCCGTTGTCTAGCCTGTAGAGGTCTGTGCGTCCTTCCAGGGATATGCCTCCCCAGACCATCACTGACCCACCACCAAACCAGTCATGTTGCAGGCGGCATAACATTCTCTATGGCGTCTCCAGAGCCTGTCACGTCTGTCACGTGCTCAGGTAAAACCTGCTCTCATCTGTGAAAAGCACAAGGCACCTGTGGCGGATCTGCCAATTCTGGTGTTCCGTGGCAAATGCCAATCGAGCTCTATGGTGCTGGCCAGTGAGCCGGGCCCACTACAGGACGTTGGGCCCTCAGGCCGCCCTCATGAGGCCTGTTTCTGATTGTTTGGTCAGACACATTCATAGCAGTAGGGCTCTGGCAGTGCTCATCTTGTTCCTCCTAGCACAAAGGAATAGATACCGGTCCTGCGGAGGGGTTAAGGACCTTCTGCAGCCTTGTCCAGCTCTCCTAGAATAACCGCCTTCTCCTGGAATCTCCACCGTACTCTTAAGACTGTGCTGGACGTCAAGTCAAGTAGTTTTTATTGTCATTTCAACCATATACAGTGGTGTACAGTACACAGTGAAACGAAACAACGCTCCTCCAGGACCAAGGTGCTACATAGAACAATAAATACACAAGACAATTTACAATATACAAAACAGAAAAACAATAAATACAGGGAGGGGACAGTGCAGATAGCCCACTGGTAGTGGGAGCAGTACTGTGTGTGTGTGTGTTCAGACCAGTCACTGAATGTGTGCAGTTATTCAGACCAGACTATGGTTGTTAAGGAGTCTGATGGCTTGGGGAAAGAAGCTGTTGCACAGTCTGGATGTGAGGCCCCGGATGCTTCGGTACCTTTTTCCAGACGGTAGGAGGGTGAAGAGTGTCTGTGAGGGGTGCGTGTGGTCACCCACAATGCTGTTTGCTTTGCGGATACAGCGTGTGGTGTAAATGTCCGTGATGGTGGGTAGAGAGACACCAATGTTCTTCTCAGCTGTCCTCACTACCCGCTGCAGGGACTTGCGATCCAATGCGGTGCAGTTCCCAAACCAGGCAGTGATGCAGCTGCTCAGGATGCTCTCGATGGTTCCTCTGTAGAAGGTGGTGAGGATGGGAGGTGGGAGATGTGCCTTCCTCAACCTTCGCAGGAAGTAGAGACGCTGCTGGGCTTTCTTGGTTATGGTGCTGATGTATATATACAGTGTAGTGCAGAATGCAGCTAGGGGATCGTGGCTAGAAAACAGTGGGAATCTTAGGGGTCTAGTCATGTTCTGGTAGTCGCTGCCAGTGTGACCAGTTTGACATCTCTAAAAGCTGTTCCTGAACCTGGTGGTTCTGGCTCGGATGTTCTGTTACCTCTTTCCGGAGGGCAGAGGTTGGAACAGGAGATGGCTGGGGTGTGTGGGGTCTAAGGACATGTTGACTGCATTCCTCAGACATGTCTTGTTGTAGATGTCCTGTATGGGTGGTAGGGTAGTTGCGGTGATGTGCTGTGCAGTCTTTACCACCCTCTGCAGGGCCTTGCACTCAGCAGAGGTGGCACTAACATACCACACAGTGATGCAGCTTGTCAGGATGCTCTCCATGGTGGATCTATAGAAGTTGCAGGTTGACTCTCCTCAGCCTTCATAAAAAGTGCAGGCAGTGTTGGGCCTTTCTGACAACGTGTGATTTGTTAATTGTCCAACTAAGATCCTTGGCTAAGTGGACACCGAGGAACTTGAAGCTGCTCACTCTTTCCACCAATATTCCTCCAATGTTCAGTGGTTTGTACGTTCAATCCTCGCCTCAGACAAGTTCATAAAAAGTACCTCTCTCTGAACAGTTCACCCCTCACACATGCCATTTTACATGTATTCACATCCAGGAAACCTGTTTGGTAGCGAATAATCCTTTATATCCGCACAAACAGGTTCCTGCACTTGGGCCCACACCCTTATTCATTTACATTTATGGCATTTCTAAACTTAAAATACCTGTATATCATTTTGAATGTGTTATTTAATATTAACATCCCATGTGGTTTAAGAAAATTTCATGATGTTTGTTTGTGTACACAGGTGGAGAAACTGTGGGCTATGCTCTGTCCTCTTCTTCGTACTGCACTTTCTAATATTACCATTGAAACCTACACCGATTGGGGCACCTGCATTGCCACTGCCTGTGTAAATATCTGCTTTCTTTATTCATGTTTTATATTAACGTCCATAACACATACGTGTGCAAGAACTTTTTTCTGACCTTTATATTTGTGTGATACAGGAGAGTAGAGACCCACGCAAGTTGCACTGGTTGTTTGAATTGCTGATGGAGTCTCCTGTCAATGGAGAGGGAGGGTCGTTTGTTGATGCCTGGTATGATGTCCTGCATATCACAGTACATTCTGCTTCATTTGACTGACTGAAACTTAATAGATAATCTAAGTTTTTTTTATTATAGAAAATAGATTATTGGTACATGCAGTTTTATCCTTCATGATAAAAGGGGGGCGTTTAAAAAGGATCTAAAAAGGATCTGTGCATCTGTGTATTATGTTTTTTTGCAGTCGCTTGTATGTACTGCAAGGAGGCCTTGCTCAGCAGGAGTGGAAAGTTCCAGAACTTCTTCACAGACTGCTCCAGTATCTTGAGCCCAAACTCACACAGGTCTACAAAAACGTACGCGAACGCATCGGCAGGTGTGTACATACATGTTACATCTCTGCGAACATGAAAGAAACCTTCTTAAATGCAATGAATCAAGGATTTATTTCAAGGATTTATTTTAGCATTAAAAGCTTTAGACATCTGGTTAGTATTATCACTGCTATGTACATTTCTGACTCTTCTCTAGCAGAGCGTTTTACATTAAACCACTCTGAGATTTCACGTTGTATAAAAAAAAAAAATTACATGATTGGATCAGACACACCAGATTGCCATTTTGACATAAAAGCCTTGTAGGGTACTTTTTGTCTAAACCCTGTTAAAATAGTGTATATATAATACTTCATTGCTTATGGATTCGTTTAACAAAAATGTTCACTCTCTCTCTCTAGTTTAATTCTTAAGCATTAGAAGAGAGTAAACAGTGTATCAGATTAAAGAGTACATTAGGAGTGCTTTTATAAAAAGTAATTTGATCATTTGACAAAATAATGTGCTTGATACACTATAATTTCTGTATATTTTTCCAGTGACATATAAAGACTACAGTAGGCTCCCAACTAGATGTTTATTATCAGTGCCCTCACTAATAGTCTGCGTCCTTTCCCCACCCTCAGCGTGCTCACCTACATCTTCATGATTGATGTGAATCTGCCAAATACGCAGCCCACCACCTCTCCACGCATCGCTGATTTCACGGCCCGCATGCTGTCCCGGCTAAAACCACTGCTGGAGTCCGAAGGAGAGATCCAGAATCACGTGCTGGATGACAACACTGAGGAACAGGATGAGAGGACCCAGGCCATCAAGCTGCTCAAAACTGGTGTGTTCTTTGTTTTTCTGCACATATTTGAGAGAGATAGATAGATAATAGTCTACATGTAGTTTATTATAAATCATATAATTAATTGTAGTAATAATCATTTTATGTCTTTTGTAGTGGACTACAATTGGATTTAAGGTCCATTCTTACTTGCCTAGCAATTTTGACAAAATATAAAATGCTCTGTTGTACAAATCTCTCATTCAGTATGTAAGACAAAAATATGAAAAGGGACTAGCCTGTTGTTTAAATCAGTTACAGTACAGGTCAAACATTCGGAAGTATTTCATATATATTTAGCACAGAACAGTAAAACCGTCTTTTTGAATTCTGTCATAAAGACAAGCTGGAAAATATTCATGTAAAATTAAAGTAAAAATAATGGTTTTCGTACATGAAGCTGTTTAGATAAGATGTTTTCTAGATTTAAAACACGACTTATTTACAATAGTAAAAATGATTCCTTTCTTCATAAGAGAGACTTTTACACAAATTGCAGCTCAATTCTGTTTATGGAACTTAGGAGGTTATGATAAGGGTACCTTTGAAAAACTACAGTGATAATAGCGACGTAGTTACTTGTGTGTATGTATGTATGTATGTATGTTATATTTTTGTATGTAAGTACCTGCAGTATTTAGAACTGTTTTCTTGTGTTACAGTGCTGAAGTGGCTGATGACCAGTGCAGGGCGCTCTTACTCGTCTGCTCTCCCGGAACAGCTCCAACTCCTGCCACTTCTCTTTAAAGTGACTCTTCTTTCACCCCTCATCTGTTGACTCACCTACCTCTCTGCCTGTTCATCTCTCATTTTACATGATGTAAACGCCTAAAGGGAAATTGTAATAAGAAAAATATCATTATTTATCCTAACTTATTTTTAATGAAAGAGTTTGCTGTGCTAACAGTTCAAAACTGGCAGTTCACTTTCCAATTCATATGGTTAATTCATTCAAAAATGCCTTTAAAGTGCCTTTTTGAAACCCTTTTGTAAAGTCACAACTAAGAACAATTATATGTCCTACAATACTGATGTTTTTTTTTCCTTCAACATCCAAGGTCAGCCATTCAGAGAATAGGTGATGTTTGTGTATCATTCTTTAAGGCCCAATTACAAAAACAGGATGTATAAGAGATATGGAAAGGCAGACAAGTATAAAACTAAATATAAAACTGTAAAATCCCACTTACACAAATGGGAAAAAATTAAATATAAGTAAATATAAGTAAATTCTAACTCATTGTTTGTTTCACCACCTCCTACATTTTCCTTGCCTTTTTTCTGTCTGTCTCACTTATTTTGTCTCTCTTTCTTTTAACTCTCTGGTCTCTCTTCCTCTCCTTGTCTTTTTATCTGTCTCTCTTTCCTCTCTCTACCTCTCCATTCTCTCTCTGCAGATTGCTCCTGTGGAGAATGATGACAGTTATGATGAGATGAAGACAGATGCTAAGACATGCCTCTTTCTAATGTCTCAGGGTTTACTGTACCAAGAACAGATCCCACAAGTCCTCAGAACTCTACAGGAGGTCAGACACAAAGCAAGACAAGTTTATTCCCGTACTTTATTGAGGTGCTAACCATAAAAAGTCAGGAGAACATCTTTCACCTTTATTGGAGGTTTAGAAATATTTGATTTTTTTATTATAATTATCATTGCTTAATTGGTGCATTGCTTCAGCGTTGTAGATTACATCATCACTGTTCAAACAAAACCTCGTATCTTCAACAAAAGACTAAAGTAGCTTGTGTATATATATATATATATATATATGTATGTTATTAAATGTCATTTGAGAACATTTCCTTTACTCAGTTTGTGATGAAAATTAACACAGGTAAATATATATAAATATATATATATATATATATATATATATATATATATATATATATATATATATATAAATATATATATATATATATGTGTGTATATATTGACAACGAAGATGACAGAAGTATCTTCCTTTGAATGAAGAGTAGATTTAATTGAAATAATGACTTCTTTCATGAAAAGCAGATGTTAAAATTCTGAATACCCAGATGTAGGTAAAATTGTGTACAAGGTTTGGGTCAACAGGCCAAAGAGATACAATACATATGGCTCTGGCATGATTTCTAAGGTAGTAAGTTAGACACTACCATTTGCAAATGCAGCTAAACAGGATAGTCTTTAATATGTGCTGCTTGTATTCTGGTATGTCCAGGTTTTGACATGTATTTGAATGGAAATTTTTATGTAGTTTCTGAGCAGCAGATGGTGCTGTGTTTTAGATTTCAAGGAGCAGCTCATGGCATGCTCGCTACACTGTGCTCACCTACCTGCAGAGCATGGTGTTCTACAACCTCTTCACTTTCCTCAGCGAGCCCAAGGCAGTCAGCCAGGTTCAAGCACTCATCCTAAAGCTGCTGGAGGACGAACAGCTAGAGGTACACACAAACATACACACAAAAAAAACAGAGAAAAACAAAGGTATGTAGACTGTGAAGCTCTAAATATGCAAAACAAATCTGAAAAAATCAACAGGTCCAACAACTATCCCAGTTCCAACTCATTCCTTTAGTTTAGCCTTGGACTTGACATGATTTTTTTTGTAGGACATATAGAGGCTTTATACACAAATGTTAAAAGGTCATCGACATAAAAAAATTAAATCTTTTTTTTAGAGATGGCACAATGCCATTTCTTTTCCTGATACCGATATTAAAACATTGGGTGATGGCCAATACTGATATTACCATGGTATTTCCTCTTCCAAAACAACACTAAGCTTTAAAATGATCTGTTGTTGTTGTTGTTGTTGTTGTTGTTGTTGTTGTTGTTTGCTTGCTTGTTCATATAGTAATTTGTCTATTGATTTTTTTTGTTTAAACAAAGGAGGGATATGAGGGGAGAGACAAAAGGCATGCAGGACAAAATACCCAAACACATCTTTTACATTAAAAATAACTTATTGTGATAAAACATATATTTTTGCATGAACCTGTAAATGACTGTAGACTATGATGCTCAAAATACTCAAATGCCGTACTATCCTAAAGGACGAAATTCACAGCTAGCAATATTAAGAATGTAGAATCATGTTAAATTCAATACAGCATTCACTTACATTCATTTTTTGTTCCGCTCCGATATACTATAGAAATAATTGTTTCCTGAAAAAAGGCATTTATTAGACTAACATCTTTGGCTCTCTATGATGTGTTACTAACAAGCAATGAGGGTTGAAACAACATGGGTTGAGGTTCCCCCTGCTGAGAACTGCCTCACATCTTTACAAAGATGGTCAGACAGAACTGCAGATTACTTGCAACCAAGAAATACTGCACAACTGCATTAACAAAAACAAGCATTTAAGCAAACTGAAAGTACTTTCATAAATGTTAACTTGCTTACTCACCTATAAAATGACCATCTAAACATATTCCTTGATCATTATTGAAAAGGTGAGGGTGTGCCACTCTTAGATTTTGCCGTGATGTTGGTAAAACCAGTGAAGTGGTGCTATTGTGTGGCTGCTGAATTTATTGTGTAATAATTTATGCATCTGGCCTGTATGTATTTTGAGTTGGGCAAAATGGAGGGACTGATCGAGAGTGATTCTATTACAGTTGGTGCATGTAAGTAATGAATACATGTATTTTGCCAATTAAGTCCATTATCTAAACGAACATGGCTTCTGAAATCAGTGTTTTTATGACGGTGTGCGAGTAATCTGCTCTCTTTTCAGTGATTCAGCATTCTCTCTCTCCTCTCTCTCCTTTTATGCCCCTTTTTTCTCTCTCTTCCCCTTTCTAGGTGTTGCCATAGCAACACCTGGCTGCAGGGGTATTTTTGTTTCTATGGCAACAGTACTTCTGATTTTTGAAGGGGGGTGGGGTAGGGTGGGTTTTAGTAGAGGGTGAAAAAAGGGCCTTTTTCTATATATCAAATCAAATGCTGGTCGATGACTTGGCTGAGCCCCAGCCTGCTGACGCAATACCTTTGCAGACGACATCAGTCCAGCTAATCAGCACAAGTCAATAAGAACGTCATGATGACCGGCTTTACCAGGGTTAAGAGGCTGAGGAGGCAGGACTAAAGCCAGATTAAGCACCCTTCTGATGTGTTTGGAGCTTAATGCAGTAGCGTGAAAGTGAAAGGGAATCTCTTCTTCCCCTCATGGTCTTTCATTGCACACGCACTTGAAGGTTTAACCTCTGGAACTATTATTTCTATTAAGAAAGAAAACAGGCATACAGTCTGTTGTTGCTGACAAACCCTTATACCTCAAAAAGGTCGCTTTATAGGAGAAGGGAAAAAACATTCGCTTTTTTATGTAGTATAATTTTATTCAGCCATGTCAGACCATTTTATTCATTAATCGTAAAATGTTCATATAATATACCGGCCAGCTACAAAAACACAAATTAAAGCATGATAAAAATGGTATGTATTTTGCATTAGGCACACTAACCTTGTATCTGCACTCATTGTATTAGCCCAACCTATTATATAGGTGCATTTAGTAGTTTAAATTAGTCTGTCAAGTAGTTTCTGTACTTGTTTTTCTTTTGGCTCTTTTTGCCTGCTCAAATACCTGAGGAAGTCTTATTTGGGCATTGAGCCAGCACTTTGTGCTACAAACACAAAAGTATAAACTGTTTACTCTAATAGACACACTTACAACTACACCTTTGGTTGAAATGACAATAAAAACTACTAGACCTGACTTGACTTGACCCTGTAAAGTCAGAGACAATAGCTCATCTGTTAGTGGCCACTGTTGGCTCGATATCTCTGTGCAGGGCTGAGAATCAGCCACCCAAACAGTACCTGCTCAGTGGTTGTCCTATGAGGGTGCTAACGATTGATGAACAGGGTAACAAAGGTTAATGAATTTGTGCTAACAAATGATCTTGATAGTAGAGCTACATTGTGCTTATAACAAAAAGCAGTGAATGTAGACCAAAGGTAGGGACTTGAGGGAGACTGTTGTCAGAGCCGTAGTGCTGAACACGGAGTTCTAGGATGTGCGGCCATTTACTCCCGGATTATGTAATGCACCAACATAGTTTTCTTTATTCCTTTAAAGAAAGATAAGGTAATAAGATAAGATGCCTTTAGTGTCACTGAGCAGCAATCCAATGGCACATTGCACACAAAATAATTCTGTCTCTCTTAGACTTTCTCTCTCTCTTCCTCTCGTTTAAGAATAAATATATAGGTTCCAAAAACCAGCAAAGTTAATCACTTAACGCTGAACCTTTTTCGCTTCATATTTTGTTTTTCTCTTCTCTTCTTCTATCTATTCTCTCTCTCTCTCTCTCTCTCTTTCTCTCTCTCTCTCTCTCTCTCTTTCTCTCTTTCTCTTTCTCTCTTTCTCTCTTTCTTTCTCTCTCTCCCCTCTCCCCTCTCTCTCCTTCTACCCCCTTCTGTTGTAGGTGAGGGAGATGGCTGCTACCACTTTAAGTGGTTTCCTGCAGTGTAATTTCCTGTCGATGGACGAACACATGCAGGCTCATTTTGAGACCCTCAGTAAGACCCGGCTGCCAAAGCGCAAGAGGAGGGAACCGGGCTTATTGGTCGACACCATTCCTTCTCCTGGTACACAAACATAATACACACACTCACATATATGTAGTCTTCAGACAGGTCTCTATACCAAACTATCCTTAATCATAAGCTCCTATATGTGCTCTTTCCCCCTATGAATGTCACAAGTTGTCCTGACATCCAATGACCACTTTTGAAATATGACTCACTCTGTATCTGCACTGTAGGACTAACAAAATAGTTGGATTTCATTTTATATGACCATTTTCTCTCTTTATAGCTTAGATCAAAGGCTGTTTTTGTGCCTTTAAGACTGATATATGCAAATGACCTCTAATGCCCTGCCCTGTACTGCAGCCCAATCACAAAACACCCCCAAACACTACTTGGAGGAAGGGTTTAGGAATTACATCACTTTAATATGTAGCTGCTTCTTTTCTAAGGGACCAAATGTAACTGAACAATTATCTCAAAAGCTAAGAGGAGAAACAGAAATGTTAGGGGTGGCCAAATCAACAGTTTGGTACATTATGGAAAAAAAAGGCACACTGGTGACCTCGGGAACTCAAAAAGGCCTGGGTGGCCATGAAAGACAACAGTGGTGGATGATGGCAGAATCCTTTCCATGGTGAAGAAAAACTCCTTCACAACATCCACTCAAGTGAGCCATCCCAGTTCGGGAACAGCATTCTTTGGATAGATGAAACTAAGATAATCCTGTCTCAGAATGATGGGAAGAAGAAAGTATGGCTCGGAACAGCTCATGATCCAAATCACACCACATTCTCTGTAAAACATGGTGGAGGCAGTGTGATGGCATGAGCATCCATGGCTTCCAATGGCACTTGGTCACTAGTGTTTATTGATGATGTGACAGAAGCAGCCGATGAGTTATGAAGTGTACAGGGATATACTTTCGGCTCAGATTCAACCAAATGCAGCAAGGTTGATTGGACAGCGCTTCACAGTACAGACGGACAATGACCCAAAACATACTGCAAAAGCAACCCAGAAATTTTTTTGAGGCAAAGAAGTGGAATATTCTGCAGCAGTCAAGTAAATCACCAGATCTCAACCCAATCGAGCATGCATTTCACTTGCTTAAGACTTAAAAGGGAGATGGACCCACAAACAAGCAACTTAAGACAGATAGTGACTAAAAATGTAAATGTTAAGACAGCTGCAGTAAATACCTGGCAAAACATTGCAAACAAGAAAACCCCGCGTTTGGTGATGTCCATGGGTTCCAGACTTCAAATCAAGTATACTCAACAAGTATTAAAAATGAACATTTTATTTATGTTAAACTTAATTTGTCCAATTATTTTTAAGCCCCTTTAAATGAGGAGGCATTGTAGAAAAACCATTGCAATTCCTAAACGTTTCATAGGATATTTTTGCTAAACTTGAAGTACACTTCAGTTGCATTTCAGTTGTTTCATTTCAAATCCAATGTGGTGGCATGCAGAGCCAAAATCATGAAGATGTGTGACTATGAATGAATATTTCTGGGTCTAACTGTATAACTTCAGTGAAAACATGCTAACATTTTAGCATGTTAAAATTTTGGTTGCCTGTCACACGGTTTAAGCAGTTTCACAAACCTATTTTCACCCAAGTTTCACCCAAATCACAACTACTGCATGCACATAAATGGAGGCAAAAGCATCTTTATTATAAGAACCAGCATCCGTATATGCAGACTTTGCTACTTTATTCTGTATGTTTTATCTGTAGTACGCCTGGTTTTCAGTTTCAGTGCAGTGTACTAAAGTTAGCAAAGCTGTTGTCACATCTGTGCTACAACAGCTGTTCGTCAGCATTGGTTTGTCGGCAGCTCAACCCCTTTTTATGTAGTGCACTGCAAGTACCTTCCACTTCATAATCAATACTGCTATCCCATGAGTTATGGTGTGTAAGTGTATGTAAATTTGTGACATTACTTCAAATAGATTGTTTCTGAACTGTAGTTTACATAAAGTATATGCACTATATGGACTGGGGATTAAATGGTACATTTTGAAACACTGTTTAAATACATACTGTTAGGAAAATTCAGTTTTCCGTGGGATAGGCTCTTTAAATTTCTGAAAAAAATAAATCCAAGTTTGGAAATGGCGTTTACATTTTTGTAATGTAATTGTTTTTCTCATGTCATTTGTGCCCAGATGTGTTTCATAGAACATTTACGACTGTGTAATGAATGTTACGTGCTACTTTTATCTCTTATTTAACTGTCAACTTGTCAACGTGTGTGTGTCCAGGTTTGGTGCGGAGGCATGCTGGAGTTTTGGGTCTGAGTGCATGTATCCTTTCCAGTCCGTATGACGTCCCCAGCTGGATGCCGCAGATTCTCATAGACCTCAGTGCTCATCTGAATGACACACAGCCCATTGAGGTATTGTACCACTGCACAATACAATCAAATGATATTATTCTATACATAAAATGTAGTTAATAGGCCAAAACAATGATTGGTGTTCATTGTTTTCTTCTTTATTTTGGACTAACATGGCAAAATGATGCATAAAAACATGCATAAATCTTTATACACATGCATCAGCTAAGTTCTTAAGTGAACATGAATTGACTTGCTGGTATGGTTATTAATCTGATTCTGTATAAGATACAGGGATACTTATAAAATGGACAAAAGTACAAAATTCTGGCCTCTGTTTTTAGCAAAAATAAACATTTGTCGATTTGTCTAAACAAATCGGTCAGGTGTCTACCTGGACCCCTGTAGAAATATATTCATGGTTTTCCTAAGTTGTATGACCTGACATGGTAACTTGAACCATTCTAACCAAAATTACTTTTTTTCTGTAAAATTAATGAATGTTTATTGTGAATAGCTAACCAGGTAGCAGATGATAAAAATGACCATGATTTCCAAAAAGTTAAATATTACACATTTTTGGTTTATTGTCATATTTTAACCAAGATTATCATCTGCTACATTTTCAAAATCATTTTTCTCTGCAAAACAACTTCTTGGACCACCTTGCATGTCTCTTCATTTTGTACAAATAGAGTAATGTTTATTGGTAGAATTTATTTAATGTAGTTAAATGTATGCTGTTGTCTCACTAAGAAAGACATGTTACTTGTGCCGCTGACTGCAACACAAAGCTTGAACATGATCAGGCTTTTTCTTTTTCATGCTTTTCCTTGTTCTTGTTGACCTTAACTTGACTTTCACTGTTACAGATGACAGTGAAGAAGACTCTATCAGATTTCCGCCGCACTCACCATGATAACTGGCAAGAGCATAAGCAGCAGTTCACCGATGACCAGCTTCTAGTGCTCACTGACCTTCTGGTTTCACCATGCTACTATGCCTGAGCTCAGGTAGACCCACAGCCTCACTAACATAAAACTACAGAATATTAAACAAAAATGCACAAAGTTGACAACGATTTAACTCATTGGTAAAGCTGTTAAAATAGATACTTAACTTCGCATTCTATACCCCATCCAATAATGGAAAGGGGCCCCCTTGGCACCACAGTGGACAAAATATTATGTGTGGTCAATATTTTCAGCTTTTTTTTTCAGCCTTTACCCCACCCAGCTGTTAAATTAAACAAAAAACTAAAAAATATTGCAAAAAATATGCAAACGAAGAACAGTGCAAGTTCACAGTTGATTTACAAAAAACACACCAATAATATTATTGTACCACATATACCAGTGACACACACAATTGTATGCCACCACCTTGTATGACTTGCCTCTGCTGCACTGAGAATGGTCCACTCCCCATAGAAGTGGTTAGTGGTAGGCCTGTGACTATATTGCCAAAATACTGCAGTCATATTATGCCTTCCACAGGGTTGGCTTATCGTCATCACCACTGTTTGCTGGTAAAAGGTTTCAGGGGTTCATAAAATGGTGTTTCGGATTTATAATTTTATAGACATAAAAGCCTACATATACCCTGAAATGCCATTCAAATGTGTTGCATAAACCATGCAAAAAATGCTTACCAGCCATCATAACGAAGTATAACATTAGTTTTATCGTTTATAAACATGAAGTGTCACTTTTCTCTTAGACTATAATTTCTTTTGTTTTTCTCCTTTATTAGAACTCTTCGTTGGAAACATCCAGCTGCATTTCCCCATGTGGAATGGGAAGCTTGTTTGAATGTTCACCATTCACAAAGAGGTTCAAGTGTTCAAGATGTGCTTCTAGCAGGAAATGGCAGATAAAACTGGATAAAACGAAGAGTACTTATTTAGCACTGTGGGTTTTTTTTTTATATATGCTTAATATTTAAGATTTAACCATCAGCAGGGATGACTGGCCTGCAGTTTGTAATATTCCTGTAAAGATAGTTTTTCTGCTTTTTGCTTATTTGTATGGACCATTGAAGTCTATTTGAAGCAGTTTTGTGCATTGCTCTGGAACAGAAGCAATGAAGCACTGATTTGTGAAATTAATATGTGGCAGTTTTAAGGACTGACTGGAAATTTTTCATCTTTGTTAAAAAAATTGCCTATTTACAGTCGACCTTTCATTTAGTTCATTTCAAGACATCCATTAAGTGCATTGGTATTCATACGTGAATTCATTTTTCTTGGGAAATACTGAAGACAATAACATCAACATAACAATAAAAAAAAAACTGAATTTCAAAGACAGGAAACTATTTAAGGACACAAAAAAATGGAACCTGATTGACTACTACAACTGTCAACATAAGACAAACTGTACTACTAAAGCTCTTATCTTTTTAAGCGATCTTTCCTCATGAATCATAGACCCTAATAGTAATCTCAGAACAAAAAAACGGCCTACCCCTGAGCCCAGACCACTACATCATTTAATGTGTTTGGGATTTGCAACCAACTTGTAAGACTTTTGATGTGTATAAAAGCTATCACTTCAGCTTTTGAAAAAATGAATGAAAGCTGCAAAGGAAAGGATGGGCACACAACCTTTTTAAGGTTGTTTTGTTTATGGCCAGTTTAGTGTAAAATTTTGATTGCTCTCTGTATGCATTTCAATATATGCAGGTTTTGCTGTGGTTCATACTCATGTATATGGCAATATCTATTTATTTTATTTATTTGAGACATTTTCCTAGTACTTCTGCTTTTTTTGCTTTATGATTCCTCAATGTGTAGTTTAGTAAATATTTATAATGTATTATAGTTATTTAATTACATAGTTATGGTTTCATTTTAGTTAATAATATGTAGTTAATATTTTAGTAGTTTTTTTGTACAATTTTATTTCATTGCTAAAATGGTGAGAAAAGGACATTGAGAAACTGTGTGTGTGTGTGTGTGTGTGCATACAAATAGATGGGAGGGAGACAAAAGGCGTATCTTATCTTGATGCAGTGTCATTAGCTCAGACAGACTGTGTGTGTGTGTGTGTGTGTGTGTGTGTGCCATGTCTATGAGTGCAGTCTCATTAAAATGGGTGCAATGAGACTAAACACCCTTTTAATCTCTGTGCACCATTAACTCTTCCACATCCCTCCTCAGTTCTGCTTCTTTTCACATGCTGCATCTCTTTATTACCACAGTAGGCATAAATAAGATACACTTGCAATTTTGAAGCTTGAAATTCTTCTCATAGTATTTGAAAGACAACATTTGAGCCCAACATCTCCTCATACTACAAAATGAAAGGTAAACTCCTTTGTTTTTCAGCCTAACCTCTATGAGCCCCACATGTACTACACACTTGATTAACATGGACAATTCTGTTGATGCTGTTTACTTTACTTGAAAACAGAAAACAAGAGTTCTTTAAGGTAAAAGGTAGTTATTCCAGCAATATTTAAAATTTGTAAAATTTGAAAGTGGTTTCATGTAAAATGGTGCGTTGTGGAGAAGCTTTCTGAATCGGATATAAAGAGATGGATAGATAGATAGAACCACCAAACTCATATATATATATGGTTTATATATAGGAAGTAGCAAAGCCAGGAAAAATATTTTCAATGCCAAGTAAGCATTTGGATGTAGTAGTTTGAGATTAGGTTAAAAAACTGGAGTATTCCTATAAGGCCTCCATCAGGTTGTTTTGCGCAGTTCAACCAGTCAGAGTCAGACAATGTAAGCAGGTCTACCATGGAAATAAAAAAATGAAAGAAAAAAAAATGTACAGACCTTTATCTATTCTTAAATGTACTTGGAATGTGAAGTCCAAGGTGGTGCTGCTTGAGTTACCAGACATGAAAAAAATCATCTGCTGGTGCTATAATTTATAATAGTCACATCTTAATGTCAGGCAAATACCCTTCAAATCATACATCATACTCAGCTTAAATCATTCTCTGCCATTATAGTTGCCCATTGTACACATGTTATGCAGTTCTGAGCCTCGGCATTGTATAATGTATTGCCAAATCTCTGGAGTGATTTATTTCTTTATCTATTTATTGTTTTTACCAAAGATGCTGTTTACCTGGTATTCAAAGGAAAGCCAAAAGCTGTGTTGTTGGTTTGTAATAAAGCATAACATGCAGGCTTATGTGTGTCTTAATTTGGATTCTCTGAAACCAAAAGACCTTACAGTATGTTTAATGACCAACTTTGATTTGTCTACTGTAGTGGTAGAGGGAACTAGGGGACAATAAAGCGCCAGACGTAATGTTTGTTTTAATAGCAGTCAAAGCTAAAACATAATAGAGGCTGTAATGATAAAATAATAGTAAACTAAAACAAATGAACTGGCCACTGTTTTACCCACAATGTGTATCTAAAATTGATTGAACACCATGCCTAGTCAGTGCCTTCAAATTGTTTCATATGACAAAGCTTTCTGTGAAAGCATTTAAAGGCAGTAAATGTGCCAGACAAATGTGAACAGCAGTGGAATTCCTGGGAGTTCATCCCAAAGACAGTCTTTGATTCCAGGCAACCGAGAGACCCTTGGACTTAATTTCAAACAGCCTGTAAGAAGAAAGGCTTCCTTACTTATTGTGCACATCAGTAGATCATCTGTGTGTTACTTAGGACAAAGTGGGAAACAAAAAAATATCAAAAGATGGATTAACATGCCCAGTGATAAAACATTCCAAAAAAAGAGGTCAAAAGCAACAGGAACATGTAACATGAAATCTCAGGTAAGTCAGCTAGATAAGTAATGTATCTAGAAGCATCAAATTACTATGCAAGACAATGTAATGTATATGTGTTTAATACTTTATAAAATCAAATAAATTAACGACAGGATTTTAATAAATAAAGTTTTGATGACATGCCAAAATACAATTTCTTATAAATTAATTAACAAAAAAACACAAATTTGTTTAAAAAATTCAGCCAGTTGTCAAAAAAGGGATAACGAGAGGATTCAGGAGCTAAAATGTTCCAAATAGATCCAGGAAAGGAATACTATGGTGTTTAGCTTCAGCGCCACAAGAAAACGAGACAGCTGTCCAAATGAGAGTCGGCTCCCGACGTTCAGTTAAAGGAGTCGGATCTTTCGTGAACGACTCATCATCTTTTTCCCCCTCGCGCATGACTGCATGACCTACGTAAGCTGCGTTATACCAGGGCTCATTTTTCACTCATAGCAAATTTGCTGGATTTGCTTGATTTAGTCCGTGTCATCTGCCAAAACCTCTTCTTCTAGCTCCTCCAGGGGCTAACTCGGTCTCAGCTGAGGCAAAACCCGCCTCCTTCATTTTTAGCGCGGCATCAACAGGCAACGTTTCTCTTTCGCTAATTCTGCCCATTCCCGTTTTCTAAAACGGCGAAACGATAGATATACCCGCAAATATGGAAAACGGAATCACAAACGGGACAGTCACGGGACAGCATGGTAAGGACATGTTCTCTTGTTTTAACTGAAAAGGGAAAGGGGAAAATCACTTTGCCACGTAGCTGTATACATTCAGGTGGGTTTTGTTTGGCTAGGGTTGACCATGAATTGGCATTACGACTGGCATCAGGGTCTTACCGTCAATATGTTATGCAATGGACGTTTATCTCTGGGCCCGTTATTCTGGTCTGAAATGGGTGGCGCTGAATCGATTTGAATGCATCAGACGTATCTACCTATTAACATGGGCGCTACGAAACCCCGATACAATCAACAGCACCCACGAAACGTCGTGTGAGCGTTACACTCCACCCTGCCCGTTACCGAGGTGGAAACACCTATATGAGTCTAGTGTGTATTATTGCTCAAAATCCAACCCAGAGAATCTGTTGCTTGTTTAGGTAATGGTCTAAGCTGGCATGTGATGTTCATTTGGTGTAAAATGGGAAAATGGCCCTATGCTGGCAAACCAGTTAAGCTGGTAGACCAGCTGAGCCATCAAACTAAAGGAGGATGCTAGTTATGCTAGTTAACCAGCTAGACTGGCATACTCGTAGGTGCTAACAGTTTATGTATGTAATTTTTTTTGAATAGATTTTGTAACAACCATGAAGCCTTATAAGCGCTATTGGTAGGAGAGACTTTTACTTCATTCATTTCCTTCTCTGTGTCCTGCAGCACTCCAAGAGCACAAACTGAGCAACGTACTGCTCAGCCTTAATGGACAGCGCACAGTGAGTAAAGTAGTAAGGCTGTGATCTCAACCCACCCTCATGTGTACCATGAACACCACTGCCTGGCCTTTGGACCTGGCAGACTTTGGAAGGCGCCAGGCCTTCAACAGCACCTCAGGGCAGCGTCCATCCCCCAGCGGCTGGGCCTTGATCCACACAGCTACGCTGGCATCCTGCTCCATGCTTCTCATCCTCATCTTTTGCCTGGGCTCCTATGGTAACCTGGTGGTGTTCCTGTCTTTTTTCGACCCTGCGTTTCGCAAGTTCCGTACCAACTTTGACTTCATGATCCTCAACTTATCCTTCTGCGACCTTTTCATCTGCTGTGTCACCGTGCCCATGTTTGCGCTTGTACTCTTCCTGGATGCGGGGGACAGCGGAGGCGGTGTGTCCAAAGGCTTCTGCTTTGCCTTCCACCTCACCAGCTCAGGTTTCATCATCATGTCCCTGGAGACGGTGGCTGTCATTGCCCTGCATCGGTTACGCATGGTTCTTGGTCAACAGCCAAATCACACTGCCTCCTTTCCTTGCACCTTAGCCCTTACTGCCCTATTGTGGACCTCTAGTTTCACTCTGGCAGCTCTGGTCACTTTGCGAGCCTATCCCAGGAGCCCAGGCCCCTGCCTACCCCATTTTGGCCTTACAGGGAACCGGGCCAAGGTGGTCTTGTATGTGTACCTCGCGGATTTTGCCTTCTGTGTTGGCGTGGTGTCCATCTCGTACCTTATGATTGCGCAAGCGTTGCGCAAGAATGCCCAAGTTCGCAAATGTCCCATCATCACAGTGGACGCCACCCGCCCCCCGGGCCCACCACCGCCCTTCATTGCTGCTGGTTACGAGGGCATGCAGTGTGCTGTCCCAGTGCCCTCCCTATATCGTAACCAGACCTACAACAAGCTTCACCACGTGCAGACGCACCCGTTCACAAAGCGAAACAGTGGTGCCCTGGTGCCAGGGGCTGCCACAGGAGCCACCTGCTGTCAGATAGTATCCACAGTCAATCTTTCCACAGCCAAGGATTCCAAAGCTGTGGTGACATGCGTGGTAATAGTCATCTCTGTGCTCTTTTGCTGCTTGCCCATGGGCGTGTCTTTGGCACAGGATGTCTTGTCACCAGAAAGTGGATTTGTTCACTACCAATTTGAACTTTTCGGGTTCGCTCTCATCTTCCTCAAGTCAGGCATAAACCCGTTTGTGTACTCTCGGAACAGTGCGGGCCTACGCCGCCGGGTGCTCTGCTGCCTCCAGTGGCTGGCGCTCAGCTTCCTTTGCTGCAAGCACAAGACCCGACTCCATGCCATGGGTAAGGGAAGCCTTGAGGTCAACCGCAATAAATCCTCGCACCATGAGACCAACTCGGCATATGTGCTGTCTCCTAAGCCGCAAAGGCGGCTGGTGGACCAGGCCTGCGGACCTAGCCACTCCCGCGACAGCATGCCCAGTCCACATGCCATGGCTGGATGTAGGCCCCGGCCTCCGAGCACCTCCACGCCCATCAACACTCGTATAGAGCCCTACTACAGCATTTACAACAGCAGCCCCTCAGCTGGACCCAGTTCCCCTAACAGCCTGCAACCGGTCAACTCTCAGACTACCGCCTTTGCCAAGAGCTACGTGGCCATGCACTACCACACCCACCAGGAAGCCCTGCAGGACTTTGACAGTACCTCAGCCCATCAAATCCCCATCCCTTCAGTGTGAGAGGCTTTCAGAGCACCGCATTAGAATGTCAATGTGCTTGCTTACGGTGTGTATAAGGGAGCATTACAGTATGTGCTTGTGGTTTACTAGTGATGCTTTTTCAGGAGACTGTGCATTACAGCACATAAAAAGTGGATATTAATTCAGTTGAAAGTATGAAAGTAATTGTTTCAATCCCTGAAGTGTTAATGTTCCTTGAAGGATATTCTATTTTTGCATAACCATGAATTTTTTCATAATGTGAGGATGTGTGTGTATTCTTCATTAAAGGAAACTTACCATATTTCACAAAACCATATTTTTTCCAATCAGTGTTTTAAACTACAGCACATGTCAGATAGAAAGATGGGCAACTTCCATAAGCTTTAACAAGGCATAAAACTATACAGTTTAATGTTTAGTGGTTATTAAATACAGTTTGGTTTGGTGCACCGTGAATTATCACTTTAATAGAATTCACTAAAAATGTTTAGCACAAAAGCATTATTTACCTGTATCTTGATAAAAATGTTTTTCCTACAATATATAAAGTTACCTGTGCTCTTAGAGAGGGAGGCGGCCAAAGTTAACGGCATCAACTGAACCAGTTTAGTGTCTATAAACCAATGCCAACATAAATAACATTATTTGCTTGTTAAGGGGCCAAACTGGTATTTCAATTTCATAAGGAAGATTCATGGAAGCTGTGTACAGTGAGTGCACCTACAAGACATCATAATGTAATACAGACCATCCAAAATTAAAATAATAAACTGATGGCCGATTCCCATGTATCGTTACTGTATAGTCACATTAGCAGAATGTATGTAATCAGCTTTGTGCCTTGTGGAAGTGTATGGACAATAATAATGCATTTCACAAAAGAAACATCATTTTAAAACACTAAAAACTGGAGAAAATTGTGATTTTTGAGGAAAATGTTGCATTTTTCCTTTAAGATAATGTATTATTTGTGAATGTGTTCTACATTTTATATCTTATTAAATGTTTTGCAAGTGGATTTTTTCCTATGTTGACCTCATCTCAACTGCCCAATTATATGTTTGCTGAACAAGAGAGGGCTCTTTGGTCAAAAGCTTATTCTGAGAATGCAACACTTCTTTAGTATGTATGTTTGGACAGTATTTGACTATACAGAGATGTATTAAGCCCTTAAGACATATTAGTTTATATGGCATATTAGTTTTAAGGCATATTTAGCTTATGTGTAAAAATATTACAGCCTTTTGTTACTGTCTGTCAATATCTGTGGTTTAGATTTTTTTTAACACCAGCTTTTTATTTAATATTCAAAACTGTGCAAAATTTTGATGCATCCAACAACTATAGTAAACTCTGCTAAAGGGTAGCTTTTCTTTTCTTTTTTTTTTTTTTTTATTTCACAAAGTAGGATTTCTAAATTAGCCAAATCACTTAAAACCAAAGATAGTCCTCTTGTCCCATGGCTCTATTCCTATTGGACAGGCTTGACTAAAAATCCTGCTTTGAGAAATATCCCCCAGTAGCATTACCCCTACCCCTGATCAGATGTACTGAATAATAGTAACGGTGATCAACTTCCATCCTCTGCCAGCAATGAGGATCATAATGAAGAGTCACCAGTAAATAGCTCCATCTAGTGTTACGTTTTTATCATTGCCAGGGCACACACTCGTTAGTAAAGGCTGTGATAAAAAAAAAAAAACACAACACCTGTATTTGACTGATGAGAAACCGACATTCTAAGGTCACATGGGCAGAGTCAATTAATGCAGACAAATTGTCTCCAACAGTCCCCCCTCCCCCAACAGGTAGAAATAGTTGAGATGTAAACAAAGCCATTTACTTGATGGGAAATGCACCGTTCTAGAGAGAACCGTTCACAGTGATGACAGGAACCATGGGTTACCAGGTTATGTCTCCTAAAACTAAACACCTGAAAGTGAACAGAAATTATGAATTAGGAACCTTTTTCAACACACAGTAGTTATTTCTGAGATTTTGGTATGTTGGCATGTAGGCTGTTTTTAAAGGAAAATAGTCTCCATAGATTCACCAATTTTTTGACCAACTATTTTAAATATTTTATCAACATAATCAGGCATGGCACAATGGTACTGGCAGATACTGTTATTAGGTAGAAACTGCTGCATCGACTACTGAAGGGCAAAAAGAGTCTGATCCAATCTTGCCATCCTTGTTGTTGTGATTTGAGCAATTGAACTAGCTATTGAACACAAGTCTTAGGTCATATAGAGAATGCAGAATTTAACTCTATATCTATCACTTAAAATGACACAATTCAGCGCCTGTAACACCTATGCTTTTGCACATTTTCTTAATTCACTTTGTCACCTTTAACCGAACTTTAACTGAATGATTTCTTAAATTTCTGAATGCCAGAGTGCCAAATGCTAACAAACAGCATGTAATTAACAAACAAGTGACATAAATAGAAACAGTTAACCCCATATATTACCCTCCTCAAAAAGAAACAAGCGATTTCATTCAGTTCTGACCATTTCAAGTGTCAAGTGTTCAAGACCACTGCAGTGTGTGTGACATTCATGGACAGTTACCAAGCCAAAATAAGAGGGGAAAAAACGATATAAAATAACAGAGGGCAAAAAAAAAAGAGATTGTCCAGCACATGACAGTAATCTCTCTCTTTTCTTTTAGTCTCATGAGGATTTCCAGAACAAATGTACTTTTCAACAAAGCACTGGCTGAAGAGTTCGTCCACTGCTCAGTCCAGACTGAGACAGTGTTCTTCAAGGGAGAAAGAAGAAGTTGTAGATTCAGGAGCTTCCTTGGAGTTCCCACTTTCTCATTCCATTCTTTGAGTCTCAGATCACATGCCTCCCCTTCAAAAACACCACTCAGGCTGATGCACACACATGTCCTTTTTTGTTGTTTCTAGCTAGGGATGGACAGAAGGCCATTCTCATCAGCAGTGTCTAGAATCCTACAGATAACTGGAGATTCAACCTGCACAGAAAGAAAAAAAAATAAGCCATGCATCTTCAAGATTTACATCATTTTTCTTTATGCAAAAAGGGCTCTACATAACACCAAGCAAGTTGTTTTACTTGCAACAATGGTGGAACCTTTTTAGCTTTTTAGAGGACAAAACTGATCAGCTGGACTGTTGCTATGCCAACCACAGAGACAACAGACATTGCTGGAGTGATTAGGTTTTATGCTAAAGGGGTGAATGATGTGTATCTTGCACTAACTATGAAGTTAATCTTTTTTCAGCCTGACATGGATTCCTGTTATATTATTGTAGTGCCTGTTCAAAACTTCAAATATGTCTTGGTTGATAAAGTCCATTTGGGATACCAGAAAATGTGCATACATTTTTTGGCTAAAACCTTGACATTACGCTCTTAGGTTCTTACCCCTAAAATATATTGGCAGGTTTGGGGCTCCAACAGGTACACAGTAACAGCATGAGGAGACTCCGATTCCTTACACCTAGGAGTGAAAGAACAACAGCGTTTGTACACATTCACTGGTTAAAGCTTGCTGGCTTAAACACATTCTTCTACAGGCTAATAGAGGCCCTTACTTGAGTTTCACAATGACCTGTCTTGGCTTCCCTGTTAGGTCACACGTGTCTCCATGGCTGTAGAAGTGGGAAACCACCCTGTCAATGCGGTAAAATCAGATAATGTAAAGGGGCAAAATGAAGAATTTGAACATTAATACATTGGATGCCTGCTTGCATCTACACTAGTGCTGCAGTCATCTCAAGTCATTTTATCATTTAAAAGCCCACTTTTAATTACCCATTGATGATGTTCCTTGGATGTAAGAGGAACATTTGTAAAAATACAAGCATTTTGGGATGGATACATGACACAGGCTGTTACTAACTCCTGGATATTAACTGGCTAAAGGAGAAGAAATTGCTACTATTACAGGTAAGACAGCAAATATGATGTTTATATTTATTAGCCTCTATATACGTGGAGTGAGCATTTCCTTATTGCTGTGAAGAGATTTTTTGGTTGAGGCTGAGGGGGCAATGCTATGCTACAGATTATAGATTAATTGTAAATTAAAAGTTTTGACTGAATATCCCTTTAAAGACAACATATAAAATACACCATACTTCACTTTCTGTGTTCCATCGTCTTTGAGCTGATAGGTACGAGCCACATTCTTCTTGGCCCACTCTAAATGCTCCTCTCGATTCCAGGTGCCCACCACTACAATACTCTTTCCTTGTTCCTTGTCCTGTGACAACATGCAAGAAAGCCATTGTTTGTCTATTTTGCCTTGGATATAAAGCATTTACAATTGGAAGCAGTGTATATAACAGTAGTAGTTATAAAACTGATCCTATAAAGACATGTAAAGAGTAAAGTGAGGTCTAGCCTCTTAATTACAAGCACAGAAAGTAAAAGTGAATCAACGTGAAATCAATTAGAAAATGCTTGAAAAGGAGAACATCTAGCTAATAGAAGATGTGTGTATATTCCACAGCATATCCCAAAGTATACACAGTTGTTGGATGAAAATCCATATTTGGAGCTTATAATGAGCTTTTCACATAGGATGCTGCAAAAAAAAAAAAAAGTAAACCCAATAAAGCAAAAATGAATTTTTCTTCTTTGTCTGAGAGACTATCTGGGGAATCAGGCTATTCACAGACATCACCAACATCAAATTGATATAACATCAATACTTGTTATTCATCCACACTAAAACACATTTGGTTAAGTTTCAGTGTATGTAATGATTGTTTGGTAACAAAATGTGCTTTAATAAAATAAACGTACAGCATAGGGTCACATCAAGTATATAGAATTTAAATGTCTGTACAATCAAGATTAAAATAAAGAAACGTAAAATAATTATAAATAAAAACGTTACAAATTTAAAACCATATTTAACATTTATCTTAAAATACCTGAAAACATTGTTAAACCTCTGCTTGAACTTAATCTCTATCCTGTTAGAGTGCATTTAGATACATTGAGGTCTTTAGAAAACCCATTGTTCACTAGTGCTTGTAAAGGCAGAGTACATGCTTCTCAGAAGTCTGCACTTTTTGGTTAAAATAATAAACGGGTACTGTTAATACTGTGCAAAAACAATTCCTGCAGTCACATTTAGTGTAGTTGTTAACAAACAATTCTAAAAAAATCAAACTGAGGGCAATGAAATTTAGTAATACACCGGTGCATATCTTGTAAGATTCATAGCAGAATTGAACTGAACAATAGGTATTTGGACAAAACAGGGTATTCTGTCTCACTGTCCAATTACTTAAGGACTGCAGTGCAAGTTTCATTTAGTTTAAGTGATATTAGCATCACTAATTAGCATTAGTAAACATCAGATAAAAAAAGAGACAAAAATAAATAAAAACAGAAACTGAGTAAGTTCTCTACTCTTACCTCATGATACTGATGGACATGCTTTCCATAACAGAATTCGTATTTCCACCATCCAACGCCCTAAACAGAAGATTACAAGTAGTTAGCAAATTGCCAAATCTTAGAAGAAGAATTTTTAAATATCCTAGAAAAAACTATGAGGCTTGGACAATATTTCTTTAAACATTTGTAGCATATTGTTAACAATCTCATTATTATTCAAATTAATAACAGTTAAAGTTACAGTAAAATACCGGTAAAAATGACATACTTCATTTACTTTACTACTTTGTTTGGTCAAAAAGGGATGTAGTCGTTTCCTGCCTCCTACACTGATGAAACATTTAGTTGAGAGTATCTTTAAATGAAATTTTCTATCAGTATTGCAGTAAGTTGTTTTGTTTCTTGTGTGTCAAACAGCTGTGTCACACTCTGACAATATCCATTTTTGCTCATTTAATTCTTTGTGCATAATTATTTCTCATCAGAATTTTAAAGCAAAAATGTCAACTCAGTTAATGTCACAAAAACATTGAACATATTGGTCAAGCCTAATCATACTAATACAAAATAAAACTATAGGATTAGAATTCATTCCTGTAGCTGTTCACAAGAAGCTGAACCTGGAGTCAGAGCTTGTGAAGTGGAGTATTCTGATGTATTGTGGTCTCACCCCATGCAGACAGTAGGATCCACTCAAGAACTCCTTGATGAGCTGTTCGTCAGTCAGGCGGGAGATGTGGGTGGTACCTACTGTGACCTGAGCTTGACCTCCAACGGCCAGGGGCTTGTGAGTAGAACTATAAGCCTCTTCCCGCACAGGAGAAGTGTCCTCCTGAAAAAGAAAGACAGAAAGTGAACTGCAACTCACATCCCAAGTAACTAGTCCTAAGTCTTATAGTAGATGTAAGTTTCCCTGGTTTCCCTCACCTCTCTCACAGTGGCAGGGCTGAAATGCGGCCTGAGCAGCTCTTCTTGCTGCTGGTCCAGCTGTGAAAGACTGTAGGGTCTGAGGGGGGAGCCTGCCAGAGCCTGGCACAAAATGGCATTTACTGGGGACGACTTAAACCTAAGAAAAACGGATGCGTCATGATCTTGGAAGAAGACATCTAGAATTAGTTTAAACTGCAGGTTTACCTCCGTATGACATCCAAAGTCAGATTTATGCTCTCTATAAATAATGGAACTCATTCAACTTGGTCTAGTGACTGGATCACCTGTCATTTTCTCACAGTTTAATTTTATTTCATTCAACTTGCTCAGCTACACTGTACAAACGTGTCACTCTCAATGCACTGCAAGTTGACTGATTGACAGTATTGATATTATAAACAACGTGGAGTAGCAATGACAATGTTGTCCTTCTCATTGTGGAGATCTGTGCAAACACAATAGCCAAAGCAAGTTGAACAATCATTTTTTTGTTTTACTAAGCCAAACGCTGCAAACCATTTATTTTTTTGTGAGATTTTATTAGTGAATTCAAATGTTTACTGACTTTTATTTTTATTTACACATGTAGACATAGATGTAAGATAAGAAAGAGGGGGAACAAAGGGTGAGGGGGGGAAACAAGGGAGAAAATGGTTGTGTATGGTTACAAACCTCATGTTAAAAAATACAATATCCTTGCATTTATGTCTATTTTTCCCTAATGGTGTCATTTGGTGTCATTTTCCCTCAATCAAAGTTGGCAAGTATTTTTTTTCTGGAATTTAGATTTGTCTTACAAATTCCACCCAGTGTTCTGTTGAGGGGAGTTCAATTTTATACCAATTTTGTGTTATTGCTTTTTTTGCTGGCTGTCAGATTTGTCAAATATTTATCGATATCCATAACATGTTCATCTATATGTCCAAGATACATACGTCTGCATTATTTAGGGACTGAATAATAACCCAAAATGTGTATGATTAGCCTGCTTATTCCCACACATCCTCCAACATGGCTGTTGGTGACCAGTTTATTCACTCCGTATTTCAGGAGTTATCAAATAAGTCAAAGTCTTCCATTCAAATTCTTTCCATATCCTTGAGTTAGTGGTCATGTACTGTGTTATACACGTTTTAGTCCACTCTTCCTCTGTAATATCAATGCTTAACTCTCTCTCCCATTCAGCTTTTTTATGTATAAAGTTGAGGAAGTCTGACATTGCCTCAGGCTGCGGTAAAGCTGGGATGTCACCTAAAATTGTGTCCCACTGTAAATCTTCACTACTACATCTAACACTTTTTAAACATACATGAAAACTTGCGCATTTTGTATTTCGCTTGTAAGATAATCTCTTAGTTGTAAATATCTAAAAAAGTCTTTATCTTCTAATCCCTAATTCTGCAGAATTCCCCTTAATTCACCATTTTCTAAAACTCTGGTCAGTCAAGCTCTCATCATAAGCAAACCAACTTATCTAACTTTGGTTTCAAGTATTTAGGTTCCCTCTCAAACAGCCCTGTCTGGTTTTACATGACTTGAAAGAAAACTGTCCAGAGGCATCTAAAAACAGCTGGCAAACCACCTGACTTTCTTACAAGGACTATGGTTCATCAAATCTGTTAACTTGACATGAACTCCCCACACAAGTATGGCAAACTAATTAAGAGAAATGAAACTGTTATGGACCTGTTAGGCTGTTGCGTATGTGGTCTGCGTGTACTGTGTACCTGTACTTTGGATGGGCACATAGCAGCGGTGTCAAGACCACCACCTCATACTCGCAGGTTGTAACCTCAGCAATGGAAAGAATCTCATGCTTAGCCTCTGGATGGCAGACATACAGCACAGATGTGGAGCGAGGTTTGTTCTGTTTGAGTGGACATGGGGTCCCATTCGCCATCTCCACAGGGTAGTAAGGAGTCAACTGGCCTTCTATGTTCTTACTTAGCACCTGTATAAAACAAAGAAAATGATGGGTATTATTTTATTTTCTACTATTTTCTAAAAATCATCGATAAAATAGTCACACCCAGAAGGAAAGGTCAGATTGCAACGTGCATACATGTCAGCATGGAGTTGTAGATGTTCTTAATGGTGTCCTGCAATAACCCATCCAATGCAGCTCAAATACTTAAACACAGATCCTGCAGATTCTGTGATATGGGTGGAGGTGGACTGACATCAGGCCTTCTCGACATGCACTTAAAAATGACCCGCTGCCATTCTGAGTAACAGCCAGTGGTGCAAGCACTAACAGGATGACTAATATTGGCCATCACTGCTCGCTGAATGTCCTTGGGTCAGTCAGGTACAGAGATAAGGCCCGCCGTTGCTTACGTCATCATGCACTGCCGAGTGTAAAACTTGTATGATTCGTATGTCTCATAATGTCAAACTCACCAACAGAGTTTCATTCCTGACAGTTGACTCCTTCTGGGCGCAACTATTTTTTTGATTAATATATACACACACCTATATACACACATATATGTCCTACATCTATATATGAAAACCCACTTGTGCCAACAACCCCAGCCTGGGCCAATATCTCACATTATTCCACGCCATCTCATGTACTTCTCTTTTCACATTTCAGTAACGTTATGTTAGTTCTGACTGGTCGTTTAGTTCTCAGTTTATACCGGAGATGTGGATTGGGTATGTAATTGGGTTTTTTTTGGCTTATAAAAAGTAGAATGCGTAATCCGCCAAGACTGAACTGCTGAGTTTCATTCAAATTTCTTGTAACCCAGGTGTTTCACTGCACGGACAGGTTAAATGCGGAGGATGGATTGCACGACTGACAAATGGTTCTAATATAATCTACTTCAAAATGCTAATTATTCAAGCACTTTACACACCTCATTGACTGTATCCTCCACTTTGCCAGCTTCAGATTCTGTGGAGCAGAAAACTTATTAAACTAAACAGAAAAGTATCATATGGTGCAAAGCAAAACTGAAAAATGCATGTGTTAGAGAAAATCATGACATCCTCAACCTGACACAGCATCAGAGGGTTTGCTCATGGACCCCAGATAGTACTCCTGAATGTTCAATTTCTGCAGGCACAACACACTTCAGCATTGCAATTTTCTAACTACTAATTTGACTACTTTTACTACTATTTATTAAGCTTGTTGCTTCATAGAAAACTTGCTAACACAGATTTGCACACAATTTCTGAAAAATACAATAATAACCAAACTTTTAAACAAACCTGTCCAGTCTCCTTTTCCTCATGGTACTGCCTCACATGTTTCCCATGGCATACCTCATATGTCCAGTAAGACTCAATCTACAATGAAATAGCAAAGGACAAAATGCAGAAGACGGAAAAGGTGTCTCTTAGCCAAAAATATTTATTAAACAGAAAATAAATCAACATATAGAACTGGCATTACAACACAAAGTGCATAATAAAGACTATGTAAATGCCTGCTCACAGTTGAAACAGTGATAATCTCACTTTTAACAACAAAAGAAATATTGCTAATTTACTTGGGAGTACTATCTCCTTACATTATCATATTGTCATTGACACTGTAAAATGGACCTATTTATTTACACCCATTAATATGTATGGTATCCTTCATCCACTGCTTCACAATTCCAATGTCAGCAACAAATTTGCATGACACTATAATTGTGGGCCAGATCTTCAGTAACAGTGAGGAGACCTACAGAGAGGAGGTCAGCTTTCTAAACCGCTGGTGCGAAGAGAAAATTCTTTCTCTCAATATCAACACACTCATAGTATGATTAGATGTCAACCACCGTAATCAAATCACACAGAAAAGATATTAACATATTAAACTAAAAACGTGGGCCAAGTCACACAATACAGTGGCATTCCTGCTTGAGAAACAGTGCAAACAAAAGTGTTCAGAAAAAGGAAACCAAGAAATGAAACTCACCCTGTATGAACAGCTGCTCTGCTTGAATAACGGCCCAAGCAGCACAGCTGGGCCATCCCCCATATACTCCTTCTCCTCATCCTAACAAAGGCAAAGATGATGCGAAATGCAAAACAACAGCCAAAAATCGAAATGTAATTGAACTACAAGGCCAACGTTAGACACAAACGGAACAGTTTTACCTCATCTCCATTGGCTAAGGAAGGTAATAAGCACTTGTATTTCTCTTTCTCTGCAGTTGTCATAATAAGGAAGTCATCTTCTTTATAAAGACCTCCAGATGCTGGCTGCGGAGGACAAGGCCAAGTATGAAACTTTTAGTATGTGATTTCAGTGTTTCCATCATGTCAGCATATGCTTTGTGTGTCTGTACTTCCAAACATATGCAGATACATTCCAGTGATTCTTCTGACATGAAGGGTATTAAAGAGGAGGGCATCTGTTAGGCGGATTCTACTGTCATTCAGCCCCAAGTGTAATTTCAGGGTCTGATATTGATGTTGGACGATTTGTTCTGGATCACAAACACCACCCCAATTCATCCCAAAGCACTGACAGGAGCACCATTACACCACATGGCACAGCTTCACTCTTTAACAGCATAATGCTGTAAGATAAATTTGACACTTGGCTTTGGGCATGATAACCTTAGTCTCTGTGTTGTTGAAGCTTATCCAGGGAGATTATACAAGGTGTGTGCATGCTAAAGAACACATATGTCAGCAAAGGGTGCAGCTTAAATGATCTACATTTTTCTATGAGGGAGGGTTTCTAAATACGTAACCTTCCTATTAATTAGCTTCTTGTTTATCCTATCCATTATGTTCATCGGCTTTGAATTGCATCGTTCCGTCTTAAACAGGCCAGCACAAAACAGGGAACTATTTCTACCTAAACCAAAACTATCCCAGATAAAATCCTGCTCTGGGACCGCTGCACTATCCTCTTAACTGTGCTGCATCTGGGTATCTTGTACTGGCGTTAACACTGTCACTTAACAACTGCTTAAGTTAGGTTAGCGAGCTCGGCAGCTCGAATAGTTAACTGTTGGCAGGCAGCGCTACGTCTACTGTATTATTGGAAGGTACATCCATGTCCTTACCAGGGTGACATGTTCGCCGGGCCAGTTGATTTTGAAAGGGATTTCATCAGTAAAGACTGGAGAGGCGCCACGGTGAGCTGACAGCCCGACACTCAGCAGCACCAGCACAGCCACACAGACGGGAAAAGAGAGGACTGTGTACATCGCCCTGTACAGCAAGCCGCTAATGTTATAGCTTCATGAGACAGGCAGCCAGCTGAATAGAATGTTTACAACAGAATAGGAAGAGGTTATGGGCTAACCGGAAGTGAGTTCACAGATTGCCACGTCCATGTCCGGTACGGTTTCATAAATCTCGCGAGATCTTACTATCACCGTGTATTTACAATGACACCAAACATACTGCGTTAGAGAGAGGCGAGGGATGGTGGTCACGTGGAAGTGGTAGGTAAACAGCACTCTGACAAACCCACATCTACATAAAAACTAATACATGTGTCTAAACATTATCACATAATAAATAAGCATATTAAAACCCGTCAGACACTTTCAGGGAACTGTTAAGTGCACTTGTAGACTATATTTGCCTATTTTAATAGAAAACATGCACACAAGCAAGTGAAAGAATAAATTTAGAAATCGTGCCCACTAAGAAACCGAGAGAATGAATTGTTAGGAACCATTAGAAACATTCGCTCAAATTATAAATTATATTATATTATATTATATTATATTATATTATATTATATTATAAATATTTTTTTCCCCCCTTTAGCAAAATAGTATTTTAGTATAATAATAATAATAATAATAATAATAATAATAATAATAATAATAATGTATATAACGGAATATCTTCATAGCATCGATTAGTCTGAGAGATAAAAACAGGAAGTAAACAAGCTAATTATTCAAATGTGACCAAAGCCGCACAAGTCAGTTTACTACAATGTATATATTTGCTATTACCCGCTAATGTACAACATTATCTTAGAAATATAAGCCTACTGGTCACAGTCATCATTATAGTCTGCGTCACCACAGTCTGCGTCATACCTGTGTTGCAGTCCCTTGTTCGAACTTGGATCTAAGTCATCATTACCACTTTTAGCTGGCATTGTCACATACTGTCCGTCTACAGATTTGATCATTTCATTTTATTTCTTTATCAGGGATATGAAAACCACGAGGGTATTTTATCCCCATTCTCCATTGAGCGTTTGCACCTTAGTGACTGACTAGGGCCTTGTTCTTTTAGTGTTAGTACACTAAAATTAAGTAGTCCAATGGCAAACTACTGCTTACCGTCCAACCTACAGCAATAATCTGTCAGGGAACTATGCGGCGTCAAATGCGATCTATAGAAGTCCCGTCTGTAAGGCAGCAGCGGCACCGTTCTAGGGGAACTTCAGCCCGGAACTCTAAACCCCAGAATGCCCCCAGGCTGATTGAGCCAACAAGCAGCACCTGAGGCATCACCTATATAAGCCCCCACTACACAAACACCCCTCCTGCACCTTTGTAGAGGGGTAGCTGGTAGAGGAGGAGAAGGAGGAGAAGGAGAAGGAGGAGAAGGAGGAGAAGGAGGAGAAGGAGGAGAAGGAGGAGAAGGAGAAGAAGAAGAAGAAGGAGGAGGAGGAGGAGGAGGAGGAGGAGGAGAAGAAGAAGAAGAAGAAGAAGGAGGAGGCAAAGGCAAAGTGAAAAAGAAAGAAAAGCAGCAAGTGCTAAATACTTAAACAACTGCGCAGAGTAGACAGGGTGTCACTCTGCATGCAGTGAATTATAATTCCCCTTTCTGTTAAACCCTCTCCAGTTTATTTCTGTTCCTGTATAAGTGTTTCCTTTTGTTCGAGTTTCGTTCCATCGGTCCTCCTAGAAGCCTCTTGATTGAAGTCTCTCCAAGGGATCTGGAGCCCTTCTGCGTGACCCACGTGATCCTGCTACTTAGTGTTGCTTGGAAAGGTCCTGTCCACCAGGGTTTATTCCAGTCACTTGGTTTCAGATCATGCAACGGCCCTGTTGATGGGGTTGTTCGCCCAAATAGTACAAATTTTTTAAATTTCCCCCGAATTCCCCACCTGGGTGTGATTTCTTTAAGTAAAGCTTTTGCCTCTGAATCTGTTTGTAAGTGGGGAAGGCTTCCACCCATTTGGAGAACATGTCAACTATGATTAAACAATATTTCTTACCCTCACTGGGTGTTGGCTCAAAGTCTGGTGAAGGGCGTGCCACCTGTTCCACCTGAGCCTGCTGGCTCTCCTCTCATCCCAGATCTCCCGGACTCCGTTTCCCATAACCCACCACCCGAATACATCACCCTCACATGTCTGCCATCTCCCAATTCCATTCCAGTTTTTGGTTTGACTCTCCTCACTTTCTGGTTTGACTCTTTTGTTTTTTTTCTTTGGATACTGTTGCTGGTCTGGTTGTTTGCCTGGTTCTGACTTCTGCCTGTTTTCTTACTCTGACTCAGTCCTTGCTCCTTGGTTATGTCAGCTTTGATCTTTTTGCTGCTGGGTTGTACTACCAGCCTGTTTAATAAACATTGCTTTGCTTTTAGCTCATGTCAGTCTGTCTGTCCATCAACACAGTAATACAATAAAAACAGAACTGTAAAATTAATTGTAACTTTGTACATTGTGCTTACACAAAGAATACAGCTAAGGCACCGTCCTACTGGAAAGTCAGAAATGTATCTTTCTGCTTCTAGTCTGTTCGGCTATGTTACATTATTACATTTATGGAGTTGCGCATGAAGCGTAATATTGAAGTTGCCACTGGATTTCACTGTTGGCGTCAGTATCTTTATTCCAATAATATAATTCATTTAATATTTATAGGTAGGTTTTCTGGTAAATAATGGCACCGACTTAACAAGACCCCATTTAATAAGGCAAACATGCTCAGAAACATGTTTTCACTGCAAAATAGAGCAGTTTCTAAGGCACCCTAAACGCCTTTTCAGCATCAGGGAGCGCCAAAAACAAGGTTTTCAGTATTATACTGCTTGTTTTCCCCATGTTAAAGAATGGCTTTGGTTTTGTTTTAAACTCTTGTTTATATCAGTAAAACTGGATTTTAGTCAAAAACATGCGTTCACTTCTTAAACTTTGAGCAGTTTGGATGTTCTAAAGGTTAATAGCACTTCTAAGATGCTCTAAATGCCTTTTCAGCATGAGAGAGTCCCCAAAATGATGTTTTCAGAATGACACTGCCTGATTTCCCCACGTTAAAGAATCAACTTTGTTGTTTGTCTTTTAAACACTAAACTCCCTCGCAAATATCAATGCACGCACAATGCTCAACTCCAATAATACAGGAATATGTAGGTGTGATGTCTCAGAATTCAGCTTGGCTGCCTAGATGC
Source organism: Prochilodus magdalenae (assembly GCA_024036415.1). Classification (NCBI taxonomy): domain Eukaryota; kingdom Metazoa; phylum Chordata; class Actinopteri; order Characiformes; family Prochilodontidae; genus Prochilodus; species Prochilodus magdalenae. Next base: position 56,196 of record JAMWET010000017.1, on the reverse strand, counting down.
TCGCACAGTCACTCAAAAACAAAAGCCTCACACTCATTGCTGGTAACTTTCAACATAAACTTTCACAGAACATGGATCAATTCTATGTCTTCCACTAAAATCTCAGCCATCTTCACAGAATAGAGCCCCATTTTCTCATAATGTCGTATAAGTATGATGTCAGGTATAAGGCCTCAACATGCCAAGATCAGAGTTCCTTCAGGTAGCTTCAATGTACAGGGCCCATATAACTTATAGAGTACATGTACGTACGATGTTTGGTCACAGGTTCCAGTCTGTCTGCATTTATAGCTCCACATACCTGCTTAAATGAACAAGATCACATCCCTATACACTGGGTATAAAAATGTGGATTGTCTGATTATAAGGCATTTATGTATGTATGATATTAGTGCTTAGGGCTCTGCCTGCCATCGATTAAGCCCTTGTAGCCATCTTCACAGACCACAGACCCATTCTCATGGTATGTATATATTCATGATGTAGGGTCCAGGGCCCTTCTGATAGTCAGTTTTATAATTCCAAGCCACATTCCCTTTATGGGATATTGTATGTATGATGCTGGGTTTCGAGCGTTGCTTTCTGAGAGCTCCCACAGCCAGCTTCATTGAACAGGGCCCCATTATGTTACACTGTGTTTAAGTTTGTAAAAAGTTGGCACATGCTCCCACATGCAGCTTATTTGTGCATGGTTAACCATCCGGGCTCCCATGCTCAATGATCAGTGTCCCTTCCTTTAAATGTGGTATATGTAAAAACGATGCTGGACCTCTGCCCTTGGCCTGGCTACATCAAATCACCTAAAGCCAGTGCCAAGTAATAAGGCCCCATGCTCCTATAGACTGGTACATGTATTTGTGATGTTGAGTCCCTGGACTCATGCTAGCTTTGTCAGGGCTCCCACAGCCAGCTTCAATGAACAGGGCTCAGTCCTTTAAATGAGATATATGCATGATGTTCAATCTTGTACTTCAGATTGGCTGACACCCACAGCCAGTTTAAATGAACAGCTTGCATTCTTTGAAATTAGCTATATTTTGTTGGGTTTTACTTGATGTACATGATTTACATGATGTCTTTCATTTCTTTGACTGTGAGCTCAGCCTGTCTTTTTGTATTTTGCCACTGGAAGATTGAACTAACAGGGATCAGGCAACATATTCATGTTTTATGTTGGGTCTTAACTCTCCGCCTGTTAGCCGCAGTGCCTAAACTGCCTAAACTGCCAGCTTCACAGAACAGAGCCCCATTTTCTTATAAGGTGGTAAGTATGATGATGAGTCTAGGGTCTCAGCCTAGCTGCCCTAGAGCTCCCCTTAGCCAGCTTCAGCAAACAAAGCCCCATTCCCTTATATCATGTTTAAGTATGTATGCTGTTTGATCCTGGGCCTCAGGCTGGCTGTGTCAATGCCCTTACAGCCAGCTTTAATGAAATAGGCAAGTTCCTTTAAATTAGGAATATGTTTACATAATTGTGGGTCTTGGGCTTCAGTCTGATCTTCCAGATTTAATGACCTGTCCCCTGAGATTGACATGACATAACATGACCATGAGATTCTAATGAGATATAAGTTGAGTTTTGAGTCTAAAATCTCAGGTTGGCTGCCTCTAAGCTCACAGATTCAAGTTCAATAAAAAGGGTCTATTCATCTATACAAATGAAGGAGGTGAAGGAGGTTAGGTTTGTAACATCAGGCCAACTGCCACAAATTGCCATCAGCCAGCACCAAAGAATAGTGCCCTATAAAGTTGTATATGTATTTATGATGTTGGGTCCGAGATGTTTGCCTGGTTTCCAGTGAGCTCTCATAGCCATCTTCACATACCAGAGCCCCATTCTCCCACAAGGTGTTTCATGTATGTTTGGATACTTCACTTAACAAAGCCCAAACCCCTTTAATCCGGTGTATGTATGATGTTAGGTCTCAGGTTTGAACCACGCTGCCTTCCTAGCTCCTACAGCCAGAAGGAATAAATACAGCCCCTTCTTTAAAGCAATAGGAATATATGATGTATAATGTATTATAATATGTATAATATCTAATCTCACTGCCTCTGAGCTTGCAATTCATTCCCTTTTCCTAAACAGGCTATACGTATGAAATGAATGAAAAACTAAAATATTTAACTTTAAAATGTAATGGAGTTAAAGTAAAACACACTCAAAAGAAATACTTCAGTACAGCTACATACACACACCAATTGTGTGGACAGTTTTATTCACAACAGGGGGTGTTTTTTTGAAAATCACATTCATTTTGTCGATAAAGGAATCTAAGTTAGAATGCCAAATATTGGCAAACATGGACTTCAGAATGACGCACCACTTCAGTTCACTTCGTTGCATTTTCAAACGCCTTTTGCCACAGAAAGAAGCAGGAGGTGAGAATATGCAGTTGCAAGAGGGGAGGCGCTGTTTCCCCTTTCCTTAATCTTTCCAGCTTAGTCTTCTCATTGATAACGCCGGTTTTAATAAATATTATGAAAAATGCCCATGAGTTCGAGGCAGCTTTACATTTTCACTTTAATTTTGATTGATTGATATGTTTCCATATGCAGGGGACTGTTTTTGTCAATAAATCAGACTTATTAACGTTATAATGCTTTGTAGGTGATGGCATTATGGGTGTTTGTTAGTGAGCTATGCCAATGAACAGTTTTAAAACTCATTCATTTAAGAAATTCATTTATAACCTCCAAGTAAGTACGGTAGCGATGGTAATAAAAAAAAAAGAAAAGAAAAAAGCGATGTAATTTTTTTCATATACATCATACATGTTTTTGTTATTAATGCTTTAGAAACGATTTTTCATTTTATATACTTATACTTAATATTATGAGATGCAGACAGAGTAAGAGTAAATTTAGCAGACTGGATTAAAACAGCTGTTGTGTTAGAATCCGGGTAGCATATAGATACATATATACAGTCTTTAACCACCAGGTGTCATTAACCCCAATGATTAAAAACGAACCAATTTCCGATGCTAAGTTACTGAGTCAGGGAGCTTTTGCCATCACTACCACTACTTTTAAGTCGAACACGCTTTCACTTTTTGATCCTCAAGCCAACCTAAGAAAACCCAGAACTAACCTACTCAGCTTAGGCCACCGCTACAGTGGCGGTACGGTGTGCTATGGGGCTGAGCTGCTCTCTGTTCACACTAATGAACTGTCCCTGCGCCTTTAACCGAGTCGACCAATAAGATTCCGCCTCTCTGCTGAACGGTAGCCGAGTTAAGTCAAGCCGACCCGTCTGGATATCAACTAGGCTGCTAGCGGATGAAGCCGTCAGAGCTTTGTTTTTCAGAGACGGTCGTTCTGTCGAGCGCTTTCATCGGTTTTGCTATGATACTCTGATTTTATTTTCCAGCATATAGTTCAAACGTGTGCTATCTTTACTCTGCACAGAGAGCGTTGTCCTGGCTCCTTCTACTTTCTGTGCTAGCGGTTTTACCATTGTTCCCCAGTGTTGTTGGGTTTCTCTCCCCTGTACCACCGAATAGATTTTCATTTGACCAAGATAGGCGGCTCGGGTACCAAGATGTCAAACCGAATGGTGTGCAGAGAAGCAAGTCACGCCGGCAGCTGGTACACCGCCTCAGGTAGAGCCGGGGATGATAGGGCCGAGGTCTTGGGGACTAGCTGGTTAGCTGGCGTCAAACGGGAGGGGGTAGGGTGGTAGTAGGGATCAGCTGTGAATTTTTAAATACCTCTCTTAAGTGCATAGGCCGACTGTATTCAGTATGTTGCTTGTCATTTTTGAATTGTATAGTAACCATAAACTCATTAACGTGAACTTTTAAGGCGTTTAGTTAGCCTCAAAGTGACTTGTTTAACGGCGACTGCCTACAGTTACTAGCTAGCTAAGTAAGTTGAGAAACAAAGACGCTCTTGCTAGCCAGCTAAAATACGACAGGCTGCTAACTTCTTAGTTGGCTAGCTAAGCATGACCAGGAATGATGGGTTTAATGCTCTTAGCTCGCTAAATGCTTAAGAAAGTGAACCTAATTCAGTGCTTTATGTAAATTTCCATCTAGCGGGTAGTCAAACAAGAAACTTAACTTTAGCTGTCAACTGAAAAGCTTTGTTCCAAAAAGAGCTTTTAAAACGGAATGGGTTTGTTGTCCTCAGCAGCCTTGCGTAGCTAGACGGCTATCCTAGCCAGTCCGTGCTAGCCTCTCTGTTTAAACTAGCCACTGGATGACACAAAACAGCCTAGCATGCCATTACTCAAATGGTTGCACAGCTGCCTATGTGCAACTTAGCCAGTGTGCTAAATATAGCAGCCATCGCAGCTAATGGTCTGCGTTACGGTTCGCTCATGTTTTAGATGTCACGAGTTGTAAACACCAAATACACCATGTTTTTGTTTTTGCCCAAACGTGCAGGGAGGCAGCACAGCTGGATATAGCTGTGACCTGTGCTAGTAATGCATATCGGCCCGGTAATCTAGTCCCAGCTTGGCTAGCTGTGTTGTTCCCAAATAAACTAAACATCAGCCTTGTCTGTTAATTTGGAGTGGCAGTTTATATCTGCGAGCTTCTGTTTGTTCACATTCCTCATCGCAAAGCAAACGCTCGGCCACTAAGCCCAAGTTAAGCTAGTCAGCTCGGCTTTGGTAGCTAAACATGGTTTTCAAGTAGCCCGTCTTTTGTTTTTCTCTCCCATCTGCAGTCCAAGATCAGATAGTCACAACACTGCACTGTACACTGTATGGTGACTCTGATTCGCGTCTTTGGACATTTTCGGTGTTGTGACAAGGAGCCTAAAGTCATGAGCTTGTAGTTGTTTGTCATCCTAGCTCAGAGGTCATCATCCAATCTTACATGAGTTACCAGTCAACAAAAAGTCAGCCTGCGAGTCTCATTACAGAGAGTAATTACTCCTGGTTCACTGGATCACTGGATATAGGCAGTGTTGTATGTGAATAGATGAATAAAAATAATTGTTTAATCCTGTATTTAATATGTGGCACTACTGTTCCATTTTTGTCAGTTCCAACTGATTAAATCTGAGAAAACATGCTGCTCAAGCGTAGAATGCTACTTTTAATGTGAAGATATTTAGAACTACCAAGTGATTCATAAAAAATAATTTGGATTGCAATGCACTGTATGAAATGTGTGTTGTTACCTAATTCGCCCATGTAGAGTGTTTTTTTATTTTTTATTTTTTCCCTACCATTTCCCTCAAAAACCATGGATTTCAAATGTTAGTGACTCATGAAATGCCGCGATCAGTAATGCAAGGAAAATTGGAAACAAGTATACATTAGGTGTATCAAAATGGCCTGTTTTGTGTGTTGTTGAGAAGCAGTAACGCACAACCACACAGCTTTTCCTCAACACTAATAGGATGAATAACCTGTATCAGAGTGAAAGGGTGAGGGGAAGTAAGGATGTAATATAAGAAATACTCATGAATTAAAGCATACCACTTTGTTCTCTCAGCATTTCAAACACGATTTCAGTGAATTTCTTTGAACTCCTAACATTAAATTTATGTTCAAAAAGAATGCCATAGTTTTTACTTTCTCCATAAGAGATAATTACGAGGGTTGGCTAAATGGCATGTATTTTGAAAAGCTTGGGTGGTGCTTTTAGTTTAGGCAGTTTGAGGGTCTTTCTACTCACTCTCTTTTTTTTTAGTATACTGGGTACAACATTTCCAAAGTCGAAAATCAATAATATAAGCTACTAAAGGTAGTGTGGATGGTAATTATGACCATACAGTCTTAGTTATTACACAGATGAGCTCCTTTACTGTTCAAGTGTAATATAGAAAAAAATATTTTTGCATGAAGAAGGAAACATGGATAATGATCATATATGAGTTGTGGTTGCTTTAGTACTTTTGTTTTCCTACATAATGAAGCACCATTGGATATCAAGGCTGTAAATTTGAATAAAATTCAGTGCATAAAAATCATTTCCAGATTTAGTGGAAAATGTGAACAAAATGAGATGCTGAAGTAAATACTCCCAGTCAAAGAAAAATTTAAAACATGCAGTCTGAAAATTACATTGTTGACAAATATTGTTACCAATTGCTTGAAAGTCACCAGTTCATGTTTTTCTGTCTTTCTTTTTCTCTTTTTAGGATCCCAGCTAAACGCACAGCTGGAGGGCTGGTTGTCTCAAGCACCTTCCACAGCAGGACCTGCTAGAGCCATTATAGCACCGTATGTGTAAAAAAGAAAAACAAAAAAAGTTTTAACAGAGATGCACTTTCTCCAATTGTTGTAACTGCTGTATATCAAACCAGTGGCCACCTTTCTTCCTTTCAAGTCCAGTATTATCACCTGTCTAAACAGAGTCAGAATTAAGGCCCACCGAATGTAGTCTTCTTCAGTACTTTTAAAGTTTTTAGCTGCTTTTCTATTTTTTCCCCCAATTTTCTATTTTTTTTATTGTTTTTTATTATTATTTTAAAAAAAATTGAAATCATCTGAAAGGGAGCAATACTCTTATAGAGTGAATTGGGGCAACAAAATGCATTGGATACAAGTTATTCGTTGTATTGTGTAATTGATGTAATACTTAATTAGTTAACACAGGTGTTCTGTATTGACAGGTTCAGTTTGCACTGTAGACTTAAAAAAAAAAAAATTCAGTAACAGAAATTAACACAAACATGTAAAGACTTTTTATAATCTGTAAAAACAACAGTGTAGAAGTATTACAAAGAAAGACAAAACAGCATATCAAAATGTTATGGGAAGTGACTCAGCATATGTTCAAAAATATTTTGAAGTGAATCCCTTACATTTCCATACATAACACTAAAACATTCAATATTTTATTGTTTAAAAGTGAAGTTTCCCCTTTCCCATGTAAATTGCCTATAAGTGTAAACTATCTCTCCCCAGACAGTGACTATATGTAACTTTTTTTTATTTTATTTTTTATAATTATAGCGTCTGCTTTAAATCTAGTCTGTGCAAGTGGCCTATACCATTGTGAGCGTTTATACTCACTCGTGAGCCTTGGTGTGTTTATCAAGTTTATCAGGACCTGACTAGTGTTGCAGCGCTACAGTAAACAGTTAACAACCTTAATCTGAACTTTATTTTAGGAGAATATCATGTTTACCAAGATGATTTAGCTTTCGCTAAACCGTGTAATGAATAAGCCCCCACTTCTGAAATACATTTTGCAGGCATGCCGGTTATACCTATTGTGGTGCTTGTGCAGCCCATGCCTACAAGCAAGTGGATCCCTCTATTACGTAAGTAGTAGTTAAGTAGTGTTCTCTACATAGTGAATATTAAGATTGTTTTTCATTGCTTGAGTACTAATATAATGCACTTATTTGGTAGCCGGAGGGTGTTCATTCTTGGTCCCTCGCACCACGTTCCCCTGTCTCGATGCGCTCTCTCTCCTGCTGAGGTCTACAGAACACCACTGTATGACCTAAGGATTGACCAAAAGGGTAAATAACTCATAAGCCTTTACATATTAATACTTATTACAGCTCAAATTTTATTGTTCTGTAACGAAATTTAAAATGGTGCACCTTAGGATATTTTTAAGTTATTGATGTTAGGTGTTTTACCCGTTTTGTTTGCCATAGCATTTAGCCTAATCAGGGCTCTAGAGTGCGACCTAATTTCTCAATTGTGCGACAAAAAAAGTTCTGAGGTCGCATCAGTGCGATCAGCCGTTCAATGGGGTAAAAAAGGAAAAGTCTTCGCGACTCTGAAAGTCTCCCTGTGGTTAAAAACAGACACACATTAGGCTCATTTCGTGGTCTAAACCAATCAAATATAGTGTAGGGCGGGACCCCCCCCCCCCGATTGGCCGTGGCTCTGATATTTCTGTACGTGTGTACATTTGGAAGAGTGTGTGCTGCAGTCAGACAGAGCGGTGAGTAGCCTAGGCCCGTCAGATAAACAGAGCGGGTGTAGCTGCGGATGACGAGAGACGGCGAAAAGAATGATTTACAACATTTTGGTTAAGAATGTTAAGTTCAGGCCTGGTCCGTTCGAAAATTGTTAACCTGGGAGGCTGATGGCTCCGTGTCAGAGCGTTGGTTATGTCAAGCCCTGGTCCGGAGACGGCATCAGATAACTAGCCACATACGATCGACTCCGAGTCACAGCCTGCACTGACTGTAAGGAGTGTGGGAAGACCATGGCCGGCAGTAGTGCGTTTGTGACTGGTTCTAATACATTTCGAATTGAAGCGCTGAAAAAGCACAATGCATCTATAAAACACATTACATGCCCGACAAATGCACTGCCCAAGTGTTACCTTTCTTGTAGAATTGTGCTTCAAATAAAGAACTTTATGCTGACCACATTGTTAGTTAATCATTTACAAGTCAATATTGCTCATATGGACAGCGATTTAAAACAAGAAAAGAAAAAGTGAACATGTAAAACTGCTGTTCTGAATGTGATGCAGTTGAAAATTTGGGTGCACCTAACTTTGGTGCTGGTGCACCTAAGAAAAAACGTTAGGCGCACCAGTGCAACCAGTTCAAAAAGTTAGTCTAGAGCCCTGCTAATCCATTACCACAGACAATTTTAAGTGCTTTTTAAAAAGGAAAGAACACACACCTTTAACAGAATTACCTTACATGTAGTTCATTATTTAAAAAAAAAAAAAAATTTTTATTTTATTTTTTTCAGTTTATGCTGACCTGTGGAAAACTGGCATGTTTGAGAGAATGACTTTGCAAACAGATGAGGATGAGCACAGCATTGAGATGCACCTGCCTTACACTGCCAAAGCCATGGAGAGGTAAGTGTTAAACTAGCCAGTAATCTATCTGTAATCTGTTTAGCTGTGGTCATCTGGCATTAACATATTCAGTTGAAAACATTGAGAGAAGAGGTAAAATGCCAGTGAGGTGCAAGTCAACTTTGATCTGCATTTAATTGGAAACAGTTAAAAGATGAGATATTAAATATTTATATTTTATCTGTAAATATGCAAACTTCCGGAAATTGACAATAGCCACATATTCCAAAAAATCTGACACTGACTGATGTACAGCAAAATGTGTTTTGGGATCTCACAAGTCAACCTTTTAGATAACTTTATAAGTTCATAATCTGGTTTAAAACATAAATAAATATGTTTGTTATCTGTATCACAGCTATAAAGACGAGTTCAGCATTGTTCCTGTCCTGGTTGGAGCACTAAGTGAGTCTAAAGAACAGGAATACGGCAAGCTGCTCAGCAAATACTTGGCTGATCCTTCCAACCTGTTTATCATCTCATCAGACTTCTGCCACTGGGGTGGGTGTTTTTGCACATACATTAAAAGCGGGTTGCTTGAATGCATGCAAAAAACAATTGCGTATCCATGCAAGATGACTTATGGAGGTTAGTGATTTGTTGTACTGAAGCCTGATTAGATTTGTTTATAGGAGTTCAAGCTGCCTTTCATACTTACCTCAACACTACTAACATACAAGACTAAGATAGTATTTACATTGTAAGTAAAAAAAAAGCACGAAAAGATTAGAGAAAAATAAACTGTACACTAGCATCCAATTACAGATTAAAGTATCCGTAAGTATACATGTATTCATAAATATAGTGTAGCAAATGCAGTATGACAATATAAAAACTGGCCCTTTATATAGACGTGTTTATGTGCCGTCTGTGCAGTTAAGCAATCTGTTATATTTAAATGGTCATCTTGACGGAAAGGGCTGAATAACTACAGTACTGGTAAGATGCTTGTGGCAGAGGAACATGATTAGAAAATGAGATTTTCTTCAGTTCATGCTTTAACCGTCCTTTAACTGGGCTGTACGCGGGGTAGAGGAACATGGAGATGTGATCTGACTGTCTGAAATGGGATTGGGGCACTGCCCTGTAAACACCCCTTTAGAGCGCATTGATCCAGAGGTTTATTCTTTTAGCAGAGTTTTACTTATTGACAGCAATAAATACAGACTTCTAAATGGTGATTACAAATCTTCAAGCAATAGTGTGGGTAAGGACACTAACTGTTTCTAGTTGTAGGGCTGGTATCATCTGTGTGCAGCTCTGTATGAGAATAGACAGCAGCAAGTTTCTGGAATTTAGATGTAACTCTGTCCCATTTTTAGAAATCTTAAATTGGCCGGTGTTGGTTACATGAGGTAGATTAGAGAGATGGCAGAATATCCTTGTAAACATGGCCTGATCTGTTTAGGTAAAACATAATCTAATAAACATATATGTAATAAATAGGCTTCTTTCACCAATGTCTTCCTTTTTTGTTCTTGAAAAAGGTCTTAAGTAAAAGCCTACATCAGATCTGTAATGTGTCATTGAACCTCAGAATTGTTTGCATCTTTGTGCTTCTTACCTAAGAACAAATCCCAACTAAGTAAACATTGGTGATTGTTCAAATCTGGTTAACATAACGACTGATTAACGACTATTAACATCAAGAATGTGTTCACTGCAAGGAAATTGGATCATGTTAAGACACTTGAAAGGGCTTGTTTTTCACCACTGCTGAACCCTATTTGTTTTCTTATCTTTTTAGGCCAACGATTCCGCTACACCTACTATGATGAAAATCAAGGGGAGATCTATAGATCTATTGAGCATCTTGACAAGATGGTAAACGGAAACATTTTTACACTCCGCCAAATGCACTGTTAAAAACTTTAAAAATACTAATAACAGAAGTTGGAAGAGGCAAACTAGTTCTTTGTAGTATTGAAAACTTACAGAAACAATATAAAATGTAAAGTATGTGAACAATTCACAGTTTGTCCAGTGTAAGGATTTAGCAATTAAGCATGGCTGGTTGTATTGTATGAATCAATAAAGCTATTTTTAACATTTTTTTTTCCATTCCATCCAGGGTATGGGAATTATAGAACAGTTGGATCCTGTCTCCTTTAGCAACTACTTGAAGAAATATCACAATACTATTTGTGGCCGCCACCCCATTGGTGTTCTATTGAATGTAAGTGTTTCTGTTTTGATCAGACTTTCTGGACATAACACCTACAAATTGAGTTGGTACTGGTACAACACCATGTTTAGGTCTGCTATATCATTAAACTATCAGATAATCCTCATATGATATAATGATCATACACTATATGTCCTAAACTATTCAGATGCTTGAAGGGAACACCCCTAGCACTGGGCAGTGGAGCAGTGGAATTGTGTTCTCTGAATTGATGCAGCAGCATTGAAATCCTTTGTGATGAATTAGAGTGGCATACATCCAACACTGTATTTGTTGTTTACCCATTCAAGTAGTACCCATCCAACAAGGCTTGTTGATCATTAAGAACTTTGTCCATGTTTACTTTCAGTATTATATTAAATATTTATTCTGTCTAGTACATAGCATGATTTTTTTTTTTTATCCAATTACTTTTTTCTCCTCACTCAGGCATAGACAAACATAATTGTGCAGCAATAACTTAGAAATTGTTAGGGATCCATGCAACCTTAATGAGAACAGCCAGATTGGAATTCATATACACTGCTCAAAAAAATTAAGGGAACAATTAAACAACACAAGATAACTCCAGTAAATCAAACTTCTGTGAAATTAAACTTCTTAGGAAGCAACACTGATTGACAATCAATTTCACATGCTGTTGTGCAAATGGAATAGACAACAGACACGCTCAGTAAAGGAGTAGTTCTGCAGGTGGGGACCACAGACCACTTCTCAGTACCTATGCTTTCTGGCTGATGTTTTGGTCACTTTTGAATGCTGGTGGTGCTTTCACACTCGTGGTAGCATGAGACGGACTCTACAACCCACACAAGTGGCTCAGGTAGTCCAGCTCATCCAGGATGGCACATCAATGCGAGCTGTGGCAAGAAGGTTTGCTGTGTCTGTCAGCGTAGTGTCCAGAGCCTGGAGGCACTACCAGGAGACAGCCCAGTACACCAGGAGACGTGGAGGAGGTCGTATTAGGGTAACAACCCAGCAGCAGGACTGCTACCTCCGCCTTTGTGCAAGGAGGAACAGGAGGAGCACTGCCAAAGCCCTGCAAAATTACCTCCAGCAGGCCTCAAATGTGCAGGGGTCTGCACAAACAGTTAGAAACCGACTCCATGAGGATGATATGAGGACCTGACATCCACAGATGGTGGTTGTGCTCACAGCCCAACACCGTGCAGGACGCTTGGCATTTGCCAGAGAACACCAGGATTGGCAAATTCCCCACTGGTGCCCTGTGCTCTTCACAGATGAAAGCAGGTTCACACTGAGCACATGTGACAGACATGACAGAGTCTGGAGACGCCGTGGAGAGCGATCTGCTGCCTGCAACATCCTTCAGCATGACCGGTTTGGCAGTGGGTCAGTAATGGTGTGGGGATGGCATTTCTTTGGAGGGCCGCACAGCCCTTCATGTGCTCGCCAGAGGTAGCCTGACTGCCATTAGGTACCGAGATGAGATCCTCAGACCCCTTGTGAGACCATATGCTGGTGCGGTTGGCCCTGGGTTTTTCCTAATGCAGGACAATGCTAGACCTCATGTGGCTGGAGTGTGTCAGCAGTTCCTGCAAGATGAAGGCATTGAAGCTATGGACTGGCCCGCCCGTTCCCCAGACCTGAATCCGATTGAGCACATGTGAGACATCATGTCTCGCTCCATCTACCAACAGACTGCACCGCAGACTGTCCAGGAGTTGGCAGATGCTTTAGTCCAGGTCTGGGAGGAGATCCCTCAGGAGACCAGCCGCCATCTCATCAGGACCATGCCCAGGCATTGTAGGGAGGTCATACAGGCACGTGGAGGCCACACACAATACTGAGCCTCATTTTGACTTGTTTTAAGGACATTACATCAAAGTTGGATCAGCCTGTAGTGTTTTTCCACTTTCATTTTGTGTGTGACTCCAAATCCAGGCCTCCATTGGTTAATAAATTTGATTTCCATTGAGGATTTTTGTGTGATTTTGTTGTCAGCACATTCAACTTTGTACAGAACATTCATTCAGATCTAGGATGTGTCATTTGAGTGTTCCCTTTATTTTTTTATGCTATGTATGTATGTATGTATTTCCTCTTTCAGTCACTCAGTGGCAGTCTGTGTATTGGTCTTTTTGACAGCAGTGTTTAAGATGCAACAGCTACAAAAGGGTGAAAAAAAAAAACACAATGTACTCTAATAATGGTCCATGGGAAAGATTTGTGTTGCTGGTTAGTTTGATGGTGTTAAGTAGGTTGCATGTTGTTAATTCCCAACCAGTGACAGAGCACAGTGGTATTCACACTTATGACACATATAGGTCACTTGCTTACACTAATGTTGATCATCAGGTCTGAGAGATTAATTTTGAGTAAAGAAAATTAGAAAGAAGCTTGTTATCTGAACAGGGCCAATGGGCTACACCTTTTTTCCTGCATAGTGCATTATTTACCTGTAGTGACTAATACATGTTCTTTCTTGTAGGCTGTGGCGGAGCTGAAGAAGAATGGGATAGACATGAACTTTTCTTTTCTAAACTATGCTCAGTCCAGTCAGTGCCGAAACTGGTCAGACAGCTCAGTGAGTTACGCTGCTGGAGCACTTGTTGTTCATTGAGGTGAATTATCCCAGGAGCCAGGTCCAGGGCTTCTTTGGAGACTCACGGAAACCTCCCCTAACTATTCTAGGAAAAAAAAAAAAACAGCCTTGTACCTCTCCACTTTCTGCCATCCCCCAACTCTCCCCTACTTTTTTCATTTCTAGAGGGATGGACCTTATACTTAAAGATGAGCTGTAAAGCGTTAGATATTAACCCCCCCACCTTCCAGTATCACTGTCCTTTTTCTCCCCTGTCTCATACCAGAGATATCTTGGTTGATGCTATAGCTTTGAAGTGCAGTTGCAGCCTAAGCTGCTGTGGAGTTGAAGTTTTTATTTTTATTATTTTTTCCCTAGTTCCTCTTTTTTGGGCTTTTCTGTAATTGTTTTTGTAGGGTGATGGAATATAATATATCTACTTCAGTTACAGATGAAATAAAGCTAAATAAAAATATATCCATATTTACATGACACTTTTTGCAAATCTGTGCACATGTAACCTACCTTTAAAAAAAAATTGGTGTTTAGTAAAGAAAAGAGGTGACAGACTGCTATTTGTTCATATATGCCCTGGTAATATCTGATCGGTAGCTATTGCCATCATTGTTCACATAACTATTTTAGTTGTCAAAGGGCTACACGGTATCAAGTCCTCTAACCCCTGCTGTACAATATATACCAAAAAAGACATACTTTTTTTTTTTTTTTTTACTTTAGTCAGTTAAAATAGCTTTTATATTTTTTCCCTTAACTTTAACTTTTTTTCCTTTTGTGACTATTACTATCATTATCACTGTTATTATTTAGCTTATTATTTTAACATACATTTACAAATTTTTGGTAGTTTATTAAAGGTTTTGTGGATGCCCAGGTTCTGTTTCTTCTTTCGTTCAGTTTGCATACTAACAGACTGCTTCTCATATTACCGGAAGAGCTTTGGTTCAGGTTTTTATGGGCTGAGAGAAGCTATTTTCTCTGCTTGCTGGTATGCATTCTAGCAACATTGCTTTTTTTGGGCTGGAGTAGTTCTGGTATTCATCATAAACAAGAAAACGTTTGAGAAGCAGGTTTCAGTAATGGCATTCCCCTGTTGACTAGCATTGTTCTCTTTCTAAAGCCCCTCAATGAGCACAATGCAGCAAGACACCCTAACCTCAGTTCATCCAACATCTGAAGGCAATCTCAGCCTTCCTTGGGTGGATCATCAGACCTGACATTCAGATGGGAAACAGTTCAAGCTGGTCATACCATGCAGATGTGCCTTGGGTGTATGTCATGTGTCGTGTAAGGAGACTCTCTTTCTATTTCTCCTGTACGGTGCTTTGCACCGACTCAGTCTCACTGTTTATCCCAGAGGCAAAAAGACTTGCCTCGGTCTGTCCTTATGGATATTCACTTGTGAAAAGTAGGGGAAGGATTTGTCTGGCTCTGCAATTCATTGTTGGAGAGCACAAAATACTTATTCAATATAACTGTTGTGTACTGTAGCTATATATATTTTAGTACTTATGTTTTTTCTTTATTTTAGATTAGGCTTCCTTTGATTATACTTAGTTTTAACACAATTCACACATTGTCACAAACCTATGTGGAGAATTAACTTAAACACTCCTGATTGGAGTTCTTTTTTTTTTAATCTCAGGTTACATTGATGAAGCATTAATGAGTGCTTGCCAGAAATGATGAAAGGGTCATGACTGAAAAAAAAAACAGTAAAATGACTGAAAAAGTGACTACACTGGTGTTGGTTATTATTTGATCTCTTACTTGATTTCATCATTGCTGCTTTATTCCAAATAATTTACAATAAATCTAGGTATAAAAGGGATGTGCCAGTTAGGCGGTTGTTGTTTATTTATTTTTTTGTTTTGTTTTTTTTAAAGGTTGTGTTTTGGAAGTACTGTATCAGATTTTTTTATTTTTTTTTATTTATTTTTTTTTAGTTAGCATTCACATAATCTCTGGGTCTTTATCACCTGTGGTAATATTCATGCTCTATGGTTTTATTCCAGAGTCTATACATATGTGTCCTGCCTATCTTTTGCACTCTAAATTTAGGCTACATTTTTGTTACATTTGCGGAATACCTCTTGTGCAAGGTGATAGAAAATGTATTCAGTTTTCCTCTTGCCTTATCTGTAGTTGATCATCCAAGACCTGTTTATACTGTAGTCCAAGTTTTGCTTCTGTAGTTTAAAGCTGTAATTATGAGGCTTACCATTCCTCACAAACACTTGTACCCAATAGTTATCCAGACAATACTTTCCCAACACTTTTGTGAGATATGAGCTATTCCAAAAAATAAACCAAATTCACTGCAATGAGTGGCTCAAGCAAAGCCAAGATTGGTATTCAATTAAGCAGGACTGCAGATTTCTCAGTATTCATGCCTGTTATCATCATAAAAAGTAATTGGAGATCAGCACCCCTACTCTTGAGGTGGCTTGTGAGTACAGACCCTGTCGACAGTCTGCTGTTTAGTTCACAGTGAGCCATAATGTTTCCTAAGCTACATTGCAAAGTCTGCATATACATACAGAACTGGATTCAGTTTAATCTATTTAAAACCATTTTGCTTATGCATTTTTTTTTAGAAACAAGTTGGGGCCTTATTTAATTGTAGTGTGTTAGCCTTGCTACTCCAGTTTTAAACTAAAGAAGGTGAATTTGGACATCTTGACTACATCTGGGGTAAGTGGAAATTTGTGTAAAGAACCATTTCTTTAATTGATATCACAAGAATAGCCACCTCATTGAAATACCGTGCATAAACCATCAAGCAAACCACATCTGTTTGGTGTGTTATGGCTTTCCATCCATTGAGGTATTTTGATTCATATAAAGATGTCACTAACTAGTGGCCCAATTAATTATCTGCCAATCTACTGATTTATTTTTAATTAATCCCCCTTTTTTAATACTACTTAAACTATCTATAAGACTTGATTAGTTAATCCATGTATGTTTGTTGTAAGTAGTTCTACATAATGAATTGGATGGAATGAAATGGAAAAATGATCGAGGGCTTTTTTTTTTTATTTTAAACTCAAAAGTTTTATTTTTGCCTCATCCATCCACATACATTTTTTTCAAAAATCATGTGGCGTGCTTAACAACATTCGCCTACACTGTATATAATAACAATAATGAGCAAATATTAATAAAGTGAAAAGAAAAAGATACCGAACAATATGTTTAATGTTAAGAGCCAGTATGCTTCTTTCAAAGCAGGAGTGTTATGAGTTTGATGATTTTTAGTGTTTATAAAATCTAATGACTAATGCTAATGCTAATGCTTTGTCCGATCTACGGACCAACACACTGTCACCACGTCAATGCCTCTGCTGTGCTGAGGATGATCCATCACCAACATAATACCTGCTTTTGGGGATCCTATGGGGTTCCTGACCTTTGGAAAACCTATATGGTAAATGGAGCTAATAAAATAGATACAAACAAGTGTACTAATATTATTACATCTTTGTTTGAGACTCACTAACATCACATAAAATTAAACCTAAAATCAACATAACATGCATGTGACCCAACACCTCCTGCGCAGTGGAGGTCGATGATCCGATACCACAGATTATGTGTTTACACAGTCCTCAGAGTTTCTGAATGTATTTTAAATCTGACCAACTCTTTCCTCTTAAAAATAAAGGAAACATCATTAAATGGCATGAAACCTTCACATTATGTGCCTGAAGCTGTTCTGCTGCAGACAGGAAAGCTCTGCAGAGGGTGGTGAAGGCTGCACGGAGGTCTGTCAGAGTCAGCCTCCCCACCACCACGGACATCTACACCTCCAGATGCAGGAAGAGGGCTACTTGCATCATGAAGGACCCCACTCATCCAGCACGCTCACTTTTTGTCCCGCTCCCCTCAGGCAGGAGGCTGCGGAGCATTAAGTGTAAAACGAACAGACTGAGGAACAGCTTCATTCCGGAAGCTGTAAGACTTCTAAACGCCACTTAGTCATAACCACTGCACCAACACTTTGAGGACACTCAGTCACTTTAAATACACTGCTGCTACCTTTTCAATTTCCTGCGGCTCTTTCTCTCTGTATTTATATATATATATATATATATATATATATATATATATATATATATAAATAATATATTTTTTTATATATTTATGTATATTTTATTTATTTAAGTACTGCTGTCTGGGTAAAACTGGGTCCTTGGGTACCACAATTTCGTTCCACCCCATGTACCACGTGTAATGCGAATGACAATAAAGTTTCCTTGAATCCTTGAAGGTTAAACTTTACTGAAAAAAACGTCCATCAAAAGGGAACCCAAGTGGTTCCTTTAGGCATGAGTTCTGAATTCAAATCTGTTCCTGATTATTTTGGGTTAATAAAGAGTCCTTCACACACAATATACTTTATAGCTTGATGAACATGAAAGATTCAGTATAGCTTCAACCTTAATCAAACCTTAGATTTCTTGATCATTATAAACCATAAGTATTTCTTATGTTCTCTTACAGAAGTTAAGTGATGCTACATTGACCTTCCAATTTTAAAGTTTCATACACCCTCTGGAGCAAGACCCTTTCATTTTAGAGGACCTATAGAGTTTTGGGATAGAAACTCAAGGGGAGCTTTGCATGCTATTGTTACACAGCATAGTGTAGAAGTCAGCAAGCCTGCATAACACAGCTAGCTCAAGAGATGCACTGCTCAGCTAGGCTAGTGAGACAGGCACTCTAGAGAGCGATGTATTGCCCCGGTAGCACATAAACTTTAATTGGTTAGATGTTACTGTTATTCGCTGACATCAGAAAAGGATGTTATCAGACTGGAATTCCTGCAATTCACTCTCAGGTTTTTTTTTTTTTGGAAAGTTCCTGAAAGAACCAGGCTTGAGGGGAGAACCCATCCTCCTCAGGTCGATCCCAGTTGAGGAGAGAAAGACTAAACTAAGAAGAAAAGAAGCTTAGGGTATCTATTAGATACAGTCTGATTAATCCAGGAGGTAGTAAACACAAAGGTGAAGCCAACCCATAGGTTCTCATGATTGAGTAAAAGCCAGATGCTAGTGGCTCTATTGCGGTCATTGTGGCATTGTTGTCATGTTGGGTGACATGGAGAATTCTGGAGAAATCAGGGCAGGAGACACACAGTGGGGATGATGCTCTGATGACTCTAGCAGCTTTGGGGGCTCCCTTGTGATCATTTAGCAGAAATTTCATTCCTGGGCTCAACATAGAAGAAAAAGGGCGTGTGGGAAGAGAGAGAACTCTACGGGTTGCCTATAGATAGACAAGTCAAATTTCATTCTTTGGTTATCGCTTGTGCTGGCAGGGAGGTTCTGCAGATAAGTAGAGCAAATCTACCCCCTCCTATTCTCACAACTTTCCACAGAGGCACCACAGAGAACATCCTGACCAGCAGCCTCCCAGTCTGGTATGACAACTGCACCGCCTCAGATCATAAGTCCCTCCAGTTGACTGCTAGACTCAACAAAAGCTTCTCCTACAAGCCATCAGACTTCCGGTAACAACTATCCGGACTACCGAACACCAGACACACATGCATGAAGACAATCCTGAACACACACAGACAGACTGTCCTAACACATATATGCAGAGCTCTTATCTGTCCTTATCTTCCTTCACAGACCATCAACTCCCTTTAACAAAACAACAGTACTACATGTTGGACACCTCACCGCTGTCAGTTTACAATACTACTACACTGTGCAATAATACCTATGCTTAGTGGTCTAATAAAGCCACCTTGCGTACAACGTGCAATAATTTATATTCTCTATTTTTCTAAACAACATTCAGCGCTAACTATTCTTCATGTTTATTTTCTAGTCTAGTATGTCTAGCTGTATTCTTTGTGCACTTTTCTTTATGTTATATTTGCACTGGAGAAAAGCAATCCCGTTCAGCTGTGTACTGCTTTTTGTCCACAAAGAGTCCTTTACAAGCAAGGATGGGCCACTTTGCCAAAACTACACCACTAATTAGTCATGTTATATTCCTCAATGGGGGACTACAAGGATTTTACTTGTAGTAATGTAAAACTGGACACTGGTGTAGCTCAGCGGATAACCCGCCAAGTAGCCACCACCACACGTGGGAGACTGGGGTTTGAATCCCGGGCTGAATGACTATGCTGTGCTACACTAGTAGGAGTCCTTGGGCAAGACTCCTAACACTACATTGGCCTACCTGTAATATGATTAACCTTGTAAGTCGCTCTGGATAAGAGTGTCCGCTAAATACCGTACATGTAAAAAAATAAACTCTCCGAAATTTAGATAACCAGACCCAGCAAAGCTCTTTGTAGCATTTGTATACCTTCTACTAACACCTTTCTGGGGCAATCATTTACTTTATAGGCAGGCCAAACACAAATCAGTACCTTGTGTTCCCACTGTGTTCCCTATTTGCAATCTGAAAGCAGGACTGCAGAAAGAGCCACAAAGGCAGCTGCAAAATAACGGCTGTTTCAACCACAGGCTATAATGAGGCCAAGACCTCTGGAACTTGGCTCAATGAGCAGAGTATGTTTGTCATTTTGATTCTGGCCAAACATATATGACTTCTTTTCCACCACCTTTGATCGGTGAGCCATGTGAATCACCCGCCCTGACAGCTGACATTGGAGAGGGTGTCTTGTCTTATTAGCAGCTGATGAAATCTTTCATATTTGGATTGTATATTCAATAATTCAGACCCAGATCTGAATTGTTTGTTGCTGAATCACTGAACTTGTTTCCAAGCATGGTTTTAGAATGAGCTTTAAAGAGTTCTTTACTTTCCAGACATGGACTGGGCAGCAAATGCCACTGTGCAACCTTGTCTCATCACTTCCTCGATCTTTGATTGGATGAGACTGTGCGTCAGTCAGTTTCAGATCAAATCAAATCATGTTTACTGTCATGTCACATTTACACAGGTGTGAAGGTGAGTGACAATCCAAGTAGTAGAGAATAAATATACACAATACTACACATCAGAATAGCTCTGCAGTTTTACATAACAGTAATATAAAGTTATGAATAGAAGCTATGATATATACAGATGCATACATTTCTGTATATGCAGTTTGGGGAGTCTGAGATAGATGAAAGAGATGAAGGGTATATACAAGGGACAAAGTATTGATATAAATGTATTCTGGATATACAATATGTGAATAGAAGATGACCAAGATGTTAATCTATATGTGCAGGTGTAGATATGCTAAATGTAAAGTGGTAAGGATGATGAGAGTGAGTTTCCACGTGATGATGATGATGTAACAGTCCCATTAACTAATGTATCAGCACTAATGGCTGGTCATCAGCCTGATGGTGTGGGGGACGAAACTCTCTTGTAACCAGTTGGTTCTAGACTTTACCTCCTCTTGCTTGGCAGCTGAGTGAACAGACAGTGGCTTGGGTGGGTGGAGTCCTTTTGCTTCCTCCTGGTCCTTGTCCTCAGCCAGTAGTCGGTGTATAAATCTAGAAGGTTTGAAAGCTGAACCTCGGTGATGTGCTAAGCTGTCCGCACCACCCTCTGCAGAGATTTGTGCATAATGCCAGTGCAGTTCTCATACCATCCCATACTGGTGTTGAGGGGTTCATGCCAAGTCACCTCAGCCTTCTAAGGGAGAAGAGGTGCTACTCTGCCCCGGTGATGTTTAGCAAGATGAAGAAGGAGCTAATTGCTTCTGTCAGTTCACAGCCAGAGCTGTACAATCTACAGCGGTGGACAAAATACACAAACCATGTAAAGTAGAGATACCCAAGGTAAAGCAGTCCTTTAGTAAAAGTGGAAGTCCCTGCCTTTAGACCTCCACTTGAGTGAATGTACTTAAGTATTTCCCTACAAATGTACTTAAGTATGGAAAGTAGAAGTTGCATGGTTAATGTCACTTTTCGTCCACCATCTTTTAATAGAAGGTCATTGTCACATCCTGTCTCGCCTTCCCCTGTTTGTCAGTTGTATCTGGTTTTCTGCTTCTTGTCACTTCCCTGTACCTTTTGTTGTCCTGTTTCATGTGCTTCTGTTTGTTTTGGTTATTTGCTCCTCCTGTCTCCGCTCTCTTGTCGGTCCCCTCACCTGTCCTCAGTTTGTAGCTCCGCCCCTTCCCAGGTGTTCCTTGTTAGTCCTTGTTTTATACTCCTTGTGGTTCCCTTTGGTTTTGCTTGGTGTTTTGTCTTCATGTCGGTTATTTTTGTACCCATGTTCAAAGTTGTATCTCAGTTTGCTGCTCCCTTTTGGTTTTGTTTTCTTATTTGCTCTTTGCGATTTGATACTTGCGATTACATTCTGCCTCCTCGTCTTACCCCATATGACAGATGTCTATTCGAATGATCATAAGCAAAAACACTGACGGCAAACAATTAGAACAAAAAGAACTACACTGCTCAAAAAATAAAGGGAACACTTTGAAAACACATCAGATCTCAATGGGAAAAAAGTCATGCGGAATATCTTTCCTCATATAGACTGGGTAATGTGTTAGGAACGTAAGGATGCCACATCGTTTGATGGAAATGAAAATGATCACCCTACAGAGGGTTGAATTCAAAGACACCCTGAAAATCAAAGTGAAAAAATGATGCAGCAGGCTCGTCCATTTAACCCAAATTCCATTGCAGCAACTCAAAATGGTACTCAGTAGTTTGTATGGCCTCCACATGCTCCTAATGAGATGACGGATGGCGTCCTGGGGGATCTGGACCAGGGCATCACTGAGCTCCTGGACAGTCTGAAGTGCAACCTGGTGGTGTCGGATGGACCGAAACAATGTCCCAGAGGTGTTCTATTGGATTTAGGTCAGGCGAGCCGGTGGGCCAGTCAATGGTATCAATTCCTTCATTCTCCAAGAACTGCCTGCAAACTCTCGCCACATGAGGCCCGGCATTGTGGTGCACCAGGAGGAACCCAGGACCCACTCCACCAGCATAGGGTCTGACAACGGGTCCAAGGATTTCATCCTGATACCTAATAGCAGTCAGGGTGCTGTTGTCTAGCCTGTAGAGGTCTGTGCGTCCTTCCAGGGATATGCCTCCCCAGACCATCACTGACCCACCACCAAACCAGTCATGCTGAATGATGTTGCAGGCGGCATAACATTCTCCATGGCGTCTCCAGAGCCTGTCACGTCTGTCACGTGCTCAGGTAAAACCTGCTCTCATCTGTGAAAAGCACAAGGCGTCTGTGGCAGATCTGCCAATTCTGGTGTTCTGTGGCAAACGCCAATCGAGCTCTACGGTGCTGGCCAGTGAGCACAGGGCCCACTACAGGACGTTGGGCCCTCAAGCCGCCCTCATGAGGCCTGTTTCTGATTGTTTGGTCAGACACATTCACAGCAGTAGGGCTCTGGCAGTGCTCATCTTGTTCCTCCTAGCACAAAGAAGCAGATAGCGGTCCTGCTGAGGGGTTAAGGACCTTCTACAGCCTTGTCCAGCTCTCCTAGAGTAACTGCCTGTCTCCTGGAATCTCCACCGTACCGTAATGAGAGTACTATATTGCATCTGTAGGTCTCTGTTAATAAACATAAACAAGCCCAAGCAAATTTACTATAAATAAAAATAGTGTTTGTATAGACAAAAAAGATTTGTCTATACACAAAGTGAAGAACAATATGTTTAATCTGTTCACTAATGCTTTGATGTGTGAATGTCAGTCAGTGTTTGCATTAACCCCATCCTATCTTCCTCCAGGTGGTCCTTAAATGTAGTCCAGGCCTTAAATGGACATTTCCATGGATGCTAAGAATCCATGAGTTATGATGCAAAATGGAAATACCTCTGTAAAGTAAAGATACACTGACCAAACACAACACTAAGACTCATCTGCCAAAAACATCTAGATGACCCTTAAGACTTTTTGGAATAATATTCTGGGAATTGATTAGTCAAAGGTAGAACCTTTTGGAAGACACTGGTCCTGCTGCATAAGCCATAAAGCTAACTCCACATATCACCATTAGAACATCATACCAACAGTCAAACACGGTGGTGGTAGTGTAATGGCCAGGGCCGGTTTGCTTCTGCAGGGCCTGAAAGATTTGTCATTATTGATGCAATTCTGGTCCTAAAGCTCAAACGCAGTAGGGTTATGCGGCAGGACCATGATCCAAAGCTCACAAATAGGTCCACCTCTAAACAGCCCAAGAAAAGGAAAGGTGGCGATTGAGTACCAGCATGCACTAGTTCATGGGAGGCTCTGCCAGTACAATTTAAAATGAGCTTTTCTTCAGTAGTCCATCTAAGATAAGCATCCCATGCCAGGATCAGACTACAAAATGTCAGATCAATTCTGACACAATATGGCTGGAATTGGAGTATTAGGAACAGGGAATAGGCTGTGCAGTGTGATATATTCAGAGAACAGCGATGTATCATTTGGGATGGTGCACAGCACTCTAACAAAAAGTCCAGAATACTTTTTGACATTTTTCCTCCTAGGAAATATATCTCACATATCATTAACGTTCACCAACAGGATGACAGAGTGCTGTCAACTGCACTTATGTGAATATAGCGAAGGAAAGTAGGATGCTGCTGTTCTACCTCCCAGGAGGGACAATAAGTTACTGATCACACATACTACAGTTATATCCACTCACGTTACAAAAATGCTATGCACTGATCACAGCAGCTACAAGACAAAGGCTCACTACAACTGCAATTTGAACTGCTTACATAAAAGATGCAAGTGTAACTCTTCCTTACGACCTATTTACCCGGGCAAGGATGTGAATGATGACTGGTCTTGCCAGTCTCTTGATCAAGGCACAGCACACATTCATGGCACTGTGATTGGCTGACCTGATTATTGACAATCATGAATGACCAAAGTTTTGTTTAGCATAATCCCAGCATAAACATAGCAGGAAAACACTCAGGGCCTCCTGATAAGCACTAGCACTAGAAGATGTGTAAGTTATATGTGTATGTACTTGTGTTGCACTTATAATGACCTCTCTTCTCTATATGTATGAGCACTGGGCTGGGGTTGCCAGGTAGTGCACTCTTGCTTTATATATGTCTGTGTATTGATCTCTAGGTATCAGGACTGGCCCCTGGTCCGGGCAGTATCTGAGTTCATGGTGAGTTTTAGGCTCTAACCTTCTTATACTAGCTGGAATATTATGAAACACTAAGCACGGTTGTAAGTCGCTCTGGATAAGAGCGTCTGCTAAATGCCTTAAATGTAAATGTAAATAAAACACGCACAACTGTAATTTTTTATTTTCAGCCACATTATGCTTGTATTTAAACTCCAACTGTAAAACTATATCAAGTTTTGCACTACTCCTCCTTTTTCATTTTTAAGTACACAATGAAAACAAAGTGCTTATATTAAAAAAGTCCAGCCAAAAATTGGCCAATCAGGGATAGTTTTCCTTGTGGTATCTAGGTATTTATAGCTCATTTATTTAACTTCACAAATGTTTCCTTGTATCTACACTTAATGTTATCAGCTCCATCTACCATAGACGTGTACTTTATACTTACCCTTACAGAGCATAGTCCATTTGTTTCTTTGTATACTTTGTTACCCTGTCCTTTAATGACCAGGTCCCCCACAGGACCACCACTAAAGCAGGTATATTTTGGGTGGTAAGTCATTCTCAGTACTGCAGCGACACTGATGTGGTGGTGGTGGTGTGTTAGTGTGCTACGCTGGTGTGAGTCAATTTGCATCAGAGAATCCAACATACTAACTTATGTACAGTGACAAGCTAAAGTTCACAGACTAAAGCAGAGATTTCACACAGATCTCATGCGTCCTAAATTCCTGTTATGTGGTTAGTTTGTCATAACCTTGCAATCATAAACATCTTCCACATATTCATAGTTGCTTATAAATGAGCTATAATCCATTTTACAAACCTTTATTTTATTTTTTTGGCTTGTTAAAAGCAGTGCATTACCTGAGCAGTGTTTTTGGGTGTTTTGATGAAGGGGGAGGAATATTCACTCCTTTAGACTTTCTCTTATTTCAGTAAGGGGAGCTAGTTGTAGCTCAGCTGGGCTCACGTTCTCAGGGAGGAGCTGTTTGAAAGGCAGGGTTTGAGTGGGCTGGAAAAGGATAGAAGAAACAAATTCTCCATTGCTGTAACTTCTAACATCCTCCAAACGCCACCATGCAATGTCAACTACTTCTCGTACAGTGGCTCAGCTGGGGAATGATCCTAGCTGGTGTGTTGCACTTCCTTTGTTTCCAGAAGTCCCATGCTGCATATGGACGCTACTTGGGTGCCTCCTCCAGCTCCTGGATGGTGCCGGCTAGGTTGGCCTGGTTCATACAGGAGCTCCCAGCTCTGCTGCTGCCTATGCTTTTACTGCTGACCACAAGTGACTCACATCCAACAGGGAGATACCTACTGCTCTCAACCTTCTGCCTACACTACTTCCAAAGGTAGGATTAATACTGGGGTGAAGTGTGTAGCAGTAACACAGGGCTTTACTGAGTACAAGCAATGTCAGAGCTGTTAGAGTTTTTTTTATTTTTTAATATATATGCTCATTTATAAGGTACCATTAATTAAAATGAATACATATACTGTGTATAGTCAGTATAGTCAGTTGATCCTCAAAAAGAATTCTGTGTAATATTCTGTGCACATAATTTATTCAAATGACCTGACCTGTGTAACTGGTTTTGGCTTAAGCACAAAGACTTTTCTTCCAATTTAACTGTACTATGCTGGATATTTCATGGGAAAGTGTTAATAAATCTGTTGACTGCAGTTGGAATGTGCTAATGTCCTGTGGTGACAATTAATTATGCTAAGCTCAACATGAAGCCTTACACCACACATTTCTTCAACATTAGCTGTGTAGGGGAATAATAATAGCCCAATGATTAAAATAAAATACAATGAATGCAATTCTATAGCCAGGTGTTTGGTTGCACAAAGCATGCACAAACATGTAGGTGCAAATGAAAGTGCAGTTCACCAAAAGATCTATGTTAAAGGTTATGTCTTAAGTGTGGTATGTTTATTTGCAGGAATTCCTTTTTACTTTTTCATTTTATAAGATCTCAGTGATATTGCAGGTCCAGCATGATTGAAAATTTGTGTGACATTTCACCACCCTGACTTTTCAGGACATGTATCTACTCACTGCTGACCAGAGGACGTCCTTATCCTTTTAACATCATGGTGTCAGGAATAACCTTCTGCTCTGTAAATGGCTTCTTGCAAGCTCACCACCTTCTCCATTGCCTTACCTATCCGCAGGGGCATATGTCAGATGGCCGAAGAGTGATCGGTGAGGCATCACTTTTTCTTTTTGCAGTGCAGTTGTTACGTGGCAGTATTTTTTAATACTGTATTTATTTTTTTTAGTACTGTATAAGCATTTTTTATTTTTTCTGGTAGTTTTTAACAGCTAAGTAGCAATTGCCAATATAACATCTGCTTTTCAGGTTTGGTCATATTTTTTATAGGAATGGCCATTAACATCCACAGTGACCACATTCTGCGCAACTTAAGAAAACCTGGGGAAACCTTGTACAAGATTCCACGAGGTATATGGGAAGAAATTTGCTTTTAACAAATAACACTGGCTAGAGCAACAATAATACAGAAAAGCATTCTATTCTTCATTCTATTTTATTTATTGCATTCCATTTATTTCATTCTCCCATTTAAGTAAATACATACATGTCAAATAGTGGCATATTATGGGATTTTAAAAATGTTCTGAAGTTTTTGAAAGTATGAGTGATCAGAGACATATTTCTTCTACCATTGTGACAATGTTTACATTAAATACCACCAGAAAGTTAAAAAAAAAACCAGAACAGTAGGCAAATAGACTAATCAAATAGTTTTCTGAACCAAATCAGCAGTAGATAGCAACAGCTAGCAAATGCTTTTGCTAACACCAGTCCAGCAAGTTTACTGCTTGATTTTGTGTCATCTGCATTTTTTAAAATACAATTATTCTTTTGTTCACTAGCTGACAGCTATCTGGCAGGTATAGTAGCCATTGTAGTTGTGTGCAACTGGGTTTTTTGGCGTTGACAATGGTTTATCCAACTTATCATGACCATGTTCAGAATGTTAATTTATGGCTTTGGAGGAAAATGCTTTAAGTCCCTGTAGATCAGTATAAATCCTCCCCTCTTCCCCTCAGTGAATTAGTTCCATAATGCATCATGCTGCTCTTGAGTTTTTGGATTACTAATGCTAGGTTTTAATCATAGTCCTTGGAATTGTTATCACAGGCCATCTAATCTCTTTAGAAATAATACGAGTTATGCCAGTTCTTTACCTTTCGGGACTTAGAAAATGTAGGAATTCATGCCATTCAAAGGCTTGTTATTATTGTTATTCTGGTGTAGCTGAAAGAAAGACAGGCTAAATGAAAAAGACCGTGAAAATGAGAGGTCCTGTCCAAATCCACAGCACCTGAAGAGAAAGATCATTTTTCTGTTTCCCAGATAAACAGAGAAAACTATTATCTCCTGTAACACGAGATTCTGTTATTCATGTTAAAATGTCTGGGTATCGAATGCTAGTTTGACCAATTGACCCCTACACTTACTATTCAGTTATTCCTCAAGTTTTAATTCAATGACAACAATGAATTATTTAGAACTTCTAGAGATGCAAATTTTGACTTTGTTTACCACTACAATATCTGTATTGTAAAGATTTTAATTGATTTAATTATTCATCTACAGAGCAATAATACACAGAGCTTCACACTGTACAAAACTTTTTTTCATTTTGTTTCCAAAAAGTCGGGATGCTGTGCAAAATCTAAATAAAAACAGAAAACAATGATGTGTAAACAATTTAAATAGTACAATGGCTGTTAAAATGTTCTTGTATTCTTTGTTTCTAAATAGATACGATTTCCAAGGTGAAAAAACACCTGGTGGAACAAATTAGGCAAATTGAGAACGCAGAGGTGGACGCGGAGCTCATGGTTGATAAAGTGCCCGCTTGGCTGGTGAAAACAAGGGGAAGTGCCCTATTGGCTGCCCTTCACATGGGAAATAAAATGTGGAGTGCCTTCTAGGGTGCCTTTTATGCAATACATTATGTCAGTGTGCCCTATATAGCACAGAATATGTAATGAGTGCCTTTCTACAGGAGAAAAAGTAATGCAGTGCCCGGTAAGGTGCCCTTACCACAGCCTAAACTTGACTTCCCCATTTGAGCGCCCTTTGGACAGAAAAGCACCCTTTATGCTGTGTCTACATGACAGAATCAGAATCAAGCTTTATTTGCCAAGTATGTTGCACAAGTTCGTCTTTGTTTTACTCACATATCACAGAGAGGAATAACACACAGTATTAGGACGCAACAAAACAAACACAATATGGTTACATTAGCTCCCACAAATAAGATCACAAGCAGATTAAGGCTCAGTACAGAGGATGGAGAGATGTGTGATTAAAAGTGCAGTTCAGTAGAACAGGAAGTGAGAAAATTGTCCTGAATGTGGATTGAATGTGCACTGTAGTGTTCAGCTGTTCGTGAGAGTGTTG
Source organism: Prochilodus magdalenae (assembly GCA_024036415.1). Classification (NCBI taxonomy): domain Eukaryota; kingdom Metazoa; phylum Chordata; class Actinopteri; order Characiformes; family Prochilodontidae; genus Prochilodus; species Prochilodus magdalenae. The sequence continues at coordinate 27,215 of JAMWET010000017.1, read as the reverse complement.
GCATGTGGGAAGAAGCTTCTCTGTAGCCTGGTTATCTTGATCCTCATCTGGCTAAAGCGTCAGCCTGAGAGAAGACGCTGGAACAGGTGATGGCCAGGGTGTGATGGGTCAGTGATGATCTTCTCTGCACGCTTCCTGGTTCGGGAAGTCTGCAGATCCGACAGTGTGGGTAGTTTAACACCAGTGGTCTTCTCTGCAGACCTGATGAAGTGCTGCAGTCTGTGAGTGTCCTGTTTGGTGGCTGAGCTGCCCCACACTGTGATGGACGAAGTGATTCTGTGGTGGCAGTGTAGAACTGTATCATCAGCTCCAGGGATTTTCTGCAGTTTGACAGCAATAATGTATTTAAAGGACTTTTAAAAACTAAATCAGATTTTGTACCTCAGTAATCTTTCCCTTTTACGTTAGGGTAAATAATGTATATTTATTTTGAGATTTTGAGGTCAAATTTTTGGTGTTTTGTGGTTATTGGAAATTGCATACATTTATTCAGTAGCTAACACTGTTGGCAGTTTTCTTAAAAACAGCTAGATCTTATCTGCTTCATCTGAAAGGGGCATAAATTAAGGCGCATTAAATTTCCATAAAAAGACCAAAACCATAATCCAAATTAATTCAGAGAACATAGACATAGACAATAAAGCCCAGGTGAAAGTAAATTACCAATATGGTAACAGTTGTGTATTTTCATACACAGCATGATTGCCAATAAAACCTTATACTGAGCGGTATTAGCCTATTTTAAAACACTCTTTAAAACAATCACCATCACCACTAGCTTAAACATTATCCTAAACTCTTACAGGCCAGGAATAGCTAGCAAACCAAAAGGATAGACAGCTGGATTAGGAGTTATTACATTTAATTGGTACTAGCCATAGCCAAAATGTACATCAATCAGATCATGGTTTAGCCCAGCAGGAAACAATGACAACAGAGCAACAGCAAAGGACTATACAGGCAAAAAAAGTCGATGACACAGTTATACTTTCTATATCCTTTTCAAAGAACCGTCAATGACGGAGTTCATCCTTAAATGTGACTGAAGTTTATATACCTATTTACCAGCTTCTTACTTAAATGTTCTGTTCCACCTTAAACGCAGCTTGGACAACACTAAAATTTACCTGCGGTAAGATTTCATTGTGGAATCAAAAATTCACAGAACAAGCTGGGGAGTAGGAAGACAGGAGTGACTTTTGGAGGTATGATCTGTGACATTACCAAAATATGCATTATGAGTTGTGTAAGTTATGATAATACAAAATCCTGGTGGGGTACATGCCAAAATGGGCATGACAACCTGGTTCTAATGACTTGACATTTCATATTGATTACTGAAATAATGTTTTCCAGGCTAAAGAAGAAAAGGATCATCCGAATTGTACAATATAAAATATTATATTTTGATTATGTTGGAAAATGGATACACAGACACTTCATTATGTCAGGAACTGTATGCCTTCCAGAGAACAAAACTATTACTTTGCCATGTCAGAAAGATTTCTGAGCTTAATGAGAGACAAATAAAAGGAGCAAGGAAGCAGGCTAATAACTATGCCAGTAATAAATCATATATCAACAAATGATGTATCCTGGAAGTCTATTGAACAAAGGCCGGATAAGGAAAAAACTTCACTTCTTGAAGAAACAAGGCTTGTGCTTAGATTGAGAACGTGTTATTTGAACAGCAACTGCCAGCACAGCCTCACTTGCCAGACTTACTCAAAGAAAAATCCTACCATTTTGCGCTTCAGCACTGAAACTGTGGCTCCATCTAGTGTTCAAATTAAGAATAGCGAGCAATCTTGTGGCTGTATTGGAGCTGGTGAAACGTACAGTGCTCTGGCGTTAGGTAACAAGTCGTATGACGATGTTGAGATGCATGCCTCAGACTTCCATCTGAGATCACAAGCACTGTCATTAGAAACTGTTATGTTGACAATTGCTTAAAGTCAGTAAAGGCGGAGCCTTTATTGTTCGCCAATAGAGAGGGTAATTGTGAGATAGTGATTGTGCTTTGGATATCCAGGGGTGTGTAGAGACAGACCACTTGAAAAAGCACAAGCAACTAGTGAAAAGTGGTATGAGACAGAGACTTTCCTCTGCTTAATCACCAGGATCACATACATTACATTACATGTATGGGGAAAACAAGAACTGCGTGATTAAAACCTTTCACCATTCCCTGCCCTATGCTCTGCAAAAATGGATAAGATGTTAAAGGCTGAATTGGAATTAGACATTAAGGAATCAGTGTTCCAAACAGACTTTCTTGTGTCAAGCACATGAATTCCTGGCACACCCAGAGCTACAGTGGCCAGATATGCCAAACGGCATAGGTCAGTCTTCTGTTGCTGATCCAAAAGTTAGAGAGGCTTTAGTGTGTGCCATGTCTGCCACCGTGTCCTCTGATGCAGTTTCTCAGCTCTGGCAGCATTCTCATATTGGTATAAACTGAAAACAGCCATTGCATGGATTTGGAGAATCAGGCATATTGTTTGCTGCATTGGCAAGAAGAAAAGAGTATTGGAGAAGGAGATGCAAAAGGCTGAGGTGGAAGCAGAACTGAAAAACTGTGAGGCTTCTATAAGAAGAGGTCCTCTCTCTTTGACTGAATTGTGAAGCAGGATTGTGCTTGGTCTGCTATTGGATAGGGATAGGGTTTTTGCACTACAAAAACGGAAACTGTGAGTCAAAAAACAGTTTTCTTTGCAATCTACTGCCAGTTTTGAATGACGTCATACTAAAGATCGGTGTAAGGATGCAGAAGAGTTGAAAATCTAGCCATTCTGCTCAAGGATTCTCATATCACACTTATTTCTGAGCCACAGTGGGCACAGTATCAAAAGCTCATTTAGTCATAAGGAAACTATTGTATTAATGCATAGTACAGAACTCAGATTATGAGATGCCATTCAAGGGCTAAATGTGGAAAGGTTTAACATTTCTTCAGCTTCTCAGTACAGTGGTTTGGGAATGTCAGACTGTAGACAAGGGCTTACACACTATTGTTTGTGAAGTCAAGGCTATAATCAATAGTAGCCTATCACAAGGGTGTACAACGATACCCATGACCTGGAGGCATTAGCTCTAAATCCTTTGCTACTGCTAAAAACAAAACCTTCCTAGCACTAATACTCTACTGAGATTTGTCACCAAACTGGAAGCAGGCATGTATTCCCTTCTACATCGCTTTGAAAGACAATTCAAGAGAAGCTTTTAAAATGTTCCAACAATAAAAAGGCTTATAATGGTTTCTAGGAATAGTAATTTGAATAAGGATAATTATAGCTATTAACAGTAATCTGTATGGTAAATAATGGTTTGTAGTTGATGAAATAATTAGGCACCCTTGTCTAAGAGCTGTTAATCTCGCATGTTATTGCATGCCATAAGTTGTAAGTTAGGAAAAGAGCAGCATTTTGTTTTTAAATAAATATAAAATTTCAAATATTGATTACATTTCCTGAGAAGACAAACAGACTATCTGGGCTACATTAGTCTGTCCTGCACTAACAAAGCATAAACAGGGTTTATGCTGGGTGGGGCAGGAGTAGCATACGGCAGTACATGGGGCAGGAGTAGCATAAGGCAGTACATGGGGCAGGAGTAGCATAAGGCAGTACATGGGGCAGGAGTAGCATAAGGCAGTACATGGGGCAGGAGTAGCATAAGGCAGTACATGGGGCAGGAGTAGCATAAGGCAGTACATGGGGCAGGAGTAGCATACGGCAGTACATGGGGCAACATTTTTCTGTCTATGGTTTTGTGTGTTTGTGGGCAGTGGTCATCATTTTGTTGTTCTATTCTGGGCATGAAATTGGCTTGAACGTAAGAAGACTGTTTAGGAGAAACAATATCAAATAATGACTACAGTTTTGGAGTTAGACAGATTCTCCCATGTTGCTGTAGTTGGAAAACTATCACAAGTCATAATCTGTCCTGTTGAGTGGCAGCGCTTTGGGAAAAGGTTTCACTGAGCTGTTTTGCATACTGTCCCATTAAAGAAAAAGGGTTTGTATAATATATATAAAATATAAATATCTCGTTAGATGATTGACATGGCCACAAGTAGCTGACACTGAAGTCCAGAAAGGATTCTTCACGTATCTCCATTAAAGAAATTTAATGTGGAAAGTCCCACCCCTCTGTAGAATCAGCCAATCAGCTTGCTGGTAAAAGCACAAGCAGAATAAAAAAATCCTTGTCATGCTGGTTTTAATATGAGTGCTTGACAACCACTAGTGACTAGCCACTTTAGTCAAAGGCTAAACCATAGAATTTTTGAGGTTATGGACGCGACGGCTTTGATAGCAGCTATACCGCTGGTTGTCAACTGGCTTGAGAAAATGGTAGATATTGCTAAACAGCTAAACATTGATTTTGATCAACTTTAAACATGTAGCATAATAAATATTCCATCCTGTTTGGATTTTGAAAAAGTAAGATGGCGGTTGCTGCACTGATGAGTAGGCTCAAAGTCTTTATTCTTTTAAGAAATCTTTATCAGGCGATTCTAATGAGGGGCAACTCTGAATCCTACTGGCTGTGAAGAGGTGGTCGGGAGGAGGGGAGTCGCAGTGAACCTCTGCTTGACTTCTTCCACGGCTTTCAGGCCCCAGCGCTTGAGCTCGGCGGTCGAGCCTTTGTAGCAAACCTGTATCACTGGCCTTACTCAGAACCAGAGTGGGTGATCAGGAGAACGGAACGAAAATGGCTGGTGAGCCGGTAGTGTTTTACTCCGCTTACCGTGAGCTAACGTGGAAGCTCATATACATAAACACCCGACCTGTCTACAGATGTTACCCCCGATATTGTAGCTGCAAGGTAGGGGTTAAACCAGCGACCCCCGTCTTTACTGATACCCGGTGTGCTAACGCTTACCGAGAATATTAACGCTGCTTTCATTCCCATTAAATAATGTAGCAGTCACGTTCAGACGAGTGGACCGGCACTGTTTAAGGTGGAACGGAAATTCGAATAAGAAGCTAAACTCAGACTCGAGAGATGAACGAGTCAAATTCATGTTAAGCTGAACACGGTATCATCCGGTTTGGAGGGCTGCTTTACTACAGAAGCTAGACGGGCTTTGGAAAAGACACCGAAGGGATGAAAGTGATGGAAATGCTCCTGTGGCGGTGCTGGTGGGTTTTTAGGACTGATTTGTTTTTCCTCGAATTCACACACCAGCTGTGTAATTTAAAGTTCATGCACTCAGTATTGGGTCTGCCCGCTGTGGCAGGAAGCGGTGTGTTATTATTTTGGGTTAGGGTTAGGGTTAGGGTTCACCTCTGCAGATCTAACTGTCTAATGTTAACTCGTTTATGTTTTTCTCTGGACAGAGGCGTCTGTGGTGCGACTGTATCATTTCTATGTGAATGCAGTGTGCGTGTATGAATTTAGCTTTCTGATTGGTTGCTCCTGCTTGGTGTCAGGGTGTTGGAATATGGACATTAGATGTGTCTGTCGGTGTGAGTGAAGTTTGAGGTGGGCTGGTCTGCCTTATGGAGCTCCAGGTCTGAAAAAGTCCCTCTCTGGCACTGCTCTTATAGATTAATCATCTGATCTAAGTCTCAGTTTTGACTGCTATAATCATCATTTTTTTTTTTGTTCTAGTAGAGATTCCAACAATGTCCATTTCAAATGATGTATGAAACGCTAGCATAAATCACCATATGCTCTGTTTCATAGACGTGCTGTTTTAACCCTCAATAAAAAAATAAATATTTAGTTTAAACAATGAATGAATATATATTTTTTAAGAAATATTTTTACTTAAGTATTTCTTTTGCTTATATTACTTTTTATTTAATTTTATTTGAGTAAGGGACATTTGTACTTTTGACACCTCTGGTTATTTCTACTCTTACAGAACCTTTAAAATAGAGAGAGACTCGTAAATTACCAAATACAGTTTCTAGTATGAAGTATGAAATATGAAATCACTGTTAATTTTGACCAGTGAAGCATGTATAGTTTGTAGCTTTTTGTCTCAAATAACACCCAAAAAGTTTCTTCAGTTTGCTGTAGCTACTGTGCATATGCATATCTCCACTGTAAGAGAAGTTTTCTTATTTGTGGTTTAACCAGAAAGCTGACTGACTCATCTCAAAAGGGCTGAATTTCCCTCATATATAGGCGCCATGTTGAGTGTACATTCCTGTTCATTTTCCAACCTGTGGACTCTCTCCTCTGGTAGATTGATAGCTGGATAGACAGACAGACAAACAGACAGACAGATAGATAGATACTTTATTGATCTAAAAAAGAAATTTAGCAACCAGTAGCAGTTTCACAATACAGCACAGTAAAACAAAACAAAAAGGATTGTACAGTACGAACCTAAGTGGGTAGGTTCCGGCTCAGCAATATTATTATACTATTAAACTATAAACTATAAATAGTACAGTTCGCTGTAGATAAATATATCCCACTTATTAGAATGAGGCAAGAAATATATACCAGAAAGTCTATCTAAAAAAATACAAATATAACTGTAGACCTGTATTAAATATCTGAAAGTCGCGGAGATATAAAGGCAGTGCAACAATAATAAATGTGCAAGGGGTGCAGACATCAGCTGATAATGACATACTGAATAAACGTAATTAACATGTGCATATATTTTTTATTTAGATAGGGTGTGTGGAGTGCCCAGGTGTCTAGATGTACAGGATATACAGTAAAGTGTAATAGTGCAAATAAATAAAACTATGATGTAAACACGAGATTCAGTCCTCATCTGTCCTCTTCCCTCACGGACCCACTGGGAAGAGTTGTAGAGCCTGATGGCTCTCGGGACAAAGGATGAGTCTGTCTGTAGAGCAGCCCTGTGACAGCAGCCTGCCACTGAACTTGCTTCTTTTGTCCATGATGATGGTGTGCAGTGTCCAACAACTGACCGTGCTCGCCTGACCAGCTTGTCCAGACGCATCTCGTCTCTCTTCTTAATGCCTTCTCCCCAGCACACCACTGCATAGAAGAGACAGCTGGACACCACAGTCTGATAGAACATCTGCAGGAGCATCCTACAGATGTTAAAGGACCCCAGCCTCCTCAGAAAGTAGAGCCGGCTCTGCCACTTTTTGTACAGGTTGTCTGGGTTGGCTGACCAGTCCAACCTATCTGCAGTCCGAGATACCTGTAGGTCTTAACCATCTCTACTTCCACCCCCTCAATAGAGACTGGCTGTGTGAGTGGCCTGGCCCTGCGAAAGTCCACCACCATCTCTTTGGTCTTTGGGAATGTTCAGGAACAGGTTGTTCCTATGGCACCATGCCACAAAGTCCTCCACCAGGTTTCTGTACTCCACCTCCTGCTCTCCCCTTACACAGGCCACAATGGCAGTATCGTCCGAGAACTTCTGCATGTGGCTTGTCTCAGAGTTGTACTTGAAGTCTGAGGTATACAGTGTAAAGAGGAAAGGGGAAAGTACAGCACCCTGTGGTGCTCTGGTGCTGCTGACCACAGTCTCTGATGTACAGTTCAGTAATGCAGGAGACCAGGTGCGGATCGACTTGCATGCTTGCCAGCTTGTCTCTCAGTTGGAGGGGCTGAATCGTGTTAAACGCATTGGAGAAATCAAAGAACATGACTCTCACAGTGCGGCTTCCCTTGTCTAGATGAGAGTGGGCCGGATGGAGAAGGTATAGCATGGTGTCCTCTACTCCCACTTTCTCCCTGTAGGTGAACTGCAGAGGGTCCATTTTGTGTTAGATAGGTTGAAGATATGCTGTAGCGGTGCCCCCAACTCAGCGGCACAGGACTTCAGTAGTCTAGGACACACTCTGTCTGGTTCTACTGCCTTTAATGTGTGGAGTGTCCTCAGCTCACCTCTAACCTGGTCTGCTGTGATGATCAGAACATCATTATCATAACGACACTGAACAGCCTTTCTGAAACAACCCTGGACTAGACCTTAATGTCTTCATAGCTAGTTACGGCCATGTTCCTCACAGCTTATGCAAAGTTTTAGGGATGTCATGTGCTTTTCAATGTAAGAAACTGAGATGTGGGTCCTTAGCTTTAAGATTAATACAGGATACAGCGAAGATGTAAAAAAATCTTGATGGTGTGAACAAAAAAAGATAAAAAAAAAAAAAATGCTTTTTTCTTTTTCCCCCTCAGGTGGCTTGTTTGAGTATGTGTCTGGGGCAAATTTCTTTGGGGAAATAATAGAGTGGTTAGGATATGCCGTTGCAACCTGGTCCTTGCCTACTTTCGCCTTTGCTTGTTTCACCTTGTGCTTCATCGGCCCTCGAGCCTACCACCATCACAGGTACTATTAGTAGTTTTTTACAGTGCAACAAATGGTGACTCCTGGATCTATCAAATCCATGTACACCATTGATTGATTTTGAATCATGCAAAATGAGAAAATTCTTATATTAACAATTTCTTTTACTACTATGGTAGTGTTACTTTGGGGTGGTGTTAAGGAGATGTAATAATCTTTGAGTTGCTGAAGACTTTGTTGATCTGTTGGTTGGTTTGTTAGGAGTGCTGAGAGTTTCTCTCTTTTTAATTTATTTTGAACTCCCATTTTGGAAGTTCCTGTTTTCCCCCCACTTCATCTTAAGCAAGTGGATTATTTCATAATTGTTTTTTTAAAAAAAGTTATAATTTAAATATTTTTAGAAATATCTACTGAAATAATAATAATAATACAACTTATAATGAGTGAATAAGGAGCCAAACAAACCAGAAACTGCTAATAGGGAGCCAAATAGATCAAAATAGGAAACAATTGAGATGATTCCTAGAATGACTTACAAACCTCCTGGAATTATGGTAAAATAAAATAGAATGCAAACAGTAGAAAACAATAAAAATCCAAGAATATATAATAGTGCTTGAAAGCTTGTGAACCCCTTACAATGTTTTATTTGTTTATTAAAAGGTGATATTGTTAGATGTTTTCAATCAATGAGATCTTTTTTCAACATACACTGGTGAATCTGTAGCCAGGAAAAAATTACAAACCCATCGGTAAAGTTTGGTTACCACAGTCAGACAGATTGTGTACAAATCGAGGACATTACAGACCATTATTACTCTGCCCGGTAGTCGACCAATAAAGATCACACCAATTAACCCACCTAACTAAAAGCCTTTTTCACATCGGCTAATGCTAATGTTCATGAGTTCACCATCAGGAGGACACTAAACAATTCTGGGGAGATTTCAATCATGGCCCCTTGCCCTTCATGCGTCCCAGTTTCAAGCAGTACGTACAGTGGTGTGTGGTGTTTGCCTTCTTCATGATTTCTTATTTTTTTGCATGCTTGTCAGTCTTAAATATTTCAGATCATCAAACAAGTTTAAATACTAGTCAACGACAACACAAGTAAACACAAAATGCAGTTTTTTTTATGAAGGTTTTATTATTCAGGGAGAAAAAAAATCCAAACCTACATGGCCGTGTGTGAAAAAGTGTTTGCCCCCCAGTTAAAACAACACTGTGTTTTATCACACCTGAGTTCCGCTGTCTACCAAAAGATCCTAAAGGAGAATGTCTGGCCATTTGTTCGTGACCTCAGCCTGAAATGAATCTAGGTTCAGCAGGACAATGATCCAAAACACACCAGCAAGTCCACCTCTGAATGGCTGTAGAAAAACAAAGTGAAGACTTTGGAGTGGCCTAGTCAAATTCCTGACCTGAATCCTATTGAGATGCTGTGGCATGACCTTAAAAAGGTGGTCCATGCTCAAAAACCCTCCAATGTGGCTGAATTACAACTATTCTGCAAACATGAGTGGGCCAGAATTCTTCCACAGCACTGTGTAAGCCTCATTGCAAGTTACCGCAAAGGCTTGATTGTAGTTGTTGCTGCTAAGCGTGGCCCAACCAATTATTAGGTTTAGGAGGCAAACACTTTTTCACACAGGGCCATGTACGTTGTTTTTTATTTTATTTTTATTCTTTAATAATAAAAACCTTCATTTAAGATCTGCATTTTGTGTTTACTTGTATTGTCTTTGACTAATATTTCAATTTGACTGAAAAAAAAACTGGATGGATGAGTGAATATACCTTTGGCAATATAGTGATATTATTGTATCAGATAGAAAGGGAAATCACTGTTATTGCTTATTCCTAGTGTTAAAGCAGTCTAATTATTATATTTAACAGAGATTAAAGATGTGTAATGACCTCTAATGCAAGTCACTAATTGTGACATAATGCATTGTAGGTTCATTTGAATTTACAGTTATGGTGATAGGAACGAGGGGTTATCATGTCTACAACACTAATATAGATATTGTTTACTGTCCAAAACCACCTGTAAACCTACAAGTCTTCTGAGTTTAAAATAATGGTCATGGTAAAATAGTGCTTAATCTGAAAAAAAGGCAGGCACTGTATTTCTAATTACTTTGTTTACAAACACTTTTGTCAAATAGTTTTTACATGTAAATGTTTTGGACAATTGTGAACAATCTTGACTTTGCAGATTTCTTTAGAACCAATCATTATTATATCCAACCACTCTAAATGACTCAGTTTACATCTCAATCATTTAATCAGAAATTAAGCAAATAACCTTGGCAAAAAAATCCTTTTAAAGTTGAGCATCTGTTCTGATTTATAAACTTCAATTCCGGGGGTTATAAACTTCAATACTGATGTGTGCAATTTTTAAAAGTGAAAATGTAGGTCTGAATTTCTTAAAACATGAGAGCACTTGCTTATTATTATTTTTTGTTTTTAAATTTATTTAAATAACTGTACATATGTTTGTTTTAAATGTAATCTGGCTAGTATTTCTAGATTCTATTAAATAGTAGTTCTCTCTCCCATGTCAACAATAAAAGTTGTTTTTGTGTCATGTTGTTGTCGCAATGTTGGTACTTTTAACCTTATAGAGTATATACATTCTTATTTAAAAGTTTAAATATCCATGGTCATGCGTTGGTGATAGACTAAATGGGATGCATACATGCTACTACATACTGGTACTCATATTTAATATTAATTTAAACACATTTAAACAGTATCATAATATATAAACATTTTCCTAGTGCATGATATGCATCACAATGTTTATTTTTTTCTGAAGTTTGATATGTTGAAAGAAACGAAAACAAATGTATCATTTTTTGTTAACAGTTGCTCAGTACTACATCTATTAGGACTACTTTGTTGTCTTTTAGTAAAGCATCTAGGTGCTCAGTGTTCTTAAAATATTGGTGATATATGCTCAATATTGGTGATATATTGGAAACAATGCTCAGAAAAACATATTATTTGTTACAATTAAATATCATCATATAGCTTCTCCCAATACTCCTAAAGCCATATTATTTATAAAATAAAGTATTTCTGAATTTCATTAAATGGTTGAACAGCAAAAATACTGTATGGAACAGGCTCGCTTATTTGATCAAAATGTTACTTGCACTTACAGTTACATGTACACTGGTCTGCCTAAAGAATGTCTAACTGAAGTATTTGTCTGAAACATCACAGATTCTACATTGAGAAATTTGAAGACTACCCAAGATCACAAAAATGTCTAATACCTTTCATCTTTTGAGTGCTGCAGGAAACCGTTTGAAACATCAATCAAGCACCTTACAGGATCAGGTGTAGAAATCTATGGCATGTCTTTGTATCCCGTATATTTTTTCTTTACATGATCTACTAGAGTTGAGACAGGTGTATAATGGCAAATAAACCAGAAAGCAGGAAAGAATAGAATCTTGAATTAAACTGACAACAGTACAAAAGCATGATTGCTGTATTCAAAATCACATGCTATCATACTAAATAGTATGTATAAACTAGTATGCCACCATTACATGTCCATTCATTAGTTTAGTATGTGTAGGATAGAAGTATATAGTTTTGTTAGCTGATATTTGATGTTTTACCTGTTTTATCTGTACTTTTTTTTAAAATAATAATTTCATGTTTGCCTGCAACACATTCAAACTGCGAGCAACACACTCCAATGCCTGTGCAATCTGTGGGATTAAAGGTCAAAAGTTTTTTTCCCCAGATTTCCTAAATTTTTATAGTAGTATTAGGCATAGTAGAGGGTTAAACTTAAAATCAATCCAAATGTTTGTTGGGGATTGTTATGCACAGCTGGACTATTTGCTAATACATTTTAATATATCAGTAGGCCTCCACCCCTTACTGGGATGCCTGTTGTATAGGCTCGCATGATTACACCACCTCAAATGTTTTTGTACATTTCATAATGTTCCTATTCTTAAACTGTCCTTGTCTAACTTTTGAAACGCTGCAGCTTTTGATGTTGCAGGCATCAGTCTCAGAATTCGTTTATATCTACTAAAACAAGTAAACTGATAGGATGTAGAAAATATTACATATTTTGTCTTTGTACTCTTCATATACATGTTGAAGTAAATTTACAAATCACTTCTTTCTATTTTCTGTTCTCAACGTTTTTTGGAACAGGGTTTGATTTCACTGGGTGTTCCACCTTAAATTTTTTTTTTTTTTTTGGGACTAGCTCATGTTCTACATATATAACTCTGGAAGGATTTAAGAGACCACCTCAAAATGATCAGTTTCTCTAGTTTTAGAGAAGCTAATTTGTTTATTTAGTTAATGACGCCTCCAGCCACCACTCGCCAGTTTTTCTGTAGGTCGATTGAGGTCATCTTACGGTGGTTAAGTCACATTTGAACGAGATGACGCTCGTCACGGTCAGTAGAGAGTGGTTTTGTCTGTAGCTGTGTTGTCCTGTGTTTGCTGCTTGACCTTGTTCTTATAAGATGAAATAAGATAAGATAAGATTACAATAAGATAATTATTACAATATTTACAATTATTACAATAAAAAGGGCAGAGGTTACAGAAGAGCTATCAATCACAAAATGACATAAAATAACAGAGTCTATGTGCATATAAAAGTGTTCTATGAAGTATGTACATACATTAATCAGAATAAATAAATAGAGCTGACTTAAGGAGATTTGTCTATATACATAAATGTGCATGTATAAGACATTGCCTTTAACATAATAGATAGAAAAGCATATACAGACATTAACGGAGCAGCATAAGTAATATTGCACTTAGAGATGTGAGGTAGTAAGGATTATATATAAAGTGACAATTGGCAGATAAAATAACAGTCGTTATTTATAATATTTATATATTTATAATAGTTATTTATTTATAAACCAGACGCTCTGAATCTGCCAGTAAAGCTAGAACCGAACCTCCTGTTCCTCACTAAGAACCTGCTGTACATGTGGAGATGCTGATTTAAGAAGACACTGCAGTGGTCTCTTATTTATTTCCAGAGCTGTATATACAGACACACAGTTCTACAGTTCTACAATTACAGACTGTAATCAGTTCCTCTGCATACTTTGTTAGTCCCTCATCAGCGATGGGTGTATATGCGACACTATTTGCTATGATGTTTTATTAATATTTCTAGGAAGCTTTTGCTCCAGTAAGCAAGCAGCCAGTAGCCAGTTAACAAGCCTAGAGGTTGAGCCTTCAGCAATACAGCCCAAAACAGCCTAAGACAGCTGCAGTAAAGGTCTGACAGAGCAACACCAATGAAGAAGCCCAGCGTCTGATGTTTATGGGTTTAAAGGATTTGCAACCAAGTGTTTAAAAAATGCAGTTGAATTTATGATTTATGAATGATTATTGTTAGTTGAATTACTTTAGAGGGGGATGATGAATGAAAATGTTTGAAAACTGAATGTAAACACCAAAAAACAATAAAATAAAATAATAGTAATTTTGTCACTGTCTAAATATTTCTGGATCAAAATATGCATGGCTTTATTAGGAGTGGGGGGACTGCTGATTAGGCAAAAGTACTATCCAAGCAACATGGCAAACAGCTTTCTAGGTGAGGATCGAGGGATGAGTAAACACGCGTGGGTCGATATGACTGTGGATTAGTGCCTGGGCACCTGCCCTTAGTGTGTATGTGAAGTTTCGCGCCTCTAGGCCGAACAAAACAGCCGGCTTTAGAGGGGTATAAAAATGACTGGGGCTTTATGGGAGGAACGAAGGATGAGAAACGAACAAGTGCGGGTCAATCAAACACTGTATTCCTGCTCGGGGCTGCACTGCGAGCTAGTGTATCCGTGTATGGTGTTTCTAGGTCGAGCGGAAGTAGGGTAGATAGGCACGTGTTTTTCGATCCTATTCATTCTCTATGGGGAAAAAATCCGGAAAAAATTCCTTCCTACTCGAAATCCGTGCATCCGATTAAAAAGCTGTATACAAGCCAACATCAGCGTATCATACTGGACAATCTGGAGTTGGAACAGAGCCGATATTTCGAAAGCTGCGGGACGAGTTAGTCGGCGATGAAACGATAGAAAAAGAAAAATCGAATAACAGTATAGTTACTTTTTTGGATGGAGCACTGGCAAAGCACAAGTGATTACTCTATATGTTGAGGAATTATTGACAAACTAAAATGAAATTACTGCAGTTAAAAAAATGTGAAATGCAGTTCACTCATAGCATTGTGTTTTCATAGTAACTGAATTCATGTCAAAATGAAATTGCTTGACATTTTTTTTATTGAAAAATAATTTGCATTTACAAATCAAAATGGTGAATTTGTGTCATAAGTACAGTCCACTGTATAATTAATTTGGACTACATATGGCTTTTTACTGTGCAGTGCTTTAAACAAGTATAACTGATGCAATCACGAGGTAAATGTGTCAATATGAAAAGCAATTGCATTGATTTAACATCGTTTGATCTCCTTACAGAAAATCAATACAAGTAGGTGCTACAGAACTGAATACAAATAACATAAAAGCAATCAGTGCTACATTTTATTGTGAAGCACTTTAAATGCAGTAGTCATTGTAATTCCACCTCACAGCGCAGAATAAATGCCACAGTGAAATGTAAATACTGTCTAATCACAGGCCCAATCACTCAGTATGGACATCAAAGCTGCAAAACCTCTAAAATCTACAAAACTGTAACTAATCAAATGGACATGTGGACGGTGAAGCGTGAAGTGTCCATGTTTCCAGCCGTTTCTCTGGATTTTAAAGCTTTTAACTGATTTATAAGTTTATGCCATGGTACAGTTCTTAAAGAGTATATTTTCAATGGCTTAGCACCTCCTTCTCTAATTAGGATCATTTTGTGATGTTTGTATGTCCATTCCCAGTTGAAGGGGTTATAGATGCATTTGAAAGTACATGGAGAAGAGGATTTAAAAATGGGTTTTATTTTAGGATTTTTATTGGCTAATGGGCTAATAAAAGAGAAAAAGCAGTTATTGGTCTGATGGTATCCTGGATCCTTAAACACCTTTACAACATCCTTAACATACTTTACTCAACTCAGTAGCTAATGAATAAGGGGTTTCTGTTTTAAACTGGGTTATTTTATTTTATTCCTGTGGCTATTATGTACAAAGAGTAAAAAACAATGCACCAATTTTTATGCAACTATAATAGAGCAGTGTTATTTCACTATTCCTAAATGTAGATTCTGGCAGTCCAAAATTCTACAAAACAGCTTCCTTTTTTTATGATATGTGAGCAGTCCACCCAAACAAAATGGAACATGGCTTTAATCAACTTTATTGTGTTTTATATTTAAATTAATAAACAACGAGTCAATAAACAGGCCTTTTCGCAAGCTCGATTGAATGTGGCTTATTACTGTGACAGGCTATAAGACGTACTACACGCTTGAGTTACTGCAAACATTGTAACATAGTACACAGATATCAATGCTATGTAACAGTCCTGAATTATTAATATTGTGGAAAAGATTGTGGAACTGGCCTGTTTAACCATTTCCTTTTGAAAACACAGAATTTGTATTTGAAGGAGAACAGCAGTGTTTGAAGGTCACAGTATTTGAGTTTCATGAACCGAACTCACTGTACATTTTCTTAACCACTGAATATAACCAAAAGTGACAAAAAAAATCATATTTAACACATTTTTTCAGCTTGTCACTTTGAACCATCTGTAGTAGTGTAGACTAAAACACGCACTGCTTGTTGCTAGAATTACTAATTCTGACACAAGACAAAAGCAAAGTGAAAAAGCAAAGTGGACAGCCACCATTTACAACTTCCACTGTAACGAGAATCCATGAGCCATATGAATGAAAATAGGATGCTACTTTCACTACATGTATGATTTGACTTGTATACACTAATTTGAGGTTCATGCACTTTTTTTAAACAACGGAAAGACAAGCGTTTTCCATGTCATTAAATGAAAATTTCATGCAGTACTTAATAGATCAGCTATATCAGTAACTTCACCAACACCAACAGAGTTTTCTGAGTCGTTTCTGAAGAGGTTTTTATTTAAATTGAACAATATGCAGCAGAAAAAGCACAATCTGACCTGCTGTTTGCTCATACACTTATCTTTAATGAAAAAAGTCATTACAAAAACAGCATTCTTCTTCTGCCAGTTAATAGCAAACATCACAATGAAAATATATCTAATAGTTCTTTAAAAAAACATTAAGTAGACAGGGGCTTTAATGTTTATTTAAGTATTATCAAGTACCAAGTCAGAACCCAGTTTAAATGAAATGACTGTAGGTGAACTTTCACCCCATGTATGGATTTCTGCACCAGGTTTAACTCTCTGATCTGTCATTTTGCTCACTAATTTACATCTGTGATGTTGTATTTCACATTTAGCACAGAGCTGGCCATCTCAATAGCAACATTTAATCCACTGAGCTTGGCAGTGAATGAGTCTAGCAGTCTTGGTCGACAATCACATTTCTTAATAAGTGCTGGAAAGAATAAATTATACTCTGTATTTATTGGGGTCTTCTCTAGACCTGGCCGGTCTTTCACCAGGCCACAGCTGCAAAGGAGCAGGGCACTGGTTGGGGAGTCCGTGTCCACTGCTGTGACCCAGCGATGAGCATGGATGTGGTCCATGAGGCAGTGCTGACCATCATGCTCCAGAGATAGTGTCACAGACTCCAAAGAGGAGCAGAATGCTTCGGTACCAAGCTGGAACTGAGAATGTGAGCAGTTCAGCGCTGTAGCTGCTTCAGTGGCCTTTGACTGACTCTGTAGGGAATATAATCACAAACAGTAGCATGCAAAAGCTTGGGCACCCAGATCTGTTACTGTGAATAAATAAATTGCAAAAAGTGCAAAAAGGTTAAATAAGTAAAGATGGAGATCAATAACTGATCTTAAAAGGCATAAAGATAAAACATTTAAACACTGAGAAACATACAAGCATTGTTTTTCTTTTGTACAAGAGTGAAAAGGAAAACAAAGAAAAGCAGCTCAATGCAAAAGTCAGGAGAGCTTTCAGACAACACACAAGACTCAAATCAAAAACTAACCAGCAGGGTTGAATTCTAATGCAGTACAATAGTGAATCTGTTTTTCTAGGGGGCTTTTCCACTGCACAATAGAAAACCAAAAAAAATAATCTAACTCTACTGTTTTTGTTCTAGTTCATTTTCCACCTTCTATAACTGTTGTAATAACAGAATAACATGTTGGCTGATATACAGTGATCTACTGCAGAGATCTGTGTAGAACCAAACAAAGTTCAGATTTTTCTCTGACCAGTGTAAAAATACTCTTTAGAGGCTAACACCAATCACTGTTGAGATAAGAGACAAACGTCCTTAAAAAAAAAAATAAAAAAATTTATATATATATAAATCTTCTTTGCTAAATGAATTGCTCATTGTTCTGTTAGATATTCTTTTGTTGTGTTGTCTGCTGTCATCTCAATCAGTTCAGTGATGTCTGACACCTCTACAAGTATACAGGCTATCAACAAGCGACCTTCCCTCCCTTGATGGATGGTTCCATGGCAAAGCTTGTCTAATCTCAATCAGCTGTTAGTTAAAAAAAAAAAAAAACTGTTGATGAAACTGTTTGCATCAGTTTTCATCTTCCTCTGTTCCTCGCCAGCACCATCAGTTGTTTGATGACACCAGCAGTAAGTGTCAACACCTTTAATTTATGTTTTCTGACCTTTTATGATTTTTTTTCCCCTTTGTTGAAATGACTGTTTATTGTGTTCATATATAAACAACAGCTGAACTATGTGCACTGATGTGTCCTTAGTACTATTTACAAATTAGACAATCTTAGCCCCGGAAGAGTATTCAGCTGAAAGTGCTATCCAAGTTAAACAAATATGTCAATGTAATCAAATGTTACCAAATTAAACGAATAAGAAAATATTACATTTGGTCATTTATGTAAATATTCAATGTTACATATCTGTGAAAGGCAAAAGTATGTGAACCTTTAAAAAGTACTTTTAAAAACCTAAGCGTCTCTGCAACAAGATAAAGTTTCGTTTTAAACAAATACAACTTATAAAAAAGATGTGTATGACCAAATTTGCACATTTCAGTCCCTTTTTTGCTATTCATCAAATATATTTTTGATGTCCCATCAAATTACCATCTGGTGGCAGTGTGTGTAAACCTGAGCAGAAACCTTTACCAACCTGTAAAAAATAATTTAATCAATTTATCATCATTTGGGGAAAAAGCTAATACAGAACAAAAGTTATTAGTTACTTAGGGATGCTGGCACTTTTAATACCCTTCCTAAGATGTCAATGGACATGGCCGATGTTCATCTTTAAATGAGGCTGAAGTTGCTTTCTATTCTACACTCTATCTAGAGTGCAACTGTGACACCATTTAAGGTGAAACCAAAAATTTGCTGGTAAGTACTTCAGCTCCAGATCTTTAGCAAGATCCTGTTCTGCACATTTTATTCTTGACAGTTTCTCAAACCTTGGACAATATCAAGCAGCTTCGTTCAGCATTCAACACTGAAGAGGAAAAATAAAAGAAGGGCCGATTCACCCTTTTAGCATCACAACCATAACAACAACCTGCAAGGAGCCATGCTGTGTGATTTTCTCCCTGTTTGCTGGCTGAAGCAGATCTGAAACTGAAAACTCCAATAAGTAATAATTTTAATTACTTTGTGTTTATGTTGAAATGGAAAACAAAGTAGCTAGCATAGGTAATGCTAGCTACAAACTAATTCCGGTGTCTCGCTGTAAACCAGCCAATCAGAGTAGAGCTCCTTGACAGCTCCAGAACACTTGGATAGCAAAAACAGTTATGTGAGATTGACTCCAGTGAGATTGACTCCAGTGAGATTGACTCCAGGGCTGCATGCTGAGTTCTATACTGTTCACCCATGACTGTGTTGCCTCTCACAGTAACACCACCATCATCAAATTTGCTGATGATACCACTGTCATGTGGCCACATGTCCGATTTTAGGCCCCCCAGTCCTCCCATCTGGCGCAGTACCTGACTATTGGTCCTCCTTTTACAATTAACTATTTAAAATGTTAATCACGAACAATACTGTGTGTGCCATTGGCTTACGCCCAGGTCAAAAGACAAAATGCCTTGCATTTTATTGGTTTACCAAGATCATGTGACATTGCTCACCTACCGGCTAACACCAAATGCTGAATTAATGAATAGATCCATTGTGTGGCACCTTTTTAAAAACAGTCAAATCCACACCCTTTTTACACAGCTTTGATCAATATGGCAATATGGACTTATGTAGGCTGATGAGTCCATGCTTCAACTTGTTTGCCAAGGTTAGAGGGAACATCCACTTTCATCAGCAATAGGTACAAAACCAACATATGTGTGGGGCATGAGTGACTCGACATAGGGTGCTGCTGACACTGTGTTTTAGGATTTTAGAGAGACATATGATGTCATCAAGACAACTTCCATGTTATTTCTGCAAGAAAATGGCAGGCCTCGTTCTGCATGTGTTATAACAGCATGGCTTCATAGACAAAGCAGTAGATTAGTTTCCTGGGTTGGACTGAACCATATGCTTCTAACTCTGTTCATACACGACTGCACCCCTATTCACTCCTCAAACAGCATAATCAAATTTTAAAATGACCACAATAGTTGGCCTTATTTCAGATGGCAATAAAACCCTGTAGGAATTAGGTGGAATGTCTGGATGAATGGTGCAAAGTCAATGACTTGGCGCTGAACACCTCCAAGACAAAAGAGATCATTGTAAAATTCAGCAGAACAAAGAAGTCAGAACACCTACTCCTCCTCATCTCCTGATTTCCAGAGAAGAAGTGGAACGTGTGGAGAAAAGGAAGTTTCTTGGAGTTCACATAACCAATCACCTAACATGGACTTTGAACACTTCATACCTAAGCATCAGGACACAAGGACTGCTATACAGCCTCAGCCCTCTTAAAAACTGTATGTGTAAGTATAATGAAAATAAATACTCTATATTCTATTCTATTGGTCAGAAGACATAAAAAACCCAGATTTTTTATATACATACAATTCTGAAATGGAGTTTGTATTTAACTAGATAAGAATCTATCATATAATACACCATATTAAAGTTGTGCCCTGTAACTATTTGGGGTACAGTTTGAGCCTACATACTGTTAGAAAAATTTACTGGTGTTTTGTTCATCAAGGCACAAAGATTGCTAATGTACATTCAAAGTACATTTTGTATTAAAATGTACCACAATTGTTATGATGGTCAAATAATATTATATTTTAACACATGTATCAATGATGTATAACCATGTTTTTAAAGAACATTTGTTTAAAGGTACTAAAGAGGAACCCTTAATAGGAATTTTACCAATTTTACAAAATCTCTGCACAATTAAGAAACTGAGAAAGCACTAGCTTTCTGTGGGAGTTTTTTGAGATGTTAAACTCAGATGTTTGCTTTCCATCAATCATGAGTTTCTCCACCAGACCACTCTGAAAATATTTACTTAAATATTAACCACTTAATTGTACAAAAATCGTTGGAAATTTTGGGTACCACTCCAGTGACAGTTTAGTATCGCCCACCCGACCCTCACCACCCCTGAGAGTGTTTGTTTAAAGAGAGAAAAAACAGGACAGAGTTTGACACCACTGTAGAAAGTTATCATATATATATATATATACACACACACACATATATTTGTATATGTATATGTATATATATATATATAAAAACAAATACATACCATGTATCTAATGTACGCAGACAGCAGTGTCTCTGTGCAGCCCCCACCTAATAGCGCATAAGGCTCCTTAAGACTCAGTCTCAGTATATGCTCTGCCTTCTGACATGTCACCTTTAACACCACAAATGAAAAATGTGGAGAAAAAGCACAAATTTATAGTCAAATTAATTAAATCTATATTGTATTCATTTCTCTACACAACTATTAGCATCAATTACCTTCAGCTCATCTAACATGATTTCATTTCTGTGGCACAGCAGCATGGTGCTTATGACTGGCTCTCCGAATGGAAGGAGTTGGAGCAGTTCTTTACATCCTCTGCGATGTAGACAAAGTCCTCCCACCTGTCCGTATGCTTTAGCCGGGACTGGAGAATGAAGAGATGTTACCATAATGGCACCTGAAACATAGAAAAGAAGGACTTCATTTCAGTTAATGCAGGGTGGCGAAGTTAGCATCACAATATCTGTGGTGTTTAATAATATTTATAATTAATAATGTATCCACACCTAAAAGAATGTCCCACAAACCTGACATAGCTTGTTTACACTGGTGGGGTTCCGTTTGTGTAAAATACACAAAACAGCCTTGTAAATCCCTTTATAACTGCTTGTCTGGACCATCAATTTTACTATAACTGTGTAACATTAGGTCAGTACAGGTATGCTGCCCTGTTACCCAGTCCTGGGTGAGGTTTGCTTGGTCTTTTTCAAACCTCTCTTTAGAGCAGCGTTTCCTATTCCTGGTCCTGGAGGCACCCTGGCCTGCACAGTGAATTCCCTTCTTTAACACACCTCTGCAACTCTAACATGTCTTGTAAATGAGCTGACAAGCTGAATTAGGTATGCTGAGAGCAGGGAAAGCACTAAAGCGTGCAGGGTGCCTCGAGGATTATGGGGTTGAGAAACACCACCTTAGAGAATTCCAGTACTTACAATTACTATCCAGTAGCTCAAGTAATCCACTCCTTATGAAATTAAACCATTTAGTTGATTATTTGATATTACCTACATCAACAATCACGTATGAATAAAATTGCTATTTTTATATTATTAAAAGGAAATAAGTTGTAATTTGTGTGGAATATTAGGAGTATTGCTAAAACATTAATAGCTATAGAATCCAAAAAAAATTGAAGTGAAATCTAGTTGTTTTTTTTAAACCAGAATGCCACCCCATGCACAGAATGATTCGTATAAACTAATATACTCTTGCCATGTAATATATTACATCTGCCATATATGATTCATTAGTAGTCTTTAAGATTTTACATGTTGTCCAATATTTTATCTTTAACAGCAGCTACATTTTAAAATAATCTGATCTAATTAGAGCACTTCCTTTAAGATTAATATATACTGGGCTCATGTGCAAACTACTTAACACCCCATACAATATATAATGAATCGTCTGGAAATCTCCACTTGCTTATCACTATGTATCGTATAATATTAATGAATGACCCAACCAAAGTGAAGCTGTAAGCACAATGATCTTTTATGTTTCTACTCCAAGCCTTTAACAGCGGTTTAACAAATGCTTTCTTTCAAAGGTAATTGGGAAAAAAAAAAACAAGGGTCAAACCAGTCATTTGGGCAGTTGGCTCCATGAGTGCAGCTCCAAGCCTCTCAATTACCACTATGCCATGTCCCTTCAAATAGTGTTGCAGGATTGGATGGATCACTTTCTGACACACGAACAGACCCACACCATCTCTGACAGTCTGCTCTCCAAGCTTTAGGAGCTGGTCCAAAATAGACGCCTCTGGATTCGTTCCTGTGTAGATCTCCAGCATTGCCTCTCCTATTTCAGAGAGATCTCCAGACAGAGATGCGCTGAATAACACGACTTTATAGGGACCAGGCCTCAGCATCTGTAGGTCTCCAGATTGCAGCGCAGGCACTGCCACTAGGAGTCCTGAAAACACAGCAGAGTCCCTTACTGGGTGACCTTCTACAGGCACAGTCACTGTCCTGCCAAAGCAAGTGTTCCCTGATGAATCGCAGGGAATCGACTGAAGAAAAGCTTGCACAGTTAGAGAAGTAACATGCTCTGCCTCATCAGGAGTCAGCAAACAGGCTCTTTTGCTAGTGACCACACTGTATGCCAGAGCCACAAGTGACTGAACACTGCTGAAGTTGACCTGCACCTTGCAGCCACAGTCTTCCGAAGTGAGATACCTGATAGATTCTTTTAACAGGTACCTGTACACTCGGCTTGCCACTTGAGCCCCGAGCTGCAGTCTGTTTGCGTTTTCGACAAGACCAATGCAAAAGATGCCTGTGAACAAACCGCAGTCGCTGAATCGCGCGGTGTGCTCAGTAATGGATGTTGCTATCAGTTTGAGCAGTGGATCAGAGAAGGTGACTGCTTTGAGCAACACAGCTGAGGTGGAGGTAGTCAGAACGCGTCCTCCCACGTTGTTGTGTATTTGTTTCAGACGGCCAAACGGACCGTAGCAGGAGGACAGCAACTGCCGGAGTACTGTAAACCTCTGGCACACTTGGCTTTGAGCAAGTGGCTCATCCGTGCAGAAAGATGGATTCTTCTTACAAACGCGAGACATTGAATCAGAACACCGCCGCTCGGTGGGGAGATTCCGGCCCAGCTTGATCCTTGCCGACAAATGTTCACAGATTTTCCAGGAGCTCGAACAGCATCAAAACTAATCCTGTCCTGTACCGTTTCAGCTTTGTTTGTGTCACGTGACAGATTAAGAGACTGCTTCGCAGCCGAAACTGCACATGTACCGGGAAAGACTAAATACCGTTCGTTAGTGTGAAGTTCCCTTCGTCGTCGCAGTCTGTTTTTTTTCATGGTGTTATAGAAAATCACTATGTATAACACATTACAAACGCCGGCTGGAGCAGCGGCGTTACTACGGCTGTGTCTCAAATAGCTCCATACTTCCTACTTAGTGCGGTAGGTAACTATACTGTGTATTCTACACCCAAACAGTACACTAGTGAGCAGGGAATCATTTGAGATGTAGGCAGCGTTCGCCTTGCTTAAAAGAGATCCGTAGTTGCGTTGCAATTCCATGTTAGGAATGTTTTTAAAATAAAATCAAGATCGTGGATCTGAATGACAAAACTATAAATAAATGATCTATCACAGGTTATAAACCACGTTTTACTCTTCTGTCTTATTATTTTAACCATCAGGCAAAAATAAGGACTACCCTATTTTCCCATGGCAACAGGGCGCCTCGGGGCCTTGGGCTCACGTGACAGTTTTCAGAAGCGCGCTAAACGCTTCGTTTTGTTTGCTGCCTGGTTGAAACTCACAGCGTTATACATTCATGGTAAAACAGCTAAAGCACTAAATCATTAAAATCCTGACCAACAAAACCAGGAGAGTGTACAGTGTACTAGTTAGAAGGCAGTGTTGTCGTCACGTTTTTTGACCCCAATTACGCATTCAGACCTTTATTGTCATTAGAGCAACACATAATACTGTATTCGTTTAGCTTAATGGTGTCGTTACATACAGATTTTAACAGGTCTTATATTTTTTAGGTACCTTTGCTTGTAGAGAATGCAGTCCAGAAAGCAGAAGTTTGTGGTAAAGGTATGTGCTTGCTTTGTTAATAAACAGTTCTCGGTTCAGTCACAGATTCAGAAACTCTTGCTGACCACAGTTGCATTGGCGATTGGAAATGGAATGGCACCATAGACAGGATAGATAGGACTGTGCATTTCCCACTGCATCCCCTAGCTTCAGTCTCTTTTTGATTTCTACGAGATCAAAGAGACCTGTAAACAAACTGCAGTTGCTGGATCGCGTATGTAGTCAGTAACTGATGTTGCAATGAGTTTCAGCAGTGTATTACAGAAGATTACTGCTGAGGTGGTTGTGAATTTGGGGGCTGGAGTAATGTAAATCTCGGACACTTTGAACAAGAGGCTCATCCGTGCAGAGAGAGGGCTTTTTCTTACAAACAAGAGACATGAGATCATTGCATCGTCTGAAAGCACTACATCCGCAAAACGGAAACGTCAGCTGCAGCCTGTCAAACTCTTACACTTGCCCCTACATATGCTTTATTAGGCAACATGGTTTTTAAACATAGAATCATGCTGAGTAATTTTGTTTAGACTTTTGTGTAGTCACATTATTTAATAGTCACTTAATAAATATGTATGTTTGCACAGTTGCAAACTTTGGGCTTTATAAATTTTATATGGATGCACTGCAAACTGAATAATTTGATATGCTGTATGTCATGGATTTAATTCAGTTTAATTAAATTCATTTTTGTGAAAATAGCTGACTGGGGGACACAAAATGCACATAATGTCGATGACCCACATGCATATTGCTGTTATGTTACTTTAAAAGTCAGCGTATGTCCTTTTAGCTGTAGTTTGCCTGCACTATGAATGAAATAAAAGTCAAAGTAAACACAAGTACTGCAAGTTAACCAATTTGCATAAACTATGTTCAACTCTATAGGTTAGCAAAACAGATTGCGTATTTGAATTTCTACACAAATATGTTTACTACACACATTAGTTTTCATTTTAAAAACTGTGTTTAGTGCTTTTCAGGTCTGTATTTGAAATAACACTTGACAATCATCTGAAGTTTGAGAAGGTAATTCGTTCTTTTGCCACTAGAGGTAGACATTGTCTCACCCAGTTGCCTCTATCCCTGAATCAGTGGTAATTTGCCTCAAGTTCTTTTAACTAGTGTACAGAGATCTCCAGGAGTAATCTACAGAGTCATAATGTCTAGCTTGTGCATCTCAAAAATCTACACTGGCCATCTGACTAGCCTTGTATTATTGCACTCATTTAAGCTGTAATGTCATATTTAATATTTAATACTAATCATGGGTGTTTCTGTCCAGTGTCTCATCTCCCTGGGCAGTCTGTCTGTCTATCCCCACAGTCAGACCTAATGCATATCAGATGTTTGGATTAGGTTTTGGGAAAGCCCCGGATCACTTTTTCTCCCTTTGTGTTTTGTCTGTTGAAGGATTAGACCCAAAAATCTGGACATAACCGTGGATCCCTTACATCTATATTTAATGCGCAGGGTTCCCTGATGTTGCATACTCTCTCTTCTCTGAGCCCTCCCTCCACCCCTTCCTTCTCCCTCCATACACACATTTACACATGCATTCCATTGCATCTCTCTATCCTTTTTTTGTGGGAGAAGCAAACTTTCTCACTGCATTTGCATCTTCTCGGTTTGAACATAATAATACTGTTGTGTTTCTGGTCCCTGGGAAAGAAACCATCATGCCCAACATTGTAACCTCAGAGATGCACATAGCACAGTGAAGGGAGCAAACAATAGCATTAACTAACCCAAGTTGCAGCTTTGCCTTTTCATTAAACTAATACTTTCCCTATAGCACCTTTTGGGCTGTGACCTCTCCTGTAATAATAGCTGGGGCATATTTTTCTCATAGCAGTACATCAGTATTACTATACTGAAAAATATACAGTGTCTCCATTTGTCACAGTTGTGACACAACTATATTTTCTCCAATGTTGAACTTCTGAGGATAAAGGCCATGCACTCCTTTTAGCAACGTTAGAATGTGTGAATGTGCACTATTTATATGCAAGTCACCTCCATTCTATGTTTTCTCCCTCCCTCCCTTCATACACTCTGCTTTTCAAGAAATGAGATCCAACATTTTTTTCAACCATCTGGCAAAGGAGATGCCAGAAGGGTTTTGTTATGAAGTTAAGAATTTTAAGTGGGGGGTAGTATGACAGATGTGTCATCTCTGGTTTATGTGCTCCGGCGATTCCCGTGGTAGACACGGACCACACAATTGGATCTCCAAGCACCCATATTTTCTGTGTGTGAATAAAGGAAGGATTTTATTCTGTTTGAAATGGAAAGAAGCTATAAGAGAGACGGCAGAATAAATAATTGTGTAGGGTTTGGTAATTACATTTCCGCAGCAGAGATGCAGCCTAGAACATAGTGACACAGGCTGTTTGTAATGTACCGTAGTTCACCGTTCAGGTTCCTTAATTAAAATGATACTGTCATTGGCGGCTGTCCCTATGTCCTTTTGTGCATGGTTCTGTGCATTGATATTTGGCATTCCACAGGAAAACTTAAGTTGACAGCAGCAGCAAGCAACTTCACATCATAACAATACGTCTTTCTAAGCTTTCTAAGTTGAAAATGAAGAAATTGTGAAATTCTTGGCCTCCTGTTCAGTATTCATATATGACATTTTCTCTTTG